>CAJGYO010000004.1:45713201-46228418 GCA_904845875.1 Miscanthus lutarioriparius | reverse complement strand
TATTGTGTTTCATTATGAGTTATGCATATCATATAGATTTAGTTAATCAACTTAGTGATGCTTCTCAAGTTAGAACTACTCACTCTATGGATGGGAGCCTTCCTTTAAACAATGGGTTTAGTAACGCTTAAATGCTTACTTGCTTAGTAATGGCAGTTAAGTATAGAGAAGGGAACTCAAGCTTTGGCATGGTGGATGCTACACCGGAATAATTAACTACTAAAATGAGCGAGGGTTATAAATCTTTTCTACCTTCCCTAATCTTTGGTTAAGGACTCAACCTAATCTTGATATATGAACTTGATGATCAATTTGGCTAATCTTGCTCAAGCGAGGGTAGAAGTCACTGTGAGTGGGGGACCTCAAGTGACATAAGCTTGTGGAGCAGTTAAGGACCGTGTATTAGGATATGTGAGTCTGAGTAACCACCATACGCACTCACATATCGCATATGGGGTGTGCAAGCCTAGTAACCACCATGCGACCGGTCTATCCGTGAGATCGGGCAAGAAGGTGGCGCCTGATGAGTGGGTGGTAGCACTAGTACCCGATCGGCACCATTCGAACATTTCATGAGATATTCAGTTTGATTTAGGGAAAGGTTGGAAATTGTGAAACAACCCTTATTCCCTGCATCTAGAATATGGTAGTTAGTCTCGTATTTCCGTCGTAGATGCAAGTTGTACACCTCTACACAGAGTTTTGAAAGCCTAAAGTCCCTCGGGGATCTTTACCCTTTGGTTGTGCCTACTCAATATACCCATGGTAGTGTAATGATGGAACCTAATGATGATATGTCCCAATGATGTTGATCACTCTTCTAGATATCGTGATATTTTAATGCTAATCTCTTTAATAATGAATTCATAGCATGTCATTAAGAAACGCCATATACTTTTCTACAAATGTACAAATGCACTGCTATCACTTGCATCCACAAAAATGTTTGTATGTTGGAATTAAGTACCCATAGTACAAAAATGTACTCACGTGCTACTGAATTAAGTTGTTTTTGTAGGTGTTGTTGTCTTGGTGGACATGAGGTAATGCTCAATTCAACTGGTCAGAAAGTAGACCTTGGATTGGGTGAATCCAAGATGAGCTATGAGTTAACTCCGATAAGTTTCTGAGCGGTTAAGCAAAAGAGTTGAACTTAGAGGAGAAACTAAAATTGTGTATACCCTCTGTGTACCATGTATTTTCCCGTAATTATAATGATCTTGATAGTTGGGCATGATGTTGGGCATTATATGTGTTGGTTTGTCACATGGGGTGTTTTGTGTCACTCGACCGTTATAAAGATCCACGAAGTGTTATGGCGGGGTGGGGCATGGCCCGCCATGGGGTCTTCATCAAGGAAGTTTTTCACCTCAATGGATCACCAACCCGCCTTAGTTCGGAAAAAGAACATAATGTGGAGGATGTACGTGAACTACCCAATCTGAATAAAGCATGCCCGAAGGTGCCATACCTATTATCATGGATCGATCAAGTGGTTGATTTGGCCATGGGGTGAAAACCCCAATGCTTCCTGGACGCTGCATTACTGGGTACCACCAGATTGAATAAATGAAGCCAGAAGCACCACTTCGCTAACCTCTTTCATCACTCCCTTTTGGCACCTAATATTGTTATGTCACCATGCCGTTAGAACTCATAAACACCGAGCCACTACCAAGAGGTGCATGACAGGTGCCTCGGCGAACTCGTCGGGGAAGTCATATAAGTCTACATCGATTTACATTGGTCGTAAAATCGAAGAAGGCCGACCAACTAGTCATCATCTGGGTCGCGTTACGCCACCTAGAATTTAGAATAAAGCTCAACCTTTAAAAAGTCAGCTTGAGGGTGCCCAAAGGAAAGCTCCTTGCATTCATCGCCTCCGAACGTAGCATTGAAGCCAACCTGCAGAAGATTACTTAATCGAGAATCTAGGCCCAATTTCAAACCTGAAAGGTGCCATTGGTATTTATTAATGACACTTGTAATTTAGGAAGAGTATATATATATATATGAAGAATTACATAAGCACCACGTGATATACCATTGTAGCACTTCACCCGAGACTATTCTAGGTATCATTATTTATATTTTACCATAGGAGGAGCGGCGACTAGAGATATTGATATATATATATATACACTTATGATGAGATCATTAACTAAACACTTACTCTAAAATGGGTAAGCCAAAAATGATTTATATATATATATAATAAGTGCAGGGCAATAATAATAATCTAGAGATATAACTCAGATACTCTTAAAAGTAGTATAAGCTAAACTAAGTGATAAAATAAGAGAAAGATTCCTAAGTCATTCCTATATACTAAGTCTTATGTACACCTCCCACTATATACTTTCCACCTGTAGTATAATTAACTTTTCATCTACACATAAGGAACATTACTAAAGGAAAATCAAGAACATAGCTTGACTTCCTTCTAATTAGGGTCCCACTTGATCTCTGCATAACAAGAGTGGACTACAAAGGACTCAACGAGAATGTCACACTCACGATCTACTCATGATGACCTGAGAACGTGAGGATGCATCCATAGGTGTAACAAATAGCATATAAGCACCATGCTTTATATAATGTCGACTACTTCACTCACTCGAAGTATCGAGCCAGCGCTGCGAACTTATGCATAAACTTAGTATCAACTATGACTATATCAAGCATATTACCAAAGCAAATCTAAGAACATAATAGATAGAAACATAATATAGATTAAGCATAAAGTCATAAATAATAAAGGATACAATGGCTATATCGACCTCTAGATGATGAATCCATTGAGCAAGTAGCTCCAACTCTACTTGAATCTTACTAGCTAGCCTATACTAAAGCCTTCAAGTATTGGAGATCTATCCTATTCTCTCTGGTGGATCTTCTCAAATAATTGTGGTAGCTCAAGATGAAGATCGATTGCTACCTAGGGAGGTATGGGGTGCCTTATATAGGGGAACCAGATTCCTGTGGGCCCATGAATCCATGGCATCATCAAATCTCGCCCTTGAATCGAACCGACCTTGATCAACGATGTAGATTGAACCTCAAAGGCGGTGGGAAACCGATGTATGTAGGAGGAGGGGCTAGCAGTGGGGCCCACCGGTCGACCGGCTTTGCATGTGGGCTAGCTGGCCCCACCCTATTAGGTCTCGGGTGATGCATGGTGGTTTGCCTTGGATGCTTCTAGAGTCTTCCTATGTTGGTTTCATCATGGATAAACGAATTTGATCTAACGATTGGGTCCACCTTGCTCATTTTTGAATAAATCCTGCTTGAAAACACAGATTCACACCTAAACTCGTGGAATTTGTCGGGTTTAACTCCTAGACCTATGTTGGTGATCATCCCATCAACATGTCGCCCAAAATCTTATGGGATGCCTAGCTTCTCTCGGTAGATCATCTCGGTATACGTGAGCGCAATGCCTCTCTATAGGTGTTGAAGAAGACAGATCAATTCACCCTAGGCAATCGAGGCATAGGAGGCCTTTGAAAGCTCAAAGCATTCACGGCAATGGCTCTTAACCTAAGCGTCACCAAAAGAGGGGGAACCGCTCCTCCTCTACATCATTTGCCACCACATAGGTGGTCGGTCACAGCCCATCGTCGAGTGGGAGGAAGTCGGGCACTCTCACAAGATCCAGAGCTAGTGTACTTCATCGACTAGGTTCTTTCGGACACTAAGGTATGCTACACCACAAATCCAAAAGCTCATTTATGTGATCCTCGTCGCCAAACACAAACTATTACATTACTTCAAGGGACATCTCATTGTGGTCATGGCATCGGCTCCGCTTGGGGACATGGTCTAGAACCGTGATACTCTCGGCACAGTGGTCAAATGGGCAACCAAACTCATGGGCTGCCACATCACTTATGACCCGAGAACGATGATCAAATCATAGGCCCTCATGGACTTCATCACTAAATGGACCGAGAATATGAATACCCCTACCCACGACCGCCAAGAGTATTGGGCGCTATACTTGATGGCACACTCATGGCCGTAGAGCATCGGGGCTAGGGTCATCCTTGTCTCTCCTACGAGGAGACCGCATGGAGTAAACCATCCGCCTACATTTCTAGGCCACCAACAACGTGGCAATATAGGAAAACCCTTATGCATGGCCTCGGGATCGCCTCCGGGCTCAAGACGCACCACCTCTTCGTCGGGGAGACTCGGAGCTGGTCATAAGTTAGGTCATGAAAGAGGCCTCATGCCCACGATAGCAAGATGGTCGCTTACTATGACGAGGTCCGAAAACTCGAAGAAAGGTTCGATGGGCTCGAACTCCATCACATCTTCGATGAGACAACCTAGGCTGCAGATTCCTTAGCTAAGCTTGCAACCGGGTTGAGGCCTACACCACTAGGGGTGTTCATCAACGATGAGCATGAACCATCAGTCATGAACAAACCGACCGCACAACCAAACAAACGGGCATAATAAGCAAAGATGGCTCAACTTGGAAGAATGGGACCAACCCCGCCTAGCCGCCCAACCTCACCACAAAGCGGAGGCTCTGAGTCCCCCGGACTGGATGGTGGTCGAAGCAGGGGGATCGTAAGCACTAGCTCGATTGAACTGCACCTTCATAGAATATCCGCACAGAGGAACCTACCCAACGATGTGATGGAGACACGGTGCACGACTAGGTGTCTGCAAATCCTTCATGATCATAGGAACCTCCTCTATAAGCATAGCACATTAGGGGATCCCCAAAGATGCATCCCATGAGACTAGGGACAACAACTTCTATGGAAAATCCATGCCAGATCTTGAACACCTCGTGGCACCGAGATCATTGGTCGATAAAAAGCTTTTCGGCGAGGTTTTCTTGGCTCACAGCAGTCGATGCATGACGCTCAATAGATTATGCACGGCTATTAGGGATGTTAGTTCTACACACAATAAACATACTTGCCTGCACAAGAATTACAAACCATTCCCCTAACATGACCCTTCATGACCAGGGGCTCGAGTTACTCGGACCCTTCAAAAAGGCACCCAAGGGCTACACCCACCTCCTCGTAACAATCAACAAGTTCACCAAATGGATCGATACCAAACCAACATGGAGGGTAAGGTCTGAGGACGTAGTGGAATTCTTTCTTGACATCGTGTATAGGTTTAGAGTGCCAAACTCTATAATCACCAACAATGACACTTTGTTCACCAAAAAGAAATTCCTTTGGTTCTCGATGACTTTGGCATCCGGATCGACTGGGCCTCTGTCGCCCACCCATGAACCAACGGCCAAGTAGAGGTGTGAACGTCATGATACTTTAGGCCCTCAAGCCATGTATCTTTGATAGGCTATTCTCTAGAGCCTAAGGACAACCCCTAACTGGTCCATTGGATTCACTCCATTCTTCATGGTATCGGCACTAAAGCCATGCTACCAATCGACCTTGACTATGGTGCTGTTAGTCTTGGCATGCGACAAAGCTAGGGTGGAAGAGGATCACCGGGATGTTGTAGGGTCGAGATAGCGGACTAGAGGGGTGAATAGTCCTTCCTAAAATTAAACGTGTATTCGGCTAACCAAAACAAATGCGGAATTAAAACTATCGGTCTAGCCAAGACTACACCCCTCTATCTAAGTTTTCAAGTACCTTATAAAAGATCCTAGTTAAGCAAAAGGTGCTAGGATAGCTAGAGCTAACCTAACAATTCTAGCTTGTAAGGTCACACAAACACAATGCAACTAGTACTTCAAACAACAGGGAGCTCCTACACAACTAGTGATGCAAAGCGCACAAAAATCCTAAGCTCACTAGCAATGCTCAATAACTAGGCTACACAAGCCAAATTAGAGAGCACAAATTACTTAGCTACAAAACTAAGCAATGCAACTAACAAGGCTACTCAAGCCAAATTAGTTGCACAAGAGAACTACTTCTATGCTACACAAGCAAGAAGGTAACTAGCAAGCTACACAAGCTAACTAATTACAAGAGCAACTACACAAGCACAATGTATATGAAAGTAATTACAAGCTTGTGTAAAGGGGATGCAAACCAACAGGAAGACAAGGATGGCACGATGATTTTATCCTGAGGTTCACGTGCTTCCAACTTGCTAGTCTCCATTGTGTCGATCGCTCACTTGGTGGTTCAGCTGGTGGCATCACCCACCAAGCCCGCACGGGCACCACAAGAACCTACCACTGAAAGTGAGGGTAGCTCAATGACACAATCTACTAGAGTTGCTCTTCTCGATCCCCTTGAGGTGAGCACAATCCCCCTCATAAATCCTCCTCCCGAGCACCGCACAATCTTCTTGCATGCTTCAACAGAGTCACAAGCCACCAAGCCGTCTAGGAGGTGGCAACCTCCAAGAGTAACAAGCATCATATGCTTGCAACACGATCACCTAGTGCCACTAGATGCAATCTCACGATGCAATCGCACTAGAATCGCTCACTCACTCGATCGGATGATCACTATCAAGCACAAGTGAGTTAAAGAGCTCCCAAGCACTCCCCAAGCATGGACATTTTAGTCCCAAAGGGTGCTCAACCAACCAAATGCCGAGCTCCACCTCTATTCATAGCCCCAAGCCAAATAGAGCTGTTGGAGCAAAGATCCCTTTTCTACAAAGGGCCTTTGGATATGGCGGTGGTGGCACCGCCCCAGGGTGTGATGCCCCTTCAATCGGTCACACACTGGCTAGGTTGACTGGTCATGGGCACCGGACAGGGGTGGCGGTGGCACCGCCCTAGGGGTGGTAGTGACCACCCAGGCCAACCCCCGAAACACCCCCTCTCTAGATAAAAGGGGCGGTGCACTAGACATGGCATGGCGGTGCCCCCCTTTCCTTTTCCTTCTCTCTATTGAAAAGGGGCGATGCCCGCGGCAGTGCACCATCGTGCCTATGGCGGTGCACACTGCCACTTCCGGTGCCAGCCCCCGCACCAGCTCTCCTCAGCCATGACTAGGTGGGCACCGCCCTAGGGGTGGTGGTGCCACCAAACAAGTGGTGGCGGTGCCCCCAGAGCAACCCGCTGCTCTTAGCCTCCCAGTCGGTCACCGCCATAGGGGTGGCGGTGCACCGTCACAAGGGTGGCGGTGCCACCCAGGTAGCATCCCGAGCCCTGTTTCGCCTCTACTTCTTTACCAACTTCTTCTCCTTTGCAAATATACTAACACGACCAAGTGATCACCACCTTGTACACGTGTGTTAGCTTTTCATAAACATTTTTTCTAAAGAATTAGCACTCAACTTGCCACCGCCACTCAATCCTAGCAATGATGCATAGTTAGATCACTTGAGTGGCACTAGATGACCGATATGCAAACAAGTTTGCCCCCCCCTTAATAAATCACGGCCTTCTATCCTAAACCCACATGCACTTGTCTATACAACCTTTGACCAAAGGAAATGAAATGCCCTAGGTTATACCTTTGCCTTCGCATTCCATTCCATCTCCTTTGACGTCGATGCAACACATGCACCAACCAATCACCAAATGATATGATCCACTTCATATCATCACGTGACCTTTTGGTTCATCGATCTTGACCTCACTTGCATTTCACCGCTGCCTTCGTCCATCCGGTGCCAAGTCTTGTTAAGCTTCACTACCACGCGGTCCATTGCTCCAATGCCTCCAACTTGCCCTTCACTCTTGCAACCATCCATCAAGCCAAGTCTTGTCTTGATCTTCTCCACCTTAGTCACATGACTCCATGTCATGTCTCATATGCAATGAGCTCCTTCATCACATGTGTGAGCTTTGCAACATATCCAAGCCATTTCAATTTGTCATGGCATAGGTTGCTCACACATTGTACCTATGGACTAATTACCGTGTATCTCACATTAAACACAATTAGTCCACCTAGGTTGATGAGGACATCGCCATGCTGGACACACCGACGCCATGGTCTTCCCCAAGTTGCAATTCGTTCCCAACTCAGCTTCCACGTCGCCCTCAGATTCAGCAGACACGTCGTCACTGTTTCGGTCATAACTTTCTCATCACGACATCGAAATGGGCCGTTCTTGGATGTGTTGGAAGGGGACGACGACGCCTGTCGTTTTGGATCTGGTCCCAGCTCCAGAAGGTCCGCGGATCATTCTGTGTGACCACGGCAAGGTGCTGCGTCACCTATTTGGGCCAACTTGGCCATGTATCATGTCGGGCCTTAAGCCCAAGTTGTGGGCGCCCAACCCCAGCCGTCCCCAACCCTAGGTCGAGTCTTAGACTATAAACACAGCCGTCGCCAACTGCTACACGTTTGGGTTTTGTTTAGAGTTTAGTTTTCCATCGAGAAACCGAATGCGTTCATTGTAACTGTGGTGACAAATCCTTTTCTACGTGATCGGGGCCCCCGTTCTTGATCTCCTCCACTGTGTCGATTAGTCCTTTGGAACCGAGTTCTTGAACCCTCTATTGATATTTGCGTCATTCATATTTGCAATTTCAGATTATGTGTTTTACCTTCTTGCTTGTGCTCTTGATTCGCTTGCGGGAAAAGCCTTCTTGGCGAGGTCAATCAAGTTGTGCTTGGTTGATAACCAATGAGCGGTGGTGTAATGGTTGCGAGGGTTCTAATCGTGTCAGCGATTTGAAGCCGGGATCGCATAACGTCGAGATCTCCACAAATCGAACTTACTGGCTACTCTCTCGGAAGATCGGGCCTGTACTCATCAATTGGTATCGAGATATTTCAGGTTTACTGCGAGGT
Source organism: Miscanthus lutarioriparius (assembly GCA_904845875.1). Classification (NCBI taxonomy): domain Eukaryota; kingdom Viridiplantae; phylum Streptophyta; class Magnoliopsida; order Poales; family Poaceae; genus Miscanthus; species Miscanthus lutarioriparius. Next base: position 46,219,710 of record CAJGYO010000004.1, on the reverse strand, counting down.
ATAATCTCATTTGCCTTAGATTCATATTTGTTCATTACCTAGAGTCCACAAAAAGCCCAAAAATATTTCAATTTCCGTTGTCTTATCGCCCTTCGTGCCTTTGCAATTTCGTTTCAGATTCGTGTTGTTGAGTTTGTGTCCGTGGTCGAGTCTTGTTGCTGATTTAGGATTGTGTTCGTGGTCGTAGTTCAATCGCCCGTTGCTGTGATTTTGTTTTCCGCCGCTATCCCATCCACCGTTCCCACACAACAAGTCGAAGCCACCACACTACTCGACTTGCCCCGCTAGCCGCCTTGTGTAACTTCTGCCGTAGCAAAAACCCTACATAGGTTGCCACCGCTCTTATTTTGCTGATCGCAGCCCTCCTTACATCATCGGTGAATACCTACTGCTGTGATCGGTGTTAGAGTTTAGGGACGCTTTGCCCTAACTGCCGCCGCCGTGTTGTGCCTCCCGGAAAACATACCTTGAGATACCTTCGGTAAAACAGGCATAACTTTTCGCTCGTTTATCGAGAAAAAATCTGAAATTTTTTCAGCAGCTTCTTGACACCATTTGGACCCGACCCAAACTCAAGCTTTCCCTGTTTGGTTTCGTCAAAATTGCCAAAAAATTCAGGAAAATAAAGAAAAAAATTGTCAAAGTTTTTGCACGCTTTTCGAGAACGTGTTGAATTCTCATAGACCACATCCCACCTCGGTTGTAGGTGCCGATTTTTGTGGTTGCATCTTTTGTGATCCTTGTTCAGAGAAAGTATAAAAATTAGTGAAAAAAAAAGTTTGTGCCTTTTGGAAAATCTGGGAAAAATTCAGGAAAAGGAGAAATCCGGGCTATTTGCTTGTTCTTGTGAGTTCTTTCGATCGTCCTTTGTTTTCACCTTGTTGTGCTACGTCTCGACATGTCTTAGCCAAAGACTGTGACTTGTACTTTGGATCCAGATTGAACAATCGCTACTCTGACTTTCGTTAATTGCTAATCCTTGCTGTCATATTGTGTGCCTACCCATAGCTCCACATATTCTTCTCACAAGACCTGAGTTCATCTTACAATCTATTACCACGCTCCACACAAATGTTAGCTTCGCCACTTTGGTTTTGCTCTGTTTGGCGTTGGTAAGAATACAGGCAAGGCGGTGGTAAGCCAGCTTGTGATTTTGCATTCCACTTTCACCACCACCACCACTTGTTTCCTTTTAGTTGATAGGGATAATACTTTGGTGTTGTCTTTTCTATCTTCTAACCATGGCGGGAACTCAAGACGGACTTCAATGAGTGCGTGTCCAAGGGAAAGCTTGCAACGTTCATGGTGAACAACGCAATCTTATGACCGAAATGACGCTTTAACGTGAATAATCTGGTCACTTGCATTGAACAGTTGAGCAACGCCCCTCCGCCTTATCGTCTTGATGATGAAGATGCGGATGCTTTTGGTGATGAAGATCGTATCTTGGCGGTGGTGCCGTCGCCGCCTCAACTTCAATCGTCATGGCATGGGAGGTAATAATCATGGTAATAATGATCCTTTTGCTAAAATTAAATTTAGTCTACCTCCTTTTCTTTGGTAATGTTGATCCGAGAGGCATATTTAGATTGGAGCTTCTTTGTTCAACAAAATTTGATTCTCATAATGTTCCTCCCGAGCATAGAGTTAGACTTGCTACTAGTGAGTTTACTAATTTTGCTTTGTTACGGTGGAGTGATCTTTGCAATGCTAATAATCTTTCTTCTTTGTGCCTCAAACTTGGAATGTTTTAAAGCAACGTATGAAATCTCGTTTTGTTCCTCCTTATTACTAACGTGATTTACGTTTGAAACTACAAACTTTAAAACAAGGTGATAAAGGAGGGAAGCATACTATCAAGAATTGCTTATTGGTTTAGCACGTTGTGGTATAAATGAAGATGATGATGATGCTAGTGCTAGATTTTTTTGGTGGTTTAAACCATGATATCTGAGAACATACTTGATTACAAAGAATGGCGCAATTTTTCCCAATTGTATCATCTTGCTATTAAGGCGAGCGAGAATCTGAGGGAAAACAACACCACCTTTCAGGTCTAACAATGGGAGGAATTTTCAGCAACGTTAAAAGCGGAGGCGCCTGACTTCTGTTGCACCACACAGCCATCTACACCTCCATTTTCTTCCGAAGTATCGTAAATTGTCTAATGTGCGCTTTCCACAGTTTGAAGAAAGGTGGAACTCCGGTGCTTCTACTAGCTCCTCCTCGTCCAGCTCTAAAATCATTTGCCACCGATGCAAAGGCATGGGACATGTCATGAAGGATTGCCCCTATCGTCGCGCTTTCATTGCTACCGAGGATGGATATGTAAGTGCTAGTGATGTTGAAGATGATTTAGCCCTTGTTTGCTAACATTGATGCAGATCCCACCGAGGGGCGATCAAGACAAGGAGGCCATCACAATTGACTCGTGGCTGCTACCGTGGACTACCCTAGCCTTCTTGTGCAGCGTGTGTTGAGTACACGTGTGGGACATGAAGAAGAGATGAAGATCAACGCCACAATTTGTTCCACATGTATCTCATTGTGCGGGGTTGTCGTGTTCTCACTATCATTGATGGCGGGAGTTGCAACAACTTGGTGAGTTCAGATTTGGTTGACAAGCTTGGCTTGACCACACGACAATATTCATTATCCATATAAACTTCAGTGGTTCAATAATAGTGGTAAGACTAAGGTAACTAAATCAACACGCATTAGCTTTTTCACAGGCTCTTATCATGATCTTCTTGATTTTGATGTTGTTCCTATGCAAGCTTGTTCCATTTTGTTAGGTCGACCATGGGAATTTGATAATGATGCTTTACACCATGGTAGAACTAATACATACACTATCATACATAAGGACAAGAAAATTACATTGCTGCCTTTGTCTCCCTACGGATATTGTTAAACATGCTAATGAGATTAAAAATAAACCTCCAACAGTACATTGCTAAAAATAATAGGATTAAGTTAAAAGGAGGTGCTTTTCTTGCTACAACTTCTCGCTCTTTGAGTTATGTGATAATCCTGATGCACCATGTTATACTATGTTTTGTCAACCTTTTATGTACGGTGCATTGCCTGCTTGTCACTAACCTTTTGCGTGAGTTCGACGATGATGGGATGGAGTCGAGGGCGACTCCAATTCTAGAAGGAGGGGATGATGAGGACATCGCCAAGATAGAGTCGAGGGCGACTCCAATTCGAGAAGGGGAGGATGATGAGGACATCGCCATGCTGGACACACCGGCGCCATGGTCTTCCCCAAGTTGCAATTCGTTCCCCAACTCAGCTTCCACGTCGCCCTCAGATTCAGCGAGACACATCGTCACTGTTTCGGTCATAACTTTCTCATCGACATCGAAATGGGCCGTTCTTGGATGCGTTGGAAAGGAACGACGACGCCGTCGTTTTGGATCTGGTCCCAGCTCCAGAAGGTCCGCGGATCATTCTGTGTGACCACGGCAAGGTGCTGCGTCACCTATTTGGGCCAACTTGGCCATGTATCATGTCGGACCTTAAGCCCAAGTTGTGGGCGCCCAACCCCTGGCTGTCCCCAACCCTAGGTCGAGTCTTTAGACTATAAACACAGCCGTCGCCGCTGCTACGTTTGGGTTTTGTTTAGAGTTTAGTTTTCCATCGAGCCCTGAATCGTTCATTGTGGCTGTGGTGACAAATCCTTTTCTGATGATCCGGGGCCCCGTTCTTGATCTCCTCCAATTGTGTCGATTAGTCCTTTGGAACCGAGTTCTTGAACCCTCTATTGATATTCGCGTCATTCATATTTGCAATTTCAGATTGCGTGTTTTACCTTCTTGCTTGTGCTCTTCAATTACGCTTGCAGGAAAAGCCTTCTTGGCGAGGTCAATCAAGTTGTGCTTGGTTGATAACCAGCGGAGCGGTGGTGTAATGGTTGCGAGGGTTCGAATCGTTATGCGATTTGAAGCCGGATGCATAACGTCGAGATCTCCACAAATAGAACTTACCGGCTACCTCTCGAAGATCGGGCTGTACTCATCATAGGTTGTCACTCAATTACCAAAACTAAATAAGTACCTTTCAGACATGCTCGACCAACTAGACAAGGCATGCAAAATGGTGCTTGTCCGATCTGCAAAGTACCAATAGGCGTTGCGTTGATACCAGAGCAAAAACATCCAAGAACGAGCATTCCAAATTAGCGACCTGGTCCTGAGATGTGTCCAAACCACCAAGGATGCTCACAAGCTAACGCTGCCCTGGGAAGGACCTTTCATCATCGCCAAAGTCATACACCCGGGGGCTTACCGGCTCATGAACAATGATGGCAAGATCTACACCAACTCCTAGAACATCGAACAACTACGTAGATTCTAAACTTATCTCATTACGCAACTACATATGTATCCATACACAAAATCCACGCCTGATCACTTCTTGAGCGATCCGCGCAATCTCATATGCATAGATGGAGTGGCTCACTCGTGGGGGCTATACATGCACGATACAGACACATACCACAACCTAAGTCAACTATGAGCAAAAAAGGGGGACAACGATACAAGAACCAATGCCCTCCTATTTCATTTCGCTCACGTGTTTTTCATACTAACCGTTCCAAAAAACCCGTAGAAACAAAATAGGAAGGGTCGCAGCAAGGTGGAAGGCAGAGCGATAGTCGCACAAACAATGGCGGAAGCAAAGTAGGCCTAGCGCCTTCCCAATCCCCATAATTTTCAATTCGCACATATGAAATATTGTTCTGGGCCATCCCTTAATGGGGTATGTGGTTACCAAAGAGTTAGGGGCAGGGAGAGATGGGCCCTGAGCAGCTCTTATCAGTTGGTGTGGAACCTCTTGACCATTTCCCCTTGTGTTTGAGTTGTTGGCTTCAAAGTTGCCCGGGTTGACCCCCTCTAGGGGGAGGCATCTTACCTTCTAGCCACTGTGAAAGCAGTCGGGGACCAATGGGTTTGATGGTCCATGATTTATGGGGCGTCTCTCGATGAGGCACAGTCGAACTTCACATTGATTGTTGGAGGATATCGGGTTCCACTCAAATTACCCATTGAGCTCGAGGCGCACCGCTCAACCGGTGAAGTTATGGTGGACAGTCTCTCCCCACGTGGGGCGTAATTGAACCTGTCTATAACAAGGCACCATGACCACATGGGGTCAACAAGGATACATAGGAAGAAGGAGTTAGGTCCCCGTGACCTTGCTAAGAGGTCAAGGCTAAGCCTCGACCGACTACCCCTTGTGTCCATGGTCAATGGTCCAAAGGATAGCTCTAGGCTCCCAAAAACCAATAGGGGTCAACACCCCTTACATGTGGAAATCAATTGGGTGGGCGGCCAAGGGTTCACCAAGGCACCTTGACCCATAAGCTAGGGCTCAACCAAAGGATAAGCTCATAGATAGAACAAAAGCAGGTCGTGTCCTGACCCCTCGCATAGCAAAGGCATGGTAACCCACTCAGTCCCATGACCTCAGAGAGGGCTATACTTCGACCAACCGGCTTGGGAGGATGCCACAACCTTGGAAATGGCCACAACACTCCAAGAAAAGAGTCTCTCTTTATTCATAATCAATGATTACAAAGCAAGTGCGGCCAAGCCACAAACAAGGCATAAAAACCTAATACCACCACAATGGTGGTATCACCGAAACCTCCAGAAGCTCTGGCTACAAGCAGGATAGGACAAGGTGGAAAATAACACCTTGCAAGCCTTCTTCTAGCATCATGGCTCCCAAAGCACAGGACACAGGGAGAGAGCGGGGATGCACTGCTCGAGGGGCGCCTCCCATGCGCACTGGATGGGGTTTCAAGGACACCACCAGGGTATGCACAGAGGGTCATGCAGGCACGAAAGAACCATCATATCTATGATGGGGTTGCCTAACCTCCAAAGCGCGAATGCACCACCATCATACCCTCCACGATGAGGATGGCAGGGTAAAACAATCCACCGACAGTGTTCACTTCATGCACCCGAGCCAACAGGCATTGAGGAACGATGAGGTCACACGGCTGTAGTTTTAGCGGCTGCGCCCATCTCTCATGACCTCCTCGCTCATAAGCCTCCTTCTAGCATCGATTCTTTGTTTCAAGCATCACCAACCTCTGACCAATGCAATCGACCCCTAGCGGGTCGCATCCTAATAGCCCCCACTATCAATTGAGATGCACTCCTTCTAACAAACTCAACTTCTTAGGAGCCTAAGAGTAACTCAATGATATGGTCGAGGATGGCTCAAATGAGAAGGAAGCCCCTATTTATAGGCCCAAAGGCAAACTATGCTACTCGAGACTCCCAAGCCGTGTGTCAAGCAACAGGAGGAACAAATGCGTCGGAAGCATGCGTAAGTTAGGAAAATCAAGATCCTATAAAAGACAAAGCCAAGAAGTGTCAACGGGACCGACGGCTCGATCGATCTCGTACCTCCGCACGTGGTGCCCCGACACATCAGAATAGAGTGCGTGCCTAGCCATCAAAGGCAACTTTGACTAGACGGCACATAACGGCCACCTACCGCATTGAATGCTTGAACTGCGAGAACTAAGCCCGAGCTCGGGAATGCCATGACCTCAAGCATGCACAACACATCTGAGAAATCAGCATATCCACGATCACTCCAAGATCACGAAAGGCGCTCGAGGCTACTGTCGGGGTCAAGATACCCTGGGTATCTCAAGGCATCGAATGGTTAGCCACTCGGGCGGCCCAGCTAGCCAAAGTCTGGTGACAATGGCCCACCTAAGCCACATAGGCCTTCAGCCAAGATCTAAGTCAGGCGGTCCACCATGACGTCTCCCTTCTCCTTCCTCTATACGCTATGCCGCCACGTTTGACCTCTCTCTTGTTTTGACCTCACAGGAAGGATGGAAGAGGCCGGACGCCACCAAGTATACCTGCCCCAATAGAGGCAGGCATGCTCCACTTGCTCCACTAGGACAAAAAGGACAGCCATCTATCGAGGGGTGGGACCTTGGGACAGACGCCGTCCCTACGCACCCCTAAGCAAACAAGACAACACTGTAGGGTAGTGATGGCTGGTATGACACTACACCATCCAAACTTAGCTCGACAAGGCGAGTGTATGACCCACTTTCTGAGGATGGGTCGTGCGACCCCGACCTTGACTTCCAAGATCAACCAGGCCACTAGGGGCCTCGACCTCATGATCTAGGGTTGAGGCCTCTAGCCCCACGACATGGAGGCAACCACCTACTCCTTAACTATTGCCACGACACCACCGGAAGAACATGAGGCGATGGCGAAGGCCATGGCATGACCACCACACCGCATAGGACAATTGGTAAACCACCACCATGCCATTAGTGCCATCATGATCGTCATTGTGGCGCCACACCATGCCACGCCATGGCATAGGGAGCAAGACCACAGCAGCCACAATGATGGCCATGCACTGAACGTACAATGATGCGGTAAAGACAGGATGGCTTGCTAGACAAGGTTACTTGTTTTCCCTTCCCTTGGTGTCACGACCACTCTAGTCGGAGAACCCATCTCTCTATATGTAACTGGCCCCTAACTCTATATAAGGGCAGCCAGCCTTCCTTCAGGGGAGGACGAAATCTCGAGACTCCATTAGGGTTTTGTTCTCCTTACTCCTCCCCGCCTCGAATCCCTTAGCTTACACACCCCATTGTAAGACTTGAGCACTTGAATCGAGGAACACAAACTCGCTACTATCTCTAAGATCGGACGTGGGACTCGGCCTGAACCATTATAATTTCCTTATATTTTTTAGTGCTACCATCTGTTGGCATTTCTAAATGCAATCACCAAGTCTGGAGTTAGAATCCATCCCTAGCAATGGCGCCAGAAATGCTTGTTGGCATTTCTAAACGCAATCACCAAGTATGGAGTTAGAATCCATCCCCAGCAACGGCGCCAGAAATGCTTGTTGGTATTTCTTAGCGTCATTACTAATGATTAGCAATGCCACTAAGTAATAGCCTTGATAGTTCCTTAATAATTTTAGATATTTATCCGCAAGCACACGGAGCTATCATTGTAGCATTTCACCCTGAAGTATTCAAGGTATCGTTATTTATATTTTTCCCAAAGGAAGGCATTTGATTAAGAGTCTAGTATGGATATGAACTTGAATAATCATGGTTGCAAGTACACCAATTGTTTGTAACAGGGGTAAGAACGGTGATTTTAAGATAGTGGACACACACTTAGCATTCCTCAAAAGATAAAATAAAGAGAAAGAATAAAAGAATAATCCTAAGTCAAGCAAACATTGGTCTAGTATAGTCATACAAAGATTAGTTAATGATCATACAAGTTACATAATTAGTCTTAGGGCTAAGTGTGAAGCAAGTCGGGAGGCCACTTTGAGTCTTTGGTGCATGACAACCTCATGTGACAATTTAGACTCCTACACCCCAAATGAGCGTTGGGGATTACAAGGGACAAACAAGGCTATCACCACCATCGTCTCACCCTCAACCGTGGAAAGGGACAATGCATTCACCTATCTCTCCATACCCAAGCACCACGCTTGCATATCAGAAACTACCCAGATCCCCGGGTCCACGACCCTACTGGATCGACCGGTAAAGAACTTGGCCACACCTAACGGCACGATAAACCGCCACCTCAACTTTGCTCTAATTCTGATTATATAAGTTATATGAGTGTTTAAGCATAAAGTTAAGTGTGCTACTTTCATGACACATAAACTATAGACCAGTTCATATATCAAGATTATAACACAATAACTATACTCTAGTTCATAAGTATGACTATAAATATCATAGGAGAGCATAACTTTGGAAGAACTCATATCTCTATTCATACCCAAAGGTCTCTTCTTCCAAGAAGCCAAGCTCTCTAAGGTAGCTTTGCCTTACTCTAAAGCTACTGAAAAAGTAAAACTACAACTACTAGAAGTAAGTGGGGTAGTGGTGTGTGAGGTGATGCTCAAGTAAAATGTGTCTTTAGAGAGGGGGTACCCTCTATTTATACAATGCTCAAGGCAGTCTTTGGAGGCTATTCTTGGCGTGTCTCCGGCTCCCACCGCCTTAGCATGCTTCCATGCCACCGCCCTGAGGAGGCGCCCAGTGAGGGGGTCGGCCGCCCAACTGACCATGGCCACTCGCCACCGCCTTGGCGTGGCGGGCCGTGGGCTAGACCAGATGGCTTCCCGTGGTGCTTTGCCCCAGTTGCATTGATTTGATAGGTGTCTCCCTTGTTCCTTTATTGCACATCAGCGTCGGAAAGCGCCTTTCGTGAACTATTCCATGTATTTGTGTTTGTAACCTGCAAAATAATGTTCTCCAAATATATGTGGAACTTGGTTAATAGTAAATGCATATGTGATCAAGATTGCTTATTTCTCCTCTTTTTGTGTATTAATTGTCTGTCGGATTTGATCGGTAAAGACTGCCAATACCATCGTCTTCCTAGAGCAGCGCGACACACATAAATTCACTCGTTGGTTTACAAAACACCGACACTATGGATTTTCATAATTTCATATTTAAGTCTAGCTTATTGGAGGCCTAAGAATTAACAAACTAGAACCTTATAAGACATAAGCAATATAAGTTTTTTTAGGAACATAAGCAATAGAAGTTTATGTTTAGTACCAACAACTAATATAGATTACTTATATTAATTTGCACACATTTTCTCTTTGTGGATTTTTTTATGTGTGTGTGTGTGTGTTTTGTTGATATCCACAGTTTATTTTCCCTCTGTATGGCATCTTCGATATGTATTTAGTGAAAACCTTAACTTGAGGGCCATAGCCATCTTTGGTCGCACTAACATTCCCACTTTTTAAGGTGTTGATTTTTCTAAAGAATTAGTAGCATTACTTTATTATGAAAAATAGTGTGGTTACAATAATACTATCAATATAGATAAATTATTTAAACATAGTTAGAATGTATAAAATCAATATACTACCTCGCGTATTGGCACATACTTATTCATCAGTCTGTTTATATACTAATTTTAAGATACTTCAAATCTTGCTACTTGAAACAAATTCAAAGGAACCTATTTTTTAGGTATATTGTTATAATACCATCACATAAAGATATAAAAACAGGCATAACCACAAACTCTATGTATACTTATGCTTTAACATAGAATTACCCTAGATAGCCTAGTATATGATCATATCACTACTGCATATGCAAATTCAGGAAAAAGGCCTCTAGTTTAAAAGAGATGAGCATAAAGGGTCTTAGCTCCAAAAAAATACACTTAGATTTTTAGAGATGATCTGCCTATTTACGGAGACACTATCATGTATCATCTCTACAAATGGATTAACATAGACATGCCTCTTAAGGACCATCTCTGTTAAGTGAAGCAAGGCTCCAGCCCCATGGTGACATCGACCATTCTCAGCCCCAGGCCCTCCACTGTGGCTCCAAGGCACCTAGGGCTGAGGTCGAGGCGTGTTTAGCGAGGGCACTGCCAAATCTTCTCCTCACCACATGCATCTAGCTCCTAGAGGACGATCATTTCTCTCTATCTTTCCTCTCCACTCAATATTGCTCATGCTCTCTCCCTCACAAGTGTGGCGGCATGGACGACGAGGCTATGAGGAGACTTGACAATGCGATGGCAGAAAGGCTACGTGGAGGGAGAGGGCGGTGCAGTGGTCAGGAGGCAGAGCACAACGCAGTAGCGGCATGCAGATCAACGCCGTGGCTGGGCTTGTTTGAACTAATAGAGGCGGGCATACACGACTGCTTTGTAAATCGAGATTAACACAGACGTTAAAGCAGACATGGTCGTGGTGTCCGCCTCTATTAACCTATATATCCTCTAATAAACCTTGAGATACACTTCGTCAGCCCTTTTCTTTTTCAGTATCTCTCCTTATTTTTGTTTTTTTTACGGCAAGCTCCCCTTATTTTTGTTAGGAACGAAGGCACGCTAATTCGTCGTTTTCCATCAATCAATCATTCATTCATTCTAATGAAGGATCTAGGAAGCTAAGCTCTGCTGCAGCCTGCCGGGAAAAGAAGATCCACTGAGGAAAACCTGCAGTCACACACCGGTAGCTTTTAGACCTCCGCCCAACACGTGGTAACCCTTTCCTCCTCTCAACCGACTCCCACTACCTTATGAACGAGAGGTTACGGGAGCTCATACATGCTCGCATGAGCGTGACTTTGCCACACGCACGCACGCGCACGCTCGATCTTCTTCTTCTTCCCCCCATGTGAGGAACAAGGCAGAGTGGGGTTGGCGTCCTGGTGGACACCGTGCCGATCGATTAAACCGACATCGATCATTACCTCGGAGTCGGAGGTTCAGTCAATCAGTCATCCAGTTTATTGCAATCAATCAGAGAAGAGAGAACATAGCAAATCAAACTATGCTCCAAAGTCCAAAGTGCTTAGCGTTTATTGTAATCGCCGATGGTTGACGCACAAAGAAACGGCACAGCGTCGTGGCTTCCACTGGCAATGGCAGCTCGACAGCAGCGTGTGGAAAGGAAAGATACATGTATGCACCGCAACAGCTGCAGTTGAGCTTGTCATGAGCAAAGGAGGATTGCTTTAGACTAGGAATTGACGCAGAATTGGCCAGGGATCGACGCTGAAAAGAAAGATACTCCTAGATATAGATAGAAAGAAAGAACTGTGATTCTGTCACGTGGGGACGCACATATGCCAGGAATAGAAGGGTCTGGGATGCCAGGCGTGCAGCAGTCTTGCCAGGGTAGCAGCGCCCTTGCCAGGGTCACCTTGGCAGGCGCCAGCCAGGGTCGGTTTAGGTAATAGCTAGAATAAAGGAAAGAGATCCTATAATTTAGAAATGATTTGTTAGAGTCTGTCAAGGCTATAGCCTATAAGAGTCCTTGTAATCCATCATTAGAGGATAAGCAAGTTATTATTCATCTAATCTCTCTCTCGCTTTCCTCCAACTAAGCCTAAAACAGTTGGGTATGCTTGCATTGTAGTATTTTACTAGTATTAAAAGAGCCTTTCTATAAGGTAACCAAGTTATGTATAACTAGGAATCTACATAGTTGCATTTGATATATCTATATTGAATGTACTCCCTCCACAAAAGAATGCAATTCTCACATTTCGAGAAGTCAAACAATTTAAACTTTGACTAAAATTATATGAAAATGTACTAACACTCATGCGACAAAATAAGTATCATTAGATTAATTATAGAATATATTTTCATAACAAATTTATTTCGAGACATAAATGCTAATACTATTTAGTATAAACTTAGTCAAAGTTGTGCTAATTTGATTGACACGTTTCCCATAACTGTGAGAGTATAGCTATAGGAAAAGCCAATATGTAGGGACATAACACGCTCTGATAAATATTTACAGTACAAAACGATTCACAATATGCAAAGAATGCTGCCTGTATTTATTGGAGCCGGGTAACAATTTAACAATTACTCTCACAAAAGATTGTGGGCGAAACAATACAACTCTATCTATTGCTTCCATCGGTGTTTCGACAGCAGCTCTGTTTACCATGTAAAATAACATATTAGCGCTCTCCAATAATTCCAAATACCCTTTCCTAAGACTTGATTTTAGGCATGATCAAGGAAAACTAGAGTCCAAAGGCAATCCATCACTAGCACCAATCCAGCAGCAGAAAAAAGGATGCAAGTCCGAAGGCAATCCTCACTTCTCTTTGAAAAATTGTTGGTAGAGCTCCTGCTGATTCGCAGAGAATTAGCACCGGTAGCTCTGCCAAACAGAGCCTTAGAGTTATAACCATCCGAGGTGCATCCATCTCCTGTTGTTGTGCGTCCTTTAGCTTCTAGGCCAAATCAGAAGATAAAAAAAGACTTTAATGTGAAGGAAGATGAACTGATTGTCTCAGCTTGATTGAACATTCAAAGATGACAAGGCACTAATCAAAGTCGCGGCTCCTTTTAGCACAAAAATTATTATTACTAGGAAAAATACAAGCGTTTTGAATCAATATGCTCGAAGATTATGCATAGATGGGGTACTATTTTGGAGCGTGAGCATCAAAATAAAAGTGAACGTACCATCCAAGGCAAGGTGGTTGATATGCCTTCCCTTTTGTTGTACCAATGGTCTTCATATGCAGTAACATATATATTCACTATATGTACCCTAACATGTGCAGATTGCTGATTGTTAAGGGAAAAGATGGAGAGTACAAGCATCCACTTCAATTTATTGCTAGAACATGACCGGTTCGTTTAGCTTATAAACCGTGTCTTTTCAGTTAATGAATAGTATTTTTCTCTCACAACAAATTAGCCAATAGTACTTTTAGTCATGGCTTATCAGCCAAACAAACATAGCACATATTGACGAATGAACCAAAGTGGCATGCAAAGCAGAGGTAGTAATTGGCAGAGTTGAAAGAAGCTAGCAAGAAACGAAAGGGTAAGCCGGAATTATGTCAAACAGTCAAAGGACATCATTTCCTTGCCTTCAAAACAGCAAAAATATCACCTGCGAGCTTATATGAATATTTTGTAACTTGTAGTTGAGGAAGAGCCAAAAGATGAGCAACTATGAATGATGAGTTGAGATTAGAGCGAGTGGTAGGGCCATGTTCGGAGTGGCATACAGATGGTATAGACTTGCTTGGATTGATTAAGAACAATGTGTTCTCGCTTTGATATTTAAGCACCTTTTTCATACAAATTAACCACATGTCATACATAGAAATAATGGAAAGCTCAGTAACATATAAGTTACGGTTCACTAATCTTTGATATCTACACATGTTGAACGCGACTCCAACAGACGTAGCAGAATCCACCTCCTGCTCAGTTGTATTGCTACTCTCACCAAAAGAGACAAGGGACAGGGGGTCCCTGCGCTGCATTACCGAGCTGACTAATGCATGGGATCGATCATCGGAGCCGTCGAAATGGACGACGGAAGAATGAAGATGCGATCCAGGCTGTGAAGAACATCCTAGGACGACGCGAAGAAATTTGCTGGAAGGCGAAAGCGTGGTAGCTGCAGAAGGGAGCACGCCGCATCGCATGATAGCAACATGGCATTCGTGGACAACTGAAGAAACAACCGTACGACACTGGGACTGATTCTTATTTAGCAGTGAGTGCTTGGGCATGATGCACAGGGGTCAACACTTTGCTGGCCCCAGACTGCTAGGACTGGGAGATTTAGTGCATTTCTGTTGCAGATGGAGGAAGGCTTTTCCTAAAGCACATCTGGCTAAAGAGTTCGATGACAGGGTGCGCACGAGATGGAATCACATGAATGTGGCCAGGAACGTGCTGGGGCCTCGACCTTTATTTGTGAGTTCAAGTTTCTGCAGGAGTACTGTTAGGTCCATGAATGTTGCCGTCCAGGCAATAGTACAAAAATGCTTCATAGCCCAAAACTTCTCCAAGGTTCAAAAATTAAGAAAAAGAAATCCTTTTGACCCCTTCAACCTTTGAGGTCGTCCGATTTACCTCGCAAATCTACAAAATCAATGTTTTGAGGCCTCTCAACTTTAAAAATTGCTTGCATCCTGGGTGGTTTTGATAGTGGTGCCACGTCAGAAGAGAATAAATTGGACTAAGCAGAAAGTTCAATGACGTAAATCGAACCACAAATATTTTTAAAAAGTATCCAAGTATTAAAAATATTCAAAAAATATCCATATATTTTTTACATGGAAAAGTAAGGCAATTAAAAATTCCAAAATCAGTTTAATATTAGAAAAAAAAATGTTTTAGCTCGGAAAATTATGAAATTAGTTTCACATTTTTCCCCTAATACCATGCTCTATCTTAGGGTGGCTAGCTTGAAATTGTTTAAATCTTGATGGGCTCACTTTGGGGCTTATTTGCTATTATAAGCTCTCAATATCTATTATAATTAGCATAGTTATTAGGACCATACCAGACATCGAACCGCTTAAGGCCTCACAGTTCACAGTTCACGGTTTGATTGGTCCAACCGGTTGAATCGCCGGTTTAATCTGGTTCAAATAGAATGAAGAATGATACAAGAACACAACTGAAGTCATGGCTCAGTGGTGGACAACTTGCTCTCTGACCCTGCACACCAGAGTTAGCTAGTTTTATACCGGTTCGATTGCTTACCGGTCCTTTAAGGTGGACTGGACCGGCCGAGGCTCTGGTTCGGTCTTTTACCGGTCGGACCGCCGGTCCGGTCCGGTCCAAATAACTATGATAATTAGTCGATGTTGATTGTCTAGATTACGTCGAAGAGCAAGTGGAGCGTGGTCCCATGCGCTGGATAAATTTTGAAAGTAGTTGTGTTGGCCTGCACAGCTACATGCATGCATATGTGCAGTAGGGTGCATGCAGCCACGCAAACTGACTCAACTACTTTGAAAAGTATCCAGGCTAGGGGATCAGCACCTACTATGATCCTAACGATGCTCCACTAGCGATTCTACATAATCTGGACAAGCAAAATCGATTAATTATAATAGATAATGGGAGCTTATACTATCAAATAAGCACCAAAATGAGTTCATCAAGATTCAAACAATTGCAAGCTAGGCACCATTAGATACAACATGATTTTAGGAAGAAAAAAAAAATCTGAAACTAGTTTCACTATTTTCCAAGCTAAAACAAAATTTCTGTGAATTTTCTAAAATAAAATCGGATGTTAGGGTTTTAAATTTTGCATTTTTATGTAAATATATAAATATATTGAAAGTTTTATGAATTTTTGGATATTTCTTTTAGAATATTTCTAGTTTGATTTACCTTCATGAACTTTTAGTTTAGTTCGATTTATCCTTTCTCTGACGTGGCACCATATATGTAAAACCACTATCAAAATTGTTCATGGTGCAAAAATAAATGGTTCTAAAAGTTGATGGCGGTAAAAAAAATGGTTCTATAGATGATGGGGGTAAATCGAACCGTGAAAGTTGAGGAAAGTTAAAACAAACTTTTTTTCTATTTAGGTCGATGAACCCCCTGATTTTATTTTTGAGAGCCTTGTGAATGATGTGATCCGATTTGATAATCAATAAAGTGCGTCGCATGGCTTCCTAAAATAAAGAACTTTTTTCCAATAAATTGTTGCATGGACTTCACACGGGCTTTGGTCATTTATGACGTCCAGCCCATGTAGAAGCTGCGGAGCAACACAAACTCATCCCGGCCCATCTCCATACCTAGGCAGCCCAGCTCTCCACGCGCAGCCGAGAGACCGACAACCAACCGTCCCGGCCGACCACTGATAAGGCCGCGTCCGCTTGGCGAAGCCCACTCGGGGATAGGGACGGGAACCAGCGCCCGCGCCGCGTGGTCCGCGCCTCCGCGCTCCCGCGTCGCGCTCGCCGGCCAGGTTGCAATTGCAACCTGACGTGCACGGGCGACTGTCCTGCTCTCGCTTCGATCCGAAGCCTTGCCGGCGGGCTTTTTTCTATCGAGTTCGGCGACGCGACTGCGTGTACTGCCTGCCACTTGCATGTCAACGATGGGGATGGGCAACCAGCTAACATGGTTTTTCGGTCTGACTTATCAGCCAAACGAAAAAGGCCCCACAACAAGCTTGATCATCAGTTAAAAATACAGACATCTGCCTATCCGCTTCCGATGTCATCGTAAGCCAAGCACCCTAGGATTCACCAATAACCATTGTGGGTGTTGCTTCAATTTAATACTCATCGTCACCGAGAAGTTGCCTTTACGTCCACTGGATATCCTATAATCAGCTAAAGGAGACATTTTAAGAAGCAATTTGAGCATATAGGAGTGCAGCGCTGTAACAGATTACCTAAAACTGATCTCTTATAACTATCGTGACATGTGGTGCTCATGTGTCATAGTTAAATTAGTCTGCTCTCTTCTCCTTTTCCCGTCCAACGATGAGCACCATGGCTCCTCAACTTTGGAGGAGAAATGGTAGTAATTGCTAGCACAAATAGAACTACCGCCTACCGTTCTTTGAAGAATAACTAGGGACGTGTTTGTTTGCCTGGACTGTGGCCAGGAATAGATCCAAGCGGTGCAACCGCACGTGTCTGTGTTTCCTGGATGCATCGTGGGCCAGGTCCGATCCGCACGGTGCTTAAAGCACCATGGAGCCTAGCTGTTGGGAGGTTTGTTTCTGCCGGGTGCGGCTGGCTGTGGCACCGACACTACTCCAACGCGGGAGTGGGTGGTAAGTGGGGTTGGCTGAGGTGTGGGGCCCACAACACTTCTAGACCAACTAATAACATATGTACAAATGTCAAATCAATAGATACTAAGTTCACCAAACAAAAAAAGTTGCATCAGTCTACCCTTCCTTGAAATGCCCTGACTCTACTCGTTGTCAGTACAGGCCAACCTAGTATAGGCAAACAAAAAGGCCCTAGGCCTCCCTCTAACCTGCTGCATGGAGTATGACGTGGAGTGTTGCGTGGCGGTGTGGGAGCACGATGAGCAACTGACGAATGTGATCGCTGGACTACGCCCCAAGGGGTAGCCATGGCGGCTTCTAGGTCGGATGACCACACAACGCATATGTGTGCCTTGTAGACCGTGGCGTCATATTGTATGACGTCTGTTGTGGCGTCGTGGAATGGACGAACGAGCCACACATCGACATACTTGTGGTGGGCAGCGTCAAGGGATCGGACTGATGGCGTGATGTCGTCTAGCATTAGAGGAACGGGGTGGGACCCAAGGATAGGAGAGGAGAGATTGTCTTGTAGAGAGGAGGATCGAATTAGGAGATGTCCTAAAAACATATGGAATTGATAGGAAGAGGGTGTTTGGACGGCTTCAATTTTCCGAACGCAATGTGACTAGGCCCGAACGGCCCAACAGTCTTTCGTCTCCACCCACTGAACAGGTTCTTATCAGTACCGGGCTTCTCTCCCTAATCTCTTAGACTCCCATCTGATTTTCTTTCTTGCAATTCGCTCGACGCCACGCACTCGAGTTCCTGCAACGCAATCCGTCTGGCGCTGGCCGGTTTCTCCACCACGGCTTCTCGCTGACTGCCACCCTCTCCACCGCGCCCCTCACCAACTTTGGTCCCTCTCCGGTGATAGCTCTGGCCTGGAACAACGAGTAAGCAACAACCTCTCTCTCGCGCACGTGTGTCCACCTTCCTCCATCGGCAAGTAGGCGTATTACGAGCCCATCCGTTGCTACTATCTTCACACTCCAAGCCAGACATCTAGTGCTGCTCAGGGAGGCCTAGATCCACACCCTCCTCTTTGGATATAGGGCTGCGGTTGCTCAATATACGTTTTTTGGGGATGTTGTATTTGTTGTTTCTCTATGTTGTATCCGAAGATTTCTCATATTTCCATAATAAATTCAGATGTTTCAGTAGATGGTCTCTCCTATTGTTGCAATAAAACTACATGTTGCGTTTCATGAATGTTTGGTGTTGTATTAAATGATGATTGTTTGGTGTTGTAGATTTTGGCATGTTGATTAGAGATGTTGCATCTCCTTTTTATTTTGATGTTTAGTAGCTGGCTATTGGATGTTGCATTTTGTTGGTTTTCCATGTTGTAGTAAACAAAATGAGATGTTATAATAAATAATTTCTCATGTTGCAGTAATAAAACTGAGATGTAGTAACTGATTATTTTGCCTATTGATTAACCATTTTTCTGTTGTTCCTAAGTGCAGCTTCTATTGTTGAGATTAGATCGTTTTGATGTTGCAAAACAGGGTCTTTTTTCTCCTATGTTGCAACATTTGCTTTTATGATCTTCTCATAGCAACTCATGGATGTTGTGGCAGATGTCTTGCTTTGTTTCGAGAATCTTCTGCATGGAACATGTTGTGAGGGGATAGAAACTAATCATTTTGCTCTTATCTCTGGCTTCTATGCGATTTTTATCGTTTGATGTTGTAGTACAAATATTTATTTATCTCACCATTTTTCTTGTGTCTCTCTCGTGTGCCGGATGTGTGCGACAGGCACATGGCAACAAGAGAACCCAAATCGTCGTAGATGCTCGAGCTTTGGGCCCGTTAGGCGCGGTAAGGGATGGGGTGCAGGGCGCGACAAAGGATGGGGGCGCAACGTCGTGCCATACGCTCCGGTTGCGGAGGAAGTCGTGCGGCAAGGGACTGGGGCGCTACGTCACGGCGCACGCTCTTGCTGCGGAGGAAGTCGTGTGATATGAGCTTGGGTGCTCGAATTGGATGACCGAGAGCTGCGTCCGGATGCCGGACATTAGCCAAGGTCCGGACGTCCGGGCAATAGCAATGCAAAAAATATAAGAAAAAAATATGTGGTGGGAGATTTGATGAATCTATCTCTTATATTGCAAAATTTTAAGGATAAAACGAGAGGATATGATATCTGTTGGAGTTTGAATCGGGGCTGCTCCAACAAGATGTCAGCTAGCTCATCGATATAGCATAGGATCACGATCCATCTACCAGATAGCGTTGGAATAGTAAAACCTCATCCAAGCCAGAATTTTATAATAATAATCCATGACCCATTTACCAGATAGCGTCATCAAGCTCACGTAATAAACAAGTAAAGAACTAACTTTATTCAACTGTATATGTGTGTAGCATGAGGCAGTCATAAACATACACAACCAACGAAGAACAACCACTATTGACTTTTCAACGTATCAACTCCACTCTGATCTCTTCACTGAAAGCCGATCACCTGCTCTGCTCCACAAGGCGACATGAATGGTCACACCACACTCGTGCTGCTCTCAGTGGCAGTACTGGCGGTACCAGCAGCAGCGGCTGAACCCGGCGTCCCCGTCCCCGACGACGTTGCCGCGGCTGTGGAGCCACCACAGCAGGTTGGTCAGCGAGTTGCCATCATCATGGCCATTGAGTGCGCGGGTCTTGGTCAGCGCCGCCTCCTTGTCGTAGATCCCCTCCAGCGCGTACACGAAGCCCTTCCAGCCTTCGCCGACGCCGTCCCTCGCCAGCGCCGGGAGCGTCCACGCCACCAGGTCCTTGACGAACGCCACGTCCGGGAACAGCGCCTCGCTGATGGGCAGCACGGGCAGCAGCTGGATCCCGAGGCGGCACTCCTTCCACTCGGGCGGCGCGAACCACAGCCCGCTGTCGCGCTTGTTCGCCCACAGCACCCCGACGACGCGGTTGTTCCCGCTGAAGTCGTCCTCGTAGATGCCCTCCCCTTCCCGGACGTGCCACCACGTCTGCGCCGCCAGCATCTCCAGCGCCGTCAGCGTGGCGCCCACGGACACGAGGTGCGCGTCCCCGTAGCTGAGCCCCACCAGCGCCGCCGAGTAGTAGGCGTTGACGGCCTCGCTGGTGCTCTCCTGGTTGCGCCCGTCGGCGAACTCCGTCAGCCCCGCCCACGAGTGCAGCTTCCAGAGGTCGAACATCCGCAGCCGGGTAAAGCTGGCGCCGGCCTTGTTCCGCGACAGCGTCATGAAGTCGGCCACCATGGAGTAGGCCTGCGGCATGTACTTACGGCCCCAGCACGGGTCGATCTTGGCCAGCACCGCGATGGCGTAGAGGAAGTAGCCCAGGTGGTAGTGGTGGTCGTTGTAGATGCCGAACCCGAAGTCGGCGCCGGAGTCCTTGAGCCCCTGCAGCGTCACCAGCCCGCCCCATTTGGCGTCGTAGAAGAAGCCGTCCCCCTGGAAGCTGCCGTCCAGCCACGGCGTGACGGCGGCCTTGAGGTACTGCTGCACCGCGGGGATCACGTCGGGGCACCCGACCTCCTCCGCGATCAGCGCCAGCCGCGCCGCGCGCGCGATGGCCTTCCCGTAGAAGTAGGACGAGGTGGTGGTGACCGCGGTGGACGCGAGGCCGGCCACGTCGGCGCGGAGCGCGGCCACGACCTCGGCGACGCCGTCCTCGCTGACGCCGCGGGTGGAGTGCCATGTCGGGGACACCGGGTCGGTGCGCAGAACCCAGGCGTCGCCGACCACGCCGACCATATCGCCGTCGATGCTCCGGTAGCGGCAGTCGTCGAGCACCCGCACGGCGCAGTCGTCTTCGGCGAGCAGGCGGAGGTGGAGCGGGTGCGCGAGCATGAGCAGCTCCCCGGGCCCGTCCTTGCGCCAGGCGTAGTCGACGCAGAAGGGGCGGTTGAGCGCGGCGTGGCCGGCGGTGGGGAAGCAGCGGCTGTAGCGGTCGAGGACGGGCTCCATGGACGCGTCGGGGAGGTAGGCGACCCGGATGGCGCCGGCGAAGGCGGGCGCTGAGAGCTGCGAGGTGGTGGCCTGCGCGAGGCGGACGCGTAGAGGAGGAACGTCTGGCCGCTGTTCATCCGGAGGCGCCACTTGGTTCCCGAGTCGTCGCAGCAGGCGACGTCGAGGAAGGCGTGGACGGACGCGACGGAGACGTCCACGGGCCCCGCCGTGGTGGTGACGGTGACGTAGGGGCATCCGCGGACGAGGTGCGCGCGGAGGGACGGGGAGACGTCGAGCGTGACGGAGAGGTCGTCGAAGGCCGAGACGGAGTGGCGCTGCACCGTGCTCCCGGCGGCGTCGGAGACGGTGAGGTCGGCGACGAACGTCTGGATGACGAAGGACGGCGAGTGGTTCCGCGACGGGTAGCAGACGTCGAGGGCGGCGCCGCCGGGGGAGCGGACGGAGTAGGGGTGGATGTACTCCGGCTGGTCCCCGTTCTTGAGCACGAAGTTCTGGAAGAAGGAGTTGGTGGGGAGCGGCGCGGCGAGGAGCGGCGGCGCGAAGAAGCGGGACGGGTCGGGCACCACCGTGGACGTGGCGCGCGGGAACACGGGCCCGTGGTGCGGCATGGTGGTGGCGGGGGCGAAGGGGGGAAGGGGAAGTTCCTCCTCCGGCGGCTGCGGCGGGATCGAGACGGGCGGCGGAGGGGGAGGCGGACCGACGGGAGGGGTGGGCCTGGGCCTGGGCCGGGAGAAGGCGAAGCGCGGCTTGGAGGTGACGATGCGGGAGAGGGTGTGGCCCAGCTTCTTCGTCCACTTCCGCATCTCGCCGCCTGCTCGGGCTGGCTCTTTATACTTCCGGCGTGGTGTCGGTTGGGCTGGGCTTTGACTGGGCCAACGCGGCTTGATCTGCCAACAAACAATCCTCGGGAGACAGGTCGGCGTGTTCCTGCGTGTCACACGGTACAAACAAACAATAGAGATTTTAAAATCTTGCACATGGTACGACCTTCAATGGACGGATATGATTAGCGTCACTGGTTTTTGTAATAAGCACTGGAACCACGAGACTGAGAGCGACGGCAACATCACTCAAAGCAAGTAAGCACGACGATATACAGAGTGTTTAACTTTGACTGGATCGACAGAGATGATTAGCGGCTAAGCGTTAAAAACGTGAAAACACATTTGAAGGGAAGGAATGATTTTACTATAGTATTTTCTTAGCACGCGAGGAGCCGAGGATAATTGTTGAGTTGAAGCAAAGAGGCCGGGAGGAAACGACAATGAACAGAAACACGAATCTGAAAAGAGAGACGGCCGGGCGTGGATAACGTGGAGCGGTTCCGGCGGCCTACCTCGTTAACGATGAGATCAGGGACGACGCTGGCCTTCGGTTGGAGTGGTTGCGATGGAGCTGTGGCCTGTGGCCGTGGGGGTGATTGATTACCCCAGGCCGTGGGGGTAGGAAGACGCAGCGCAGCAGCCCAGGACCTGGATGGAAGGAAAGCCCCCGGCCGTGTGTGTCCCGCGTCGTAAGATTTGCTCAGCACGGGCACCGGCGGTTGGCGACGCCAGGAAACGTGTCTCGGGCGTCGATCTGATGTGATGTCCTCCCGGGCGGGCGAGGGAAGCAAGGGGTGATGGGCTTGCCGTAGCGGCGAATGCTTGCCCGCGAAGCCAGCGGCAGAGCCAAGACGGCCGGCAACCGCAACCGCAACCGCAACCGCAAGGGTGCTCGTTGGTCGTTGCTTCCTTCGTTCCGGGGCGACACGACGTTGTCTTTGTCTCTGGTTGGAGTTGGACGCGCGCGGCGGCAAGGAAGAAACCCGTCACGTACCTGCTCTGCTTGTTTCAGCGAACACGCGCCAGTGTTCCGATCCCAGCAGGGCGCAGCAGCTGCCGTCGCCGGTTGCCAGTCGCGCGTACATCGACGGCGAAGCAGCCTTCGGTGTTCGGTTTTTTTTTTGTTGTTACCGAAGTTGGCTTGGTTGGGGCAACCACAGCCAAGCAAGTACTCACCTACGATAGGTTGACAGAGATGTTTGGATCCGGTCTCTGTCACATTGGACGATGCTAATAAGAGAATTAAGAATGAGTTAGTTATAAAACTAATTGCACAGATGGAGACTAATTTACGAGATGAATTTACTAAGCCTAATTAATTCATCATTATCACATGTTTATTGTAGCACTACATTGTCAAATCATGCATTAATTAGGTTTAATAGATTCGTCTCGCAAATTAGTTTCCATCCATGTCATTAGTTTTTAAATAAGTCTATTTCTAATACTCTAAATTAGTGTTTAAACATCCGATATGACAGAGACTAAAGTTTAGTTAGGGTATCAAGTAAACATAATAAACAGAGTGTTCTGTTTTTGCTTTTCTCCAACTCAAAATATATGTGGGAGGAGGAAAAGCTATGGGAGAGGAAAACTGTTTTTGCCTATGGGAGAGGAAAGCTGTTTTGGAGTCAACTTCCGAAGTAGTAACAAGTGGAGCTACAGCTTGCAAAAAATCTATGAACAAAGATCTACCTAACTTGGAACGTGCAAACGCATCCGTTCCATGACCTCCAACTGAATCTCTTGGTTAAAAATCCGACTTCCAAGTAGGTCAACTTCTACGGCAGCTTTAATTTAGGCAAATGAATAAAGGTTCAAGTTTGAGTTTGCAATACTTATACTTGCAAATTCTTCTGGATCCATCAGAGCACAAGTTTACCTTATTAAGGGCATGTTTGATCCCTTTCTCTAAACTTTAGACATCTTAAAGCTTTAGAACACTTTAGCTTACTTTTGAGCTCTAAAGCTCTAATGTGATGTGGGATAAAGTTTAGAGCTAACTTTAGAATAACTCCAACAACTTGTTTAAATTAGTAGGCAAATTCCTTTGTGTAGCCATTTTGTAAACTAGAAAACTTTTTTTTTAAAAAAGAGGTCCACAACAGCTTTGTTATTTTACAAAGTCAGATAGCGAGCGTCCGTTGTTAGCAATATATGGTTACCGAAAATCAAGGGATAGTCAGCTTCCTATTTTACGAAGTTAGATAACACGTCCGTTGAAGCCTACTGTTGGTGTTTCGAGTTGCCACCAACAAGTAAATTTCTAATATTGTGCGTCTAGCCCGGATGGTGTGCTAAGAGGACATGAGGTTTATACTGGTTTGGGCAGAATGTACCTACGTCCAGTTCGTTGCTGTTGCTCGTGTTACTAGCACTGAAAGTTCGTAGTAGGGGTTACAAACGGTCGAGAGAGAGACTGGTCCCAAGTCTCTTGTGGTGTGTTGCGGTGAGCTCTGATTCGAGTCGAGTCGAGTCGAGCTCGGATGTGTTCGATCGTTCGTCCGATGCCCCCTAATAGAACGCCCTGCTTTTCCTTTTATAGTCCAAGGGAAAGCAGGGGTTACAGCGGATGGAGAAGAGGAGAATCAGAAGGAGAAGAAGTCCTACAGGATCACCGGGTCCTTTTTCTCTTATATGCGGGTCCCGCCGACCCTGTAGACGTCAACAGGGACAGCTCCACGTCGCGGCCCTATCCGTCACTGGCACCATGTGCAGGCGTCGTCTGCCTGTCATGGCACTCCACTCTGTCCTAGCGGTCGTCGTGGCGAACTGACGTGCCCATCAGTGTTCGTACGGGGGTTAGGCTGAACAACACCAGTACGCCCGACGCTGTTCCTGACATGAACCCATAGTTATGGCCCGTCGTGGGTCGTGGGCTACGTCGAGGCGTGCCAGTCTCTTCTCTGGTGTCAGAGCTTGAACCCAGACCCATACACTTGGACTTGGAGTGGTTGGCGACGGTATGGGTCTTCGTCGGGTGAGGCGGAACCCACAGCCTTGGGGTCGGGCGAGGCAGAGCGCAGACCTAGGGGTCGAGCGAGGTGGAGCCCTCCCCCAGAGGCCGAGCAAAGCGGAACCAGCCCTCAGGGATCGAACGAGGTGATGTCCTCCCCTAAGGGCCGGACGAGGTGGAGCCGGCGGCCTTGGGGTCGGGTGAGGCGGAGTCCTCCCCCAGAGGCCAGGCGAGGCAAAACCAGCCCTCAAGGATCGGGCGAGGCGGAGTCCTCCCCTAAGGGTCGGGCGAGGCGGAGCCCGCGGCCTTGGGGTCGGGCGAGGTGGAGTCCTCCCACAGAGGCCGGACGAGGCGGAGCGCAGACTCAAGAGTTGGACGAGGCAGAGCGCAGACCTAGGGGCCGGGCGAGGCGGAGTCCTCCCCCAGAGGCCGGGCGAGGCAGAGCCCGTGGCCTTGGGGTTGGGCGAGATGGAGTCCTCCCCTAGAGACCGGGCGAGGCAGAACCAGCCCTCAAGGATCGGGCGAGACGGAGTCCTCTCGTAAGGGCCGGACGAGGCGGAGCCCGCGACCTTGTGGTCGGGCGAGGCGGAGTCCTCCCCCAGAGGCGGGGGGATGTGGAACCAGCCCTTAGGGATCGAGCGAGGTGGAGTCCTCCCCTAAGGGTCGGGCGAGGCTGAGCACAGACCCAGAGGTCGGTCGAGGCGGAGCTTGCGTACCTGGCTATCTGCAAGAGCTGTAGTCGCGCTCTTGACCGCTCGGATGAATTAACGTTGATGTTTATTAGCTCCTCCTCTTTGGGTACCATAGTATTGGTCCTCGACAGTAGCCCTCGAGCCTGCAGAGGTGTAGAATACTCCTTCGGAGGTTCTTCCGAATGGGAGGACTCTGAGGGCCCTGGCCTTCTTTTGTCACCCACGACATGTCCCGGGGACGGTGATTCCCTCTCATCGAGGTTGGACCCTTCGCGGGTATGGCCGTGAGATTTGGTGGGTTGTTAGCTGGCTAGTTCGAGTGGGGTCCCAGCATCTGGTTCGTGGGGATTTGGCCAAGGCCAGCTTGGTGATCGACTCCAGATTCTTGGTGGTCGATCCGTATAGTTCTCGGGTCCGTTCGAGCGATCCCGAGGGCTATGCGCCTTTCTTTGAGGAAAAACCACGGATCGTGACCGGCCGAACTCGACCATGAGCCGGCATGTCCGTGGCACTCGTGCGCCTCGGTGCTAGCCGCTTGCGGGCCCATCCCTTTCCATCCTTTACTCTAAGGGTGCCTGGAGCGGTTTTTGAACCCGTTGATGGGCCGACCTTCAAACTCCTGGGCCTCGATGGGCCATAGAGGTGTTGTTTGATCAGTATTTCTCTTGTGACGAGTTGTGGCCCGTGCGGAGAGGCAAAATGTCCCACGAGTTTTTCGAGGTAACGGACAGAGATTGCGTGCGCACTTCCCACGGTGGGACGTTGTGGCAGATCATGGTAGGCGCGGAGATCCAGGCGGATAGTTGGTTCCCTCACATTCGTCGCCCCTATAAAACCAAACGGTTCGCCCCCTGGGTTCTATACCTTACATCCTTGCCTCCTGTCGGTGTTTCGGAACCGGGGGTCCTTAACCGACTAGTGAATTTGTGCTGCGTGCTCCCAATTCTGGATGGAGATGCAAAGAGACACAAGGTTTATACTGGTTCGGGCAATGGATGCCCTACGTCCAGTCTGAGAAGGTGTTCTTGTATTCCTTGCACCGGGGTGCTCGTAGTATGGGGTTACAAGCTAGGCGAGAGAGGGAGTTCGTCCTAGATCTCTGTGAGGGGAGGTGATATCAAATTACAGAACGAGGCGTGTTGTTCATGCGAGTATCTATGATTCTATTCGTCGTCCTAGAAACGGTCCTGGCTGCCTCCTTTTATAGCCGCAGGGAGGAAACCAGGAGTACATAAGAGAGCTACACGTGGAGCAAGGACTATTCGATGACGTATTTACTCTCGGAGCAGCATGGGCGTTGTCGTGGGGAGTTCCGTAGATGTCCAATCGATATGGTCTTCATCTTTGCAAGTAACATGTCTGCGCATTTATTGACTTGGTGGATTGCAGAGGCTCGGCGCCTTCGTGGCGGTCGTCGTGCGAGGCCTGTCGTCGTGTCGAGGCCTGCCGTCGTGCGAGGCCCGAGAAGTGACCAGTGTAGATCTTGGGTCTCAGCAGCCATCAGGCGGAATAGTGCGAGACATGCGCCTATAGGATACGATACACACTGTGTTGTCGATGGGGATGGTAAAAAGGTGATCGACCGTTGTCCCGTCGCTCTGTTGCGGTATGCTTTGCCGCCGATCATGGCTTACGTAGTGGGTGCGGCCGAGCGCATTAATCGGATGTGACAACCTGCCAGAGAGACTTTGAGGCAGAGGCGACGAGGTTGTGGAACGAGCCCGGCCTCGGGCGAGGTGGAGCGCGGCCGATTCGTCCGAGGCCCTTCCGAGGGGGTCTCGGGCGAGGTGGACGGGCGAGACGTAGCAAGATCAGTGAATCCGAGGCCCTATGGGGGGGGGGGCTCAGGCTAGACGGGGTGGTCGGTCCGGCTGATTACGAGGCTACGGAACCCGTTCGACTCCCCACGTTATGATGTCCTTGGTGCGAGTCGAGCAAAGCACAGATGGTCGTCGTAACCCTGCTCATGCCGTCTCGGATGGCGAGGATTGACGCGACCGGCGTGTAGCCGTCACTTCGCCGTGCATCGTGCCATCGTGCGTCTGTCGGAGTGGTTGGGTGCTTGGATGCGACGTTTGGTCAGAGCAGTTTGGTTGAAGAGGCAGCCATGGGGCTGGTGCCGAGCCGGCCTCGCTCGAATCGGAGAATCGGCACTTCTTCCGAGGCCCTGAGCGAGGGGGTCTCGACGAGGGGCCTCGGCCGAGGCGGTCTCGGCGAGTAGTCGGAGAATCGTTTGCTTCATTGGGGCTCGGCGATGGGGTCTCGTCTTGAATCGACCGAGATTTCGGTCGAGACCTCGTTTATTCATTCCGTTGGTTCTGTTTTTAGGGTCTAAGCGGTTCTTGATCTTCGCTTGGGGTACCCCATTTTCGGTATCCGGCAAGAGGCCCCGAGCCTCAAAGTGAGTGTGGGATACTCTCCCTGAGGTTTTTTCGAGACTTTCATTTCTCAGTGGCTTTTGTTGGGTTTGCTTTATACTCGTGATTCCGGTGGGTGCGCGCGAGCGCACCCGCCAGGTGTAGCCCCCGAGGCCCTAGAGGAGTGAGTTTACTCCTTTAGGGGCTTTTTCTTCATTGAGTAAGGTGCTCTATCGCATTTGCTTGACCCATGAGAGCGAGCTCGGGTCGCTTGTTTGGGTGCAGGAGGAGCACCCGAGCCTGCCGAGCCCTTGCGTGCGTCAAGGTTGCAGGAAGAGCCTCCGAGCCTCCGCGCGGAGCGAGAGGGCGATCAGGAGTTCCCCTGACTTTTTGTACGACCCTCGCGCTTCCTTTTCGCTCGGAAGGAGGGGTTGTTTGCCGAGCCCTTCGTGTGTGAGCCTAGGCCGCTGGGTCTCGTCAAGGTTGCAGGAAGAGCCCCCGAGCCTCCGCGCGGAGCGAGAGGGCGATCAGGAGTTCCCCTGGCTCTTTGTACGACCCTCGCGCTTCCTTTTCGCTCGGAAGGAGGGGTTGTTTGCCGAGCCCTTCGCGTGCGAGCCTAGGCCACTGGGTCTCATCAAGTTTGCAGGAAGAGCCCCCGAGCCTCCAGCGGAGGGCGAGAGAAGCGATCGGGGGTTCCCCGGCTTTTTGTACGACCCTCGCGCTTCCTTTTCGCTCGGAAGGAGGGATGGAACATGCCAGGCTACCCTCGGTGGGTGCGAGCGATGACATTTCCGGTGAGCTTTTATCGGGTAAGTCCGAGTGGAGGCCTGTGCCCCATTCGATAGGGGTCGGCTAGTGGTCCAGAGAAACGCTCCAAAAAAGTACCAGAAGGCTTCTCTAGCGGGTGCCAGGGCCGTTCGATTGGCCCTAGGGGCTCGGTGCCTCCCTATGGTGGGATCCCCTTTAGAGAACTCCTGCTGGTCTCGGACACGACTTAGGGCATCCCAAGCAATCGCTTGCCTGGGCCTCGGCCATGTATGGGCTCGCCCATAGTTGTCCCTGACTCTGTCGTCCTGAGGCGGCTGTCGAGACCATAAATGGTCTAGCCTTCGAACCTCTGGACCATAGCGGGCTCGGTGCCCTTTTTCGTCATGTTTTTCCAATCCTCGGGGTGTACTTCTCGGCAAGGTTTACACGAAGAGCCCTCGAGCCTCCGCACGTAGCAAGAGGGCGATCAGGAGTTCCCCTGGCTTTTTGTACGACCCTCGCGCATCCCTTTCGCTCGGAAGGAGGGGTTGTTTGCCGAGCCCTTCGCGTGCGAGCCTAGGCCGCTGGGTCTCGGCAAGGTTTGCAGGAAGAGCCCCCGAGCCTCCGCACATAGCGAGAGGGCGATCAGGAGGTCCCCTGACTTTTTGTATGACCCTCGCGCATCCCTTTCGCTTGGAAGGAGGGGTTGTTTGCTGAGCCCTTCGCGTGCGAGCCTAGGCCGCTGGGTCTCGTCAAGTTTGCAGGAAGAGCCCCCGAGCCTCCGCGCGGAGCGAGAGGGCGATCAGGAGTTCCCCTGGCTTTTTGTACGACCCTTGCACTTCCTTTTCGCTCGGAAGGAGGGGTGGAACATGCCAGGCTACCCTCGGTGGGTGCGAGCGATGACATTTCCGGTGAGCTTTTATCGGGTAAGTCCGAGTGGAGGCCCGTGCCCCATTCGATAGGGGTCGGCTAGTGGTCCAGAGACGCGCTCCAAAAAAGTACTAGAAGGCTTCTCTAGTGGGTGCCAGGGCCGTTCGATTGGCCCTAGGGGCTCGGTGCCTCCCTACGGTGGGATCGCCTTTAGAGAACTCCTGCTGGTCTCGGACACGACTTAGGGCATCCCAAGCAATCGCTTGCCTAGGCCTCGGCCATGTACGGGCTCGCCCATAGTTGTCCCTAACTCTGTCGTCCTGAGGTGGCTGTCGAGACCATAAATGGCCCAGCCTTCGAACCTCTGGACCGTAGCGGGCTCGGTGCCCGGTTCCTTAGCTCGGAAGGAATCGGCTGGGGGGTATTTCCCTTCCATCGGCTAACAACGCCCGGCGTGTCTTTTGAGGCGGTCTTGTCGGGAGCTGCCGTTGCTGCGCGACATGGTGTTAGTGGATGGGACATAACTGTCTGCGCTATTAAATGTGGAGAAGGTGGGCACGTGGGCGGAGATATCGGATCTGGATTATATGCGCCGGATCTGAGGGAAACTTCCCCGATTTTGTCGCCCAGCGGTTTCATCTTACCCCTGCATAAATACGTAAAGAGCCTCGCCCCTCCCCTCCTTACCTTGCTTGTATTTGCTTTCGCCACTTCCAAGCCGTTGCTGAGAGCGTAAAGCGCCGGGGAGAAGAAGGGCGAGAGAGATCGATTGAAAGAGAGAGAGAGAGAGAGAGATTTACCGCCGTGTGACGCCCCTCCACCGCGCAATGGTCATGGCGGTCTGTCATTCTCCCAATGATCCACGGAGCGGTGCAGCGTCACCGTGGAGAAGCTGCAGTCGCTGGTGGACGCTGGTCTCCTCCGCCCGATCACCGATTCTAACGAGCAGGAGTGGATTGCTCCGGGGAATGAGTCGGAGCCGAGGCCACGTGATGGCTATGTGGTGAGCTTCGTCGTCTTCCACGAGTGAGGCCTCGGCTTGCCGGCGGACCAGTTTATGCGGGCGCTCCCGCACTACTACGGCGTGGAGCTCCACAACTTCAGCCCCAACTCCATCGCACAGGCGGCCATCTTCGTCGCCGTTTGCGAGGGGTACCTGGGGATCGCTCCCCACTTGGAGTTGTGGCTCCATTTGTTTCGGGCAGTTTTTTCCACCAAGTCGGCGAGAATGAAGGGGGCTCGGAAGGCGCTGAGGGCCGGCGGCTGCACCCTTTAGGTGCGCCAAGACCGGCAGCACCTCTACATCCCAGCCCAGCTGGCATCATCCAACCGTCGTTGGTATGACAGCTGGTTCTACCTTCGTAACGATGACGACGGGCTTCCCCCTTACACCGGGCGGGTTGTGGAGAGTCAGCCGGAGAAGTGGGGGTATGGCGTCATCAAGCCCGATCAGCCCAGGCTAGAATCGCTCCTGAGGGCCCTGGGGAAGCTGCGTGATTGCGGCCTTACAGCGGCCATGGTCGTGGTGGCTTTTCACCGCCGGAGGGTGTTGCCGCTGATGGCTCGGCGGCGGTGCCTGTTCGAGATGGCCCCGCGCGATTCGATCGAAGGCATCAAGATGTCCGCCTTCGCCCTTACTGATGAGGAGATCCTACGTCGGGTAAGGGAGGCGGTGGATGGGAAACCGAAGATTGATGGCTTGCTGCCGTTCCCGATGCGCCCGTCGTGGGGGGTACATTTCCCTGGTAAGTTGGGTGTTGCCGAGGCCTTCGCGGCCTTCTTGCTTATTGCTTTTTTTTTCACCCGTTGCCTTATTTTGCCGTATCTGCAGGGGATAAGGGACGTGCGAAGCTCCCCGCCACCCGTTCCTGAGGACGCCCAGCGGCGAGCCGTGAATAGGGCGTATGTCGAGGAGCAGAAGAAGAAGAAAGACGCCAAGGTGGCAAGGCGCACGAAGAGGATCCTTGAGCGCAAAAAGCTGGACGCACGCCGCATGCAATAGAGGCTCGACGGTCTCCCGTTGGAGTCGTCTCCCTCAGTATCGGTGTCGGATTCCTCCGGCGACGTTGGCGTGGTCGAGGAAGGGAAGGGTACCCTAGACCACCTCCCCGACGTTACGGAGGTGGCGCCCGGGGTGTCTCTGGTAGACACCCGTCTCGTTGTCGAGGATGACACGCCCGAGACGCGTGCTGTCAGCCCGGTGGGCTCGGTGGAGGAGGTGGAGCAAGCGACGCCGGGGGCGGCTCAATCGTCTTTGCGGACGGTCGAGGGGGTGCCGGGGTCCGGCGGAGACCATCCGGTACCGGTGGATTCAGAAGCCGTGCTACCACCGCCACCGCCGCCGTTGCAGAGGAGGGACGCTATGCAGAAGCGATTGCTTCCCCGTTCGCGGTAAGTCTATTTTTTGGCGAAGTTTGTAGTATTTCCTACTTGCCCCCGGTCGTCTGCACGACCTTTAGGGAACGCCGTTTCCTTTCCCTGTAAGCGCCGGGTGGAGGAACCGCCTTGGCGCCCCATAAAGGCGCTCAAGGTGAGCACCAGCTCCACCGCTCATCGGCCAAGTGAGGCGCAGTAGGTCGGCAACATGGCACGGCAGCGTCGGGCGGGCCGGCCCGGAGGAGCCGGGCTGCTCAAGAAAGGGCGCCGAGGTGGCCACAGAACGCGGGGAGGATGAGTCCACGCCCGGCGAGGTCGTGGGTCTTAAGGCGAATGAGGCCGAGGCGTCCCACCACCTTTGAGGCCATCGGGATGAGGCCGAGCCCCAAAGGCTTCCGAGGCGAGGCGATGGATGCCGCCACCGAGGTAGAGATGGCAGAGGCGAGCCCCCGGGCCCGTTGAGGCCGAGGCGGTTGGGACAGGGCGGGCGGGCTTGCACCGCCTGGTTGAACGATCTTGTCGAGAGGATTCTTCCTGAGGAAGGAGGCGGCGGACGCCGAGGCGGCCAACACCACAGGCGGCCATCCCCGACTCCCCGCCGAGGGGAGTTCGGTCCTTGTCCGGTCCGACCAGCCCCATGGTGGAATCACCAGCGTGTTGCATGGGGAAACCGGGCCGACCTTGAGGGGGGGAGCCTGTTTGCTCTTGAGGACGCGTTAGGGGGGCGCTAGGACACCCTCGAGCAATACCGCCAACCGGCGGTGCAGATCGATCGATGAGCGATGTCTCATTATGCAAAGGGACCTGCGGTGTTACCTGTGCACGCACTTCCCTTTCTCGTGTTGCGTTGTTTTTCTTGAGACCCGTTCTTGGTGTTTGGCGTACATCTTTGCTGTCTCAAGAGCTCGAGACTCGGTCCCTTGGGAAATCGTTGTTCCTCGAAGGGAGATGGGAGTCTGGGAGCAGCTCCGTGACAAAAGGGCTGCTTGCTTGCCGCCCCCAGAGCTATTGTCGGTCTTGAGTCTTTGAAGTGGAGGACCTCCTCCGCCATTGTGGTCGACTGAGGCCGAGGTGGCCATTACCAAGGAGCGCCCGCCTTTGGTGGTGAAGATCAAGGAGCTGGAGGAGGAGCGGGATTCCCTCAAGTCCCGGCCCAAGAAGCAATGGCCTCTGCCAAGGTCACCGCCGGGCAGCTGGGCACAGAGCAGAGTGAACATCGACTGACGAAAGTCGCTTTGGCAGAGGCTACCAAGGCGGCCGAGGCCTCTCGAGTCGAGGCTTTAGCCTGGAAGAACAAAGCCGAGGGTAAGTTCTGCTGAACCGCGCTCCTTGTTCCGTTTGCTCTGGTTTGCATTCGACCCCTGACTCTTTGTCGTGGTGTAGGTCTAGAGAAAGAGGCCTCCTAGGCGGCTGAGGCCTCCGTCGCAGCGCAAGCGGCGCTGGACGTTGAAGTCCAGGAGCACGAGGCTCTGCGCAGCGCTGCCCGTACCGCCTGCAAGGCTCTGGAGGTCGAGGGGGTCCAATCAGCCAGCTCCCTTGGGAGCCACCTGATTGCATTGAGCGGCCGTGTCCACGAGAGGCTCCGGGGGGCGTTGCACACGGGTGTCAAGCGCGCCCTGGCCGTCGTTTCCTCGCACTACGTCGTCAACCTCGAGGCTGTTAGCGATGGCTACGTCTTGCCGGAAGATGACGAGGAGGCCGATGCAGAGGTCGCGAAGCTGATGGAGGCGGCGGAGGCGCTGGCACAATATTGCGCCTGTGCTTGAAGAAGAGGTGGTCCCTCCCGCACCACCGATCCCCGAATTTTGACTCAGGCAGCGGGGCCATGTAAACGGATTGGTTTAATTGTCATACCGCGGACGCTTTTGTGGCCGTCGAGGCCTTTTAAAGTACTTGCGTATGTGCATTTTTTAACCGCTTTCTTATTCCATTTCTGAGCCTGTGCCCCCTGTCTCGTTCTTGGATACCCGCAGAGAACTTCCTCGGGGCCTAAGCCGTCCCTTGGCGAAGGGTGGCGAGGGAGTTGCCGTAGCCCGAGGGCGTAGGCTGTTCTCACGGCTCGACCGGCCCTTTGGCCTTAGGACACGCTTTTGGTCCTTATGTTTCTTGCGACGGTCCTGCCGGAGCGCGAGAGAGTTTGGCGTGGAAATTTTCAAAAGATGGTTAAGAAAGCAAGCGTTGGGACTTAGGGGTTCCCCTTTTTAGCCCCTCGAGGAGGCTCGGCTCAGAGGCAGAGCCGAGTCTCTCTCAGAAGCGTTAATGTGACGTCGAGCCCCTATCGATAGACAAGCTCTTTGCAAAGAACTTCCTCGGAGCCTAAGCTGTCTCTTGGGCGATAAGGTGGCGAGGGAGCTGCTGTAGCCCAAAGGCGTAGGTCGTTCTCACGGCTCAGCCGGTCTTTTGCCTTTGAGACGAACTTTTGGTCCTTAGGTTCCATACAGTCGAGTTGCCTATTAAGGGGAGGCCTCGAAAGATTGTAACAACATAAAGAACGCTTCTTTATTGTATTTCAAGAAACAATGTAAACAACGTTTGGAAACTTAAGGGTAGAAACGACGTAGCTGTTCTATGTTCCAAGCGTTGGTGAAGATTTCGCCCTTCTCCTTGGCCAGCTTGTAGGTTCCGGGCTTTAGTACTTGGGCGACGATGTACGGCCCTTCCCATGGCGGGGTCAGCTTGTGGCGGCCCTTGCTGCTCTGCCTCAGCCTCAGCACCAGGTCACCCACCTTCATGTCTCGGCTCCGAATGTGTCGGGTTTGGTAGCGTCGTAGGGCTTGCTGGTATTTGGCCGAGTGTAGCAGGGCAACGTCTCGGGCTTCCTCAAGTTGGTCGAGGGCGTCCTCGCGGGCAGTGCGGTTGCTTTGCTCGTTGTAGGCCTGTAGTCTCGGGG
Organism: Miscanthus lutarioriparius; assembly: GCA_904845875.1. Classification (NCBI taxonomy): domain Eukaryota; kingdom Viridiplantae; phylum Streptophyta; class Magnoliopsida; order Poales; family Poaceae; genus Miscanthus; species Miscanthus lutarioriparius. The sequence continues at coordinate 46,184,928 of CAJGYO010000004.1, read as the reverse complement.
AGCCGTACTCCAAGTCGGTGGGGAGGATGGCCTCGGCCCCATAGACCAGGAAGAACGGTGTGAATCCCGTGGCTCGGCTCGGTGTATTCCTCAGGCTCCAAATGACCGAGGGGAGTTCGACAAGCCATTTCTTGCCAAACTTTTTTAACCGGTTGTAGATTCTTGGCTTGAGGCCTTGTAGGATCATGCCATTGGCACGTTCTACTTGGCCATTTGTCCTAGGGTGTCCTACGGCTGACCAGACCACACGGATGTGGTGGTTGTCGCAGAATGTCAAGAACTTGTGGCCGGTGAATTGCGTCCCGTTGTCGGTGATGATGGTATTTGGGATTCCGAACCTGTGGATGATATCCGTAAAGAACAGCACTGCTTGCTCGGATTTGATTTGGGTGATTGGACGAGCCTCGATCCATTTGGAGAATTTGTCGATGGCTACGAGCAGATGGGTATGGCCTCTGGGTGCCTTCTGCAGAGGCCCAACCATGTCCAGCCCCCACACGGCGAATGGCCATGTGATAGGGATGGTTTGGAGGGCTTGGGCCAGGAGGTGCATCTGTCGAGCGTAGTACTAGCATCCTTCGCAGGAGCGTACTAGCCCCATGGCGTCAGCCATCGCTGTTGGCCAGTAGAATCCTTGGCGGAAGGCGTTTCCCACTAGCGCCCGAGGCGCTGCGTGGTGCCCGTAGGCTCCTGCATGCAAGTCCCAGAGTAGTGATTGGCCAACCTCGGTGGTGATGCACCGTTGGAGAATACCAGACGGGCGACGCCTATACAACTCGCCTTTGTAGAGGACGTACGTCTTGGCTCATCGTGCAAGCCGTCGGGCCTCGGTCCTGTCCGTGGGAAGCTCTCCTCGCACAAGGCGGTCAAGAAAAGGGACTCGCCAGTCTGTTCCTTGGTCGGCCTTGGGAGGCCCTGTGTCAATTGCCATGGACTCGGGCTCGGGCGATGAGGTCTCGGTGGCAAAGGGGGCCTCGGGACCTGTGGGGGGCTCAGCCGATGGGCCCTGTACCTTCGCCGAGTCATAGTCAACGGATGGCTTGTGGAGGTCTCTGGCGAAGATGTTCGGGGGGACCGGGGTCCGTGCCGACGCCATCTTTGCCAGTTCGTCCACGGCCTCGTTGAACTTTCGTGAGATGTGATTGAGTTCGAGGCCATCGAACTTGTCCTCTAGGTGGCGTACCATCGTGCAGTACGCCTCCATCTTGAGGTCATGGCAGTTTGATTCTTTCATCACTTGGTTGATGACAAGCTGTGAATCGCCTCGAACGTCGAGACGTCGTACCCCAAGTTCAATGGCGATCTGCAGGCCGTTGACGAGGGCCTCGTATTCGGCCACATTGTTGGAGGCGGCGAAGTGTAGTCGGATTACGTAGCGCATATGGACTCCGAGGGGTGAGATGAAGAGCAGACCCGTGCCTGCTCCGGTCTTCATCAGAGACCCGTTGAAGTACATGGTCTAGTACTCTGCCTGGACTTGAATAGGTGGTAGCTGGGTATCGGTCCATTCTGCCACAAAATCGGCCAAGACCTGAGACTTAATGGCTTTTCGGGGTGTGAAAGACAGGGCTTCCCCCATGAGTTCCACGGCCCATTTGGAAATCCTTCCCGAGGCCTCCCGGTTGTGGATTATCTCTCCCAAGGGGAAAGATGACACCATGGTCACTGGGTGGGACTCGAAGTAGTGACGCTGCTTGCGTCGAGCCAAGATTATGGCGTAGATTAGTTTCTAGATGTGGGGGTAGCGCGTCTTGGTATCGGAAAGCACCTCACTAATGAAGTAGACAGGTCGTTGGATGGGTAGAGCGTGCCCTTCTTCCTGCCTCTCGACCACTACGGCCGCGTTGACCACTTGGGTCGTTGCGGCGACGTAGAGTAAGAGGGCCTCGTCTTCGATCGGTGGTACCAGCACGGGGGTTGGAGAGCGCGCTTTGAGTTTGGCGAGTGCTTCCTCGGCCTCGGGGTCCAGAAAAGCGCCAGATTTTCTCAAGAGACGGCATGAGGTAAGCCTTTTTCACGAGGCGCGAGATGAAGCGGCTCGGGGCGCTAGACATCCCATAACCTTCAGACTCCCTTGAGGTCTCGGATCGGCCCCATATTGGTCACTGGCAGAGACCTTTTCCGGTTGGCCTCGATGCTGCGCTCTCGAGACTATGAATCCCGTGAGCATGCCTCGGGGTGTAACACCCAGTGTTTGTCACCGATTAAGCAATGGGTTTGAGCTCAAACATGACAGATCAAGTGGTGTTGAAGAAGTCAAAGTCAAATGTATGAAATCGAGCTCAACTTGAATTTGGATAAAACGCCTTGTTTACATGATAACCCTTTTCAAAATATATATATATATTTGAGCGATGTTAATGAAACTGGTTTCATGTGTCTCACATCACCCTCTATCTATAGTGATCAATTGGAAAAGTTTCATGAAGTTTGGAATCAAAAGTCACATGAAATGATAAGTCATACCTTTGCATGAATTGCTTTATCAAGTGGATGGAAACCTATGAAGTCAACCAAACCTTGGTACCTTGCTCAAACAACTCTACTTGCATTTCATAAACATGAGCATCGTTCATTCATTCATGAGATTAGATTGTTTGGAACATGCTTTTGAAACATTGCAACATATGTTTATATTCATGTGTGTTGTTTTGTGAAATGAATAGTGTACAACACTTAAGTGCAACTGCAACTCACTGTTGAAACATGTTACATACTTTAGTGAAACATGGTTAGTAGTACTATGCAACACACTCATGAAACATATGAAACATGGCTTTGAAACAAAAGTAACGTTTCACTTGTCCTTCCCGTTTCAATGCCGGTGATGCTTGATTTTGGTGTGATCAATGTGTGGTATGGCTAAATATATTTTTAAACAACTTAGTTATACTTAGAATGTCATTAGGAACAATGTTCATGTTGATCATTTTGGCTAATTAAGTTTCTAAGTCATGGTTTGACTTGTATTGACCCTAGGACTCTTTGGTTTGACTGTTTAAAAGTACAACTTAGAGTGTATGCATGTCCGAGCAATCTAAAGCAAAGTTGTAGCAAATTTTATAAGGAACAAACTTTGTTTAGAAGCCAAGTCATGAAAATGTGCACAACATGCTCATAAAAGTCCCACAAGTCAGTGTGTGAGAGTGATCCCACACTTAGAAAAAATTTCTAAGTATGTATTACAATTTCAGTTTCACACCCGACTTGTTCACGTTGTAGCTCCCAAACCAAGCCGAACCAGCTCGAGCTCCAATTGGCAAAATTGAAGATCTCACTTAGTACTACAACTTTGGTAACTAAGCCATGAACCGAATCATCACGGTTTAGGAGTTATCTAGCGTTGAAAATCGCTTTGTCGATTCGGTCACCCAGTAATCAATCAGATTTTCAGTTGCGCTCTGATGCCGACCACCAATGACGGGGCGTTGCCGCCCGGCGCGGCCGCCACGCGCCGTGACGACCGCCCGCATCGCTGGCCGTGGTCGACATCAAAGTGGCCGCGTCCGCCTTGCCCTCCCGCTTGCTCTCGATCGCTCCTCCTCCTCTCGCTCACGCCCGAGACACCGGGAGAAAGCGAGAGCCGCATTGTCGCCATTGCCGCCGAGAGCTCCATCGAGCTCCAGCGCTCCACCGAGCCTCGCCTCGTTCCATCTCGCCCACAGCTTCCCGGCATCTCCTCTACCTCGTCCACCCTCTGGTAGAGCCTCTCGTCTTGTGTTTGACGGCATATTCGCGGATCCGCGTCCGCCATGGCCGGCTGGCCAAGCTTCGCCGACGCCGCATTCCATTCCCGCTGCCCGTGCTTCCTCGTGTTCCTCCGTGTGCCACCACCGGCTCAACCGCCCTCTCTTTGGCCTTGCGAGCCACTTCCCGACCCTTCTTCGCGGTCAGAGCATCGCCGCCCGTCGGTGGTGCCGTGGCGCCGTGGCAGCTGTCTGGCGGCTGCGGGCCAGGAGAGGCCGTGAGCGTGCTCTGGCCGAGCCAAAGGCGTTCCTGTCTGCGACAGATTGTGGTGATGCTCCACCGCATCTTCTCCACCGTCGGCGTGCAGCGAGCGCCGGAATCATGAGTCCGACCATCCTCTGCTCTGGTTTCCGACCAGGGCGTCATGCTAGAATTCGAGGAAGGTCAAGGGCCTAACTGCATTGTCATTGACTCAAGTGAATAGTACCTCGAGGGACCTAATTGTTTTAAATCGGCTGAAAGTTTAGAAAATCATAGTAATTCATAGGAAATTCGTAAAATAGCAAATGAGGACTTTTGGAATCCTTGTGAAATTATCTATGTAGTAGATCTATAATATGGCATGTTTTAGTTTAAATTTTTAGCTGTAAAAATAGATTTATGCAGCTAGGTTTTTAATGCTAGTTGTATTTGTCTTTTTTATATCTGTAGTTGTAGGGCTCCAAATGAAGTGAAATTTTGTGGCATGCTACTCATGTTATGTTTGATGTGTGATAAAAATTTCATGAGTATTGGATGAAGTATGAGTGAGTTATTGGTTTATCTTGCCCTCACATGATTTCTTGCTTTAGCAAATTGTCTTTTTCATAGAGGGTGCTATACATTTTAAAATGGAGTGAAATTTGGACAGTAGACTATTGAGAGGATATGTGAGCCACTGTAATTTTTGTAGAATTTATTGTATACTTTTGGTATATGTTCCTTAAGTCACCTTGTTATCTAAAATAAATTAAGAAATGCATTAAAAGAATTTATTTGGTCATGGACCCTAGGTTTTCTGGTGTTCTTTAGTCATGTGTGACATGTTGGTAAAGTTGGTTTTGTCTAATTATGTGTTTGCAACATAAGTTAATATTTAATTTCTTGCAAATGTGGTTTATGGACAGATCTGGGAACTTAGCAAAGTTCTTCATGATAATGTGCTTTGTTGTGAAACTTGTTTATACAAAAGTTGTAGATAATTCATGTATCTAGCTGCTGTTAAAATTTGGTATCATTTGACCAAGTAGTTTGTGAGTTATGCCTGTTTAAAGTTGGGTTTCAGAAATGGCTGCTCTCTGTCAATTGGGGACCAGTTTCTGTAAATGTATAATTTCGACCTACTTAACTTAGGAATCATGCTGAGATGATTAAAGATAAAATGTAGATAATTTCATAAGCTTTCCAAAATGTCTTCTTGCAAGTCATTTGGATTTGTGTAACTCTAGTTATAGCTAAATCTTATAGCTGCTGTTTGCATGTCCAGAAATTGACAGATTCCAATTATAGTTGTTTGCTTGTATATTGCTAAGTGTGGCTTTGTTGATGATCAAGTTATGATACTTGTGACCTTGTTAAACTTGTGTCATGCTTGATGTGCTTACTCTCTATAGTTAGTTGTGTGATGTTAGTTAAATAGCTATTGGTGTCTATGTCTTGCATAATCTTGTGTTTGTCTTAAATGCTTATGTGTGATGCATCTTGTGTTACCATTCATCACATTCATACACATGCATCTTGCATCTCATTTAGGTACGCTAGATGCACCACGTGAAGGATGAGATGTTGGAGCCAAACCTGGAGACGGCGTTTGATGGACCTATCCCGAAGGTGGAAGGACTGGACAAGTGCTAGGACCTGAGATGTCACCAAGACGGTGCAAGCTAACTGAACTGACTTGTGTCGGATCCCAGGCAAGCCCCGGAGCATTCTAAGTCTCCCATGTTTTTACAAATATCTTGAGTATCTTTTATTGTTGATGATGCATTAAGTATAGGAATTGGTTGGAACCAATTGTTGCATTATATCCTTACCTTGTCCGGATAAAATCTCGTGAATCCTAGTTAAGTGTAGGATCGAATGATGCTTAGCTATGCATAGACCGGTAGAAGTCGGGTGATTTCCTGTCACTGCGAGATGTAGGATGAGCTCGTCACGGTTGGCTAAAATGGCTATCATGAAAAAGAACCATGTGTTAATAATGAAAGTAGACCGGACGGGATGATGGTAGTGCAACAACAAGGCATGGAGGTCTTGGGTGTGAATCTATCCCGTCAGGTGTCGCTTAAGGACCGATCTGTCAGTCGTCCTCATGTCATGTTGAACGCAGCCTAACACTTAGCTGGCCGGATAAGTCGTTCCGACCGCGAAGCCTAGTAGCTCGACTCAGGCCGGGGACGCGAGCAGTGGCGGCATTCTGGAGGTAGTAAGGATGTGCGGAGAGCCATTGGCATAAGTCCAAGGCGGTTAGAGTCCCGAACAACCTTGGCGAGTGGTTCTCTCGAGAATGTCGATCTGTTCGGACTCGTGACTCTGAATCGTACCAAAGGTGACTCGTTTGCGACCACGACGGGGAAGCGGGGTTTGTGTTTAGGAATACCCTCCAGCTGGATAGGAATCGATTCAATCGCCGCCTCTCCCGATAGTGAGAACTTGGTGAGCAAATAACAACGTAGATTCACTAAATTTAAAGATATGGTTAAATGATGATGATGATGATGATGATGATAATGACAATGAGCCATGAAATACCTGATATGGTTATTATTGTTTGCAACTTAATCAAGTGATTGATTAGTACAGGTGCTAATATAGATGGTAGGTAATGGCTAAAAGTCACTTTGCTAGTACAGTGTGAATAATGCTAATGGTTACTCAAGCTTTTATGCAAAAAAGGTTGTCGGCCAGATCCACTAAATTAAGCTATGCATGATCCTTGGTGTCATTTGTTTTGGTTTTCGACGGGTAAGTCTGGCTGAGTACATTCGAGTACTCAGGGTTTATCCCACCATGTTGCAGGTGAAGTTCTCGGCCTGTTGAAGATGGTGGCTAACCACCGGTGGGCTCGATGATTCTATAGTTACTTCTCATCTATATGCTTTTGTCGGATGATGTCACTTATGCTAGCAATATATTTGGAACTTATATTAATGTAATCATTTGAAAGCTATGTTGTTTTCACTAAGTGGTTTTGAAACCCAAACTTGTACTTTTATTAGTGAACCCATATGTAATATTATTTCCGCTGCAACCTTGTGTATGTGATGTGTATTTGCTTAATCACGCGATCTTGGTTGTGATGTTGATTTACCGAGGTCTTTCGGGATACTCGGCGGACTACCGGGTTTATATAAGTGAAAGTATGTGTGTGTCAACGTGTTAGCGGGGACAACCGTACTTGATCTTGTATAAATTGGGCGGTTCTGTTACAGCTGGTATCAGAGAAAGATTAAGCATAATACTGTCATGTACATTGTTTTAAAAACAAAGTTTTGGTTTTAAAAAAAAAGCCTATTTTAACTAAAACTTTAGTTACAGGAAAATTTGTCAAAACTAATTTGCAAAACTATGCTAGCGACATCCTCCTTTATGCCCAGTTAAGGACTATTAGGTGGCTATCTAAGTACTAACATGGGGGTTTTTACTTTCGTCGTCCATACGACGTGTTATTGTATGGATGCCATTCGCTTGAATGGTAATGTATGGATCAATTGCCTCTACGCTCAGGTAAGTGTGAGTTGTGAGAGCATGACCGTCCAACTATCGGTCTAGGGAAGAGTTAGCTGTGGTTACTGGAATATTTACATGTTACACACATGTATATATGAAGGTACTTAATTGCGGGTATATTTATCGGGTAGCTATGGATATCGAAGTATATACATCTGGGGATGTATATATGGAGAGTATCTTAGTTTACTGCTTTCATTGTATGCTTATTTATCTCTTGTGGGGATGGGCTGCAATGAATTTGCATGTAGGTACGCTAACCACGAATGCGTAGATTGAATGTAGCTAACGACTAGCTATATATCGAGAGAGTACGTGTTATGCCACCGACATAGAACGTGATTGCCACCTTAGGCTGGCAATTTTGTGAGGACGAATAGGACGAGCATGCATCACGATTGTGCTTGTGCATAAATATGTTTCCCTCACCTTGTTCTAATACTAAGTAACTTGTGATCAATGTGATGTTGCTATCTTCCCTGTGTGAAGCTAGACAAAATGCCTTGTTCCATGTTGCTTGAATAGGAAGTTCTTGAGAAAAGTGTGTGCTTAGCCTTGCTAGAAATAATTGTGGTTACATGTTTAAACCTATAAATGTCCTCTAGTTTAGCCAAGTGGTGGGTATGTTGTTCTTACAAGCTTTTGCAAATGCTTTAGGCCTCACTTAAGTACTTGGGATTCTTATGACTAAAATTAATTTATTGTTGGTCTAAGGTAACAATGTTTAGAGCTGCTAGAACAATTTCTGTAGTAGTGATGTTTTCGTGGTCATAACGGTGTTTTCTATAGTTATGGAGAATACCAAAGTCGTAGCTAACTTTCGTATCTTGCTTGTCCAAAAATTTCATGACCCCAGGCCTTATGGGTTAAGAGTTATGAATTTCAGAAGTTTGTTGTCAGGTTTTGCTTATGTTCTGAACAGATCTTAATATTTGGTTTGTTTTACCTGTGTGCATATAGAATTATTTCTTGGAAATAGTAGAAGAAGTATAGTACTTTTTCTAAGCTTTCCAAAATGTCTAATAGCACTGCTTTTGGTGATCTAAATCTCCAGTTATGAGCTTGCAAAATGGAATGACAGAATCTGTCCAAATCTGGGCAGAGATGTCTTCTTTGTCTTGTTTGGTCTTGTTAGCTGTAGGATCATCTTTATATGATAATAAGAAAGTTATAGACAACTTAATAAGCTTTACCTAAAGTCTAGGATCACCTTTGTTTGATGCCTACAACTTCAGTTATGCTTGAAACATGTGCCTACTGTACTGTTGTTCAGTTTTCTGTGCATATACTAAGTGGATTCTTTAGCTTACTTTGGTTTTGGGCCAAGCTTGTAGTTAAATCTTGTATGGTAAATGCTTGTTATGTGTATGAGCCTTGTGATTAGTAATTGTGCTTAAGCTAGTTTGATTGAATCTCTCAAATGCTTGCTTGAAACTATGATGTGGTATGTATGCTTGTTATCTAATTAGTGCCATAGTTATCACCTCGTTTGGTCCTCGGTAAGCATATGAGTGTCAAATAGCTTTATCTTAGAACAATGCTCAAGTTACGTAATCGCACGGTTGTCGCCTCCAATTAAATTCTCTCTTAGAAACCTAAGCCTGTACATGTGGTTGCTAGCCTTGAACGTTGCGCTACGAAGACTTTATCTATGCCTTTGCTTGACCTTAGGCCTAAGCTTAGTTCCCTTGAATGCTTACATGTGTCGTGGTTGTTCCACTCCTGTGTGGGAGGACCCTACTCAAAAATCCTTGTCGGACCTCATTGCTCTTTCTCCTACTGATGAGCTAGTGCAACGCTAATCGCTATCTGCCCTGGCTTTGGAACCTTTTCCTCGCAGATCATGTCATTACTTTATCAACTGAGTCCCTAGTCAGTGCAATGGCTCTGTCCCTCGAATCTCGTGTATTTGTCTCCAACTCTTTCAAGTCTCTGGATGTTTATCAGTCTTGATCTCATGTTGCTACTCGACAAGACCAAACCTCATGTTAATCTTTATCTGGTAATCACTTTGGTGGACACGAGGCGTATATGGAAATTTGACAGGAGTCCCCTGCTCAATTGTCTTCAACAATTAAGCTATGTTCTCTTGCGCTATATTTTGATCTTCGGATCGCCTCCTTGTTGACTCCTAACCTTGTGACTACCCTTGTCTGCTATCCCTCCTTTTCATGGTGCTTGCTCCTGTGCAACCAAAATTTTGCCACGTGAAAATTCTTTTGGGTTGTATGTTCAGTAATGGTGCCACGATTAGCGATCTCCGGTGCCGTGACGAAACCGAGAGCCTCCTGTGGGTGCACACACAAGGCTGTGCTGCTCGGCACGCACTGGTATCGGGGTTTCTAGTCATGATCCATTGTAGAACTGCACCGATGTGTTATTTTCAAGTGAGCTCTTCCTTGGTTATCTCTCCATATCTTATCGAAGATCCCTATATCAGACCGAAAGTAGTAGAGCTTCCTGTTGAAGTTACAAAAAGGATAACCTTTGAAGAACTGGTCACCGACATAAACATTAATCGACTACTAGAGGTGGTAGACAAGTGACTCCACTTGGTTGTCCCAGTATTGACGTCTGTCACCTAGTGAACAACTTATGTCATCATTGTTGGATCAGAAAGGCACACAACACTTAATGTTGGATAAGTTGTTAGTTAAATAAGAATCGAACGTCACATTATGATTATGACCTGGCTATCCAAGTCTTGATCATTATGTGCATGTGGATCGCACAGTCGATATCAACATCTCTAGTGTGACTCCTTATCCGCAGACTTCAGTGGCGACCGTCTGTTGTGCCTCGATTGCAATTATTGTGGTCAAGAGTAAGAAATTGGAACTTTGAGTGTTGAGAGACAACTGATTAGTTACTAGTAGGAAGCTTAACCTCCAGCAAGGTGACAACTTTTTGCTAATTATGAAGGCTATGTCTCACAGAGCAATGTTAAGCTAAGGAACAGCAAGCCGTTAGCAATGCAACTACTGCCTTGTTTTCCAAAACCTGTGCTATCAAGTCAATTCCATCTTGGACAATTACACAGATAGTACAAGATGTGGTATCGGCTATGTAGGAGCTAGTGAAAGCACGTCCCTAATTTCAACAAAGATCTTTGTGCCCTAGGTGCCACTAACACATGTGTCCTGGACTCTATTGAATGAAGTGCGAAGGATATATAGGAATGGTTCCTTGTCTCCGTGAGGGACAGTCCCTCCATGTAGAGTATGCTTTGTGTTCAAAACATAGCCACAAGTCCAATGCTTGTGCATCGTCAAGTTGGTGTCTAACTCAAACGACTTAAGTTGTTTCCTAAGAACCACATATGGAAAACCTTAGTCTACATCCTCAGAGAAAAGAGCTGCTGCTGCTATACAAAGAGATCGAGAGTATAGAACACACACCACAACGTATGAAGCAAAGAAAAGGAGAAACACGAAATCTGTCCAGATTTTGTGGCACGAAACCGTTATCTTCAAGCCGGCGATTAGTGACTCAAACGAAGTTGGATTGACCCTAAACTTGGTGATCTCATTCCTTGCTTAGGACCCTTCAATGTCTTAAGTTGGTTTGAGTATTGGTTGAGTAAAACATCAGATTTGAGAGATATCTTGTCGGCTCGGTTTGCTGTCATTTCAGAACAGCGCAGTTTCGTAGCAGCGTTGTTTGGATAGTCAAACCAGGTCCGTTTGAGCTGAATTTTGGTGAGCAGTTAGGGGACTCATGGATCTATGTTTCTACCAAAATTCATCCAAAATGGAGTACTAGTTTGTGAAATATGAACAGAAAACCGAAGAGTACAGAATCTGTAATTTCTTTGTGACTACGATCATCCTTCGCATTTGAAAGTTGTGTTTGCAATTGATGCCGAGGTATGTAACGTGGTCAATAATTATTGCTAGATAATCTTTTAGATGCCCTAAAGAAGACTCCTTGGACCCCTTTGTACCTTGTTCTTGGCCTCTTCTATCAACAATGATCGAGCAATCGAGGTGTTCTACGAGTCAATTTGTACCCTTGCAAATCGGGAGCAATTTGAAAGGTGTCAAACAACAAATTTCAAGTTGTGATTGGAGATATTGACCGACATTAGAAATGAAGCTCCAATGTCAATAGTAGTTCAACAAAGATAGTTTTGATATAGTGCAAGTCAACTCAACGTACTGAGCAAATGCACCATGAAGGAGAATCATACTCATAATGCATGGTCGTGAACTATTTCCCTAGTTTGAAGAAATACTTGCAACTTTTATTGTACTCTAGGCCTCTCTATCCATCGTCCTTGGCAATGTTTTCCCATGCTACCTTGTCATTTGGCACCTTCGATGTGTTTTTTTACCCAAGAGGTTGCATCAAATTTAACCCGATTCCTATGGCCACTTTGATTCTAAGGTTCCCTTAGCTAATGAGCATCGAAATTGCTGGGTAGACAAAGTCAGCTATCACATTCATCTTCACTCAACAGACTCAGATAATACTGATTGTTGTTATCGGAGAAAGAGCACTTTACACATGGAACATTATGTAGCTTTCGATCAGTTGACATCTGAGTGATTGCACCGCTATAGCCGGCTTGATATTGGTTAGCCAGATTCTCAGACCCTCAAAGGATGTTTACCCCGTCTATGATCAAATCCTTTACGGAAAGTTGTGCTCAAGCCACTTTAGTAGAGAACGCTTTTCAAACCTTGTGAACAAATATAGCACTTATTGCAAGGAATATCCGTCAACAGATCATGGGTCTAGTGCAAAGTCCATATGGTCATGTGCTATATTCACTAGGAAAGTAGATGTTACAAGTATTTAGTTTATGCTTGTATCACTCTTCGTACATCAAGGATGAAGTACGCAGATGCGCTATCTTGGATTCCTTTCAATGTAACAATGCTTTATGGACGCCAACGAAAAAATTCTTCAAACAACAACTTACGACGAAGAGCAAGTATCGAAAGTGCCGTGACCAAATTAGCCTCTATGATACTTGAAGTTAAGTGGTCTAATGCCATCACCGATGTTGGAAACTGGATGACAAGTTTATCTTCCCTTAAAGTCTTTTCGCACCGAATCTCGGGACGCGATTCCTTTAAGGGGAGGGTCAGTAACACCCAGTGTGTTTGTCACCGATTAAGCAATGGGTTTGAGCTCAAACATGATGAGATCAAGTGGTGTTGAAGAAGTCAAAGTCAAATGTATGAAATCGAGCTCAACTTGAATTTGGATAAAACGCCTTGTTTACATGATAACCCTTTTCAAAATATATATATATATATTTGAGCGATGTTAATGAAACTGGTTTCATGTGTCTCACATCACCCTCTATCTATAGTGATCACTGGAAAAGTTTCATGAAGTTTGGAATCAAAAAGTCACATGAAATGATAAGTCATACCTTTGCATGAATTGCTTTATCAAGTGGATGGAAACCTATGAAGTCAACCAAACCTTGGTACCTTGCTCAAACAACTCTACTTGCATTTCATAAACATGAGCATCGTTCATTCATTCATGAGATTAGATTGTTTGGAACATGCTTTTGAAACATTGCAACATATGTTTATATTCATGTGTGTTGTTTTGTGAAATGAATAGTGTACAACACTTAAGTGCAACTGTGCAACTCACTGTTGAAACATGTTACATACTTTAGTGAAACATGGTTAGTAGTACTATGCAACACACTCATGAAACATATGAAACATGGCTTTGAAACAAAAGTAACGTTTCACTTGTCCTTCCTGGTTTCAATGCCGGTGATGCTTGATTTTGGTGTGATCAATGTGTGGTATGGCTAAATATATTTTTAAACAACTTAGTTATACTTAGAATGTCATTAGGAACAATGTTCATGTTGATCATTTTGGCTAATTAAGTTTCTAAGTCATGGTTTGACTTGTATTGACCCTAGGACTCTTTGGTTTGACTGTTTAAAAAGTACAACTTAGAGTGTATGCATGTCCGAGCAATCTAAAGCAAAGTTGTAGCAAATTTTATAAGGAACAAACTTTGTTTAGAAGCCAAGTCATGAAAATGTGCACAACATGCTCATAAAAGTCCCACAAGTCAGTGTGAGAGCTGATCCCACACAGAAAAATTTCTAAGTATGTATTACAATTTCAGTTTCCTGTACCCGACTTGTTCACGTTGTAGCTCCCAAACCAAGCCGAACCAGCTCGAGCTCCAATTGGCAAAATTGAAGATCTCACTTAGTACTACCACTTTGGTAACTAAGCCATGAACCGAATCATCACGGTTTAGGAGTTATCTAGCGTTGAAAATCGCTTTGTCATTCGGTCACCGTAATCGAATCAGATTTTCGATTCTTCTGCTACAAGATGACCAGCAACCAGACGTTGCGTTGCCGCGCGTGGCCGCCACGCTGCGCCGTGACCGCCTGGCATCGCTGGCCGTGGTCGACATCAAAGTGGCCGCGTCCGCCTGCCCTCCCGCTTGCTCTCAGTCGCTCCCTCCCTCTCGCTCACGCCCGAGACACACGGAGAAAGAGAGCCGCAATGCCGCCATTGCCGCCGAGAGCTCCATCGAGCTCCCAGCGCTCTCCACCGAGCCTCGCCTCGTTCCATCTCGCCCACAGCTTCCCGGCATCTCCTCTACCTCGTCCACCCTCCGTAGAGCCTCTCGTCTTTGTGTTGATGGCATATTCGCGGATCCGCGTCCGCCATGGCCGGGCTGGCCAAGCTCGCCCGACGCCGCATTCCCGCTGCCCGTGCTTCCTCGTGTTCCTCCGTGTAGCGCCACCGCTCAACCGCCCTCTCTTTGGCCTTATGAGCCACTTCCCGGCCCTTCTTCGCGGCTGTAGCACGCCGCCGCCGTCAAATGTGGTGGCCGTGGTGGCAGCCAGCTGCGGCTGGCGGGCCGAGGTCCGAGGCGTGCTCTCTGGCGAGCCAAGGCGTTCCTCAGACGCCAAGACAGTTGTGGTGATGCTCCACCGCATCTTCTCCACCGTCGGACGTGCAGCGGGCGCCGAATCCATGAGTCCGACCATCCTCTCTGCTTTCTGGTTTCCGACCAGGGGCGTCATGCTAGAATTCGAGGAAGGTCAAGGGCCTAACTGCATTGTCATTGACTCAAGTGAATAGTACCTCGAGGGACCTAATTGTTTTAAATCGGCTGAAAGTTTAGAAAATCATAGTAATTCATAGGAAATTCGTAAAATAGCAAATGAGGACTTTTGGAATCCTTGTGAAATTATATATGTAGTAGATCTATAATATGGCATGTTTTAGTTTAAATTTTTAGCTGTAAAATAGATTTATGCAGCTAGGTTTTTAATGCTAGTTGTATTTGTCTTTTTTATATCTGTAGTTGTAGGGCTCCAAATGAAGTGAAATTTTTGTGGCATGCTACTCATGTTATGTTTGATGTGTGATAAAAATTTCATGAGTATTGGATGAAGTATGAGTGAGTTATTGGTTTATCTTGCCCTCACATGATTTCTTGCTTTAGCAAATTGTCTTTTTCATAGAGGGTGCTATACATTTTAAAATGGAGTGAAATTTGGACAGTAGACTATTGAGAGGATATGTGAGCCACTGTAATTTTTGTAGAATTTATTGTATACTTTTGGTATATGTTCCTTAAGTCACCTTGTTATCTAAAATAAATTAAGAAATGCATTAAAAGAATTTATTTGGTCATGGACCCTAGGTTTTCTGGTGTTCTTTAGTCATGTGTGACATGTTGGTAAAGTTGGTTTTGTCTAATTATGTGTTTGCAACATAAGTTAATATTTAATTTCTTGCAAATGTGGTTTATGGACAGATCTGGGAACTTAGCAAAGTTCTTCATGATAATGTGCTTTGTTGTGAAACTTGTTTATACAAAAGTTGTAGATAATTCATGTATCTAGCTGCTGTTAAAATTTGGTATCATTTGACCAAGTAGTTTGTGAGTTATGCCTGTTTAAAGTTGGGTTTCAGAAATGGCTGCTCTCTGTCAATTGGGGACCAGTTTCTGTAAATGTATAATTTCGACCTACTTAACTTAGGAATCATGCTGAGATGATTAAAGATAAAATGTAGATAATTTCATAAGCTTTCCAAAATGTCTTCTTGCAAGTCATTTGGATTTGTGTAACTCTAGTTATAGCTAAATCTTATAGCTGCTGTTTGCATGTCCAGAAATTGACAGATTCCAATTATAGTTGTTTGCTTGTATATTGCTAAGTGTGGCTTTGTTGATGATCAAGTTATGATACTTGTGACCTTGTTAAACTTGTGTCATGCTTGATGTGCTTACTCTCTATAGTTAGTTGTGTGATGTTAGTTAAATAGCTATTGGTGTCTATGTCTTGCATAATCTTGTGTTTGTCTTAAATGCTTATGTGTGATGCATCTTGTGTTACCATTCATCACATTCATACACATGCATCTTGCATCTCATTTAGGTACGCTAGATGCACCACGTGAAGGATGAGATGTTGGAGCCAAACCTGGAGACGGCGTTTGATGGACCTATCCCGAAGGTGGAAGGACTGGACAAGTGCTAGGACCTGAGATGTCACCAAGACGGTGCAAGCTAACTGAACTGACTTGTGTCGGATCCCAGGCAAGCCCCGGAGCATTCTAAGTCTCCCATGTTTTTACAAATATCTTGAGTATCTTTTATTGTTGATGATGCATTAAGTATAGGAATTGGTTGGAACCAATTGTTGCATTATATCCTTACCTTGTCCAGATAAAATCCTGTGAATCCTAATTAAGTGTAGGATCGAATGATGCTTAGCTATGCATAGACCGGTAGAAGTCGGGTGATTTCACATCACACCGAGAGATGTAGGATGAGCTCTGGTCACGGTTGGCTAAAATGGCTATCATGAAAAAGAACCATGTGTTAATAATAAAAGTAGACCGGACGGGATGATGGTAGTGCAGCAACAAGGCATGGAGGTCTTGGGTGTGAATCTATCCCGTCAGTATCGTTTAAGGACCCGATACGTTAGACGTCCTCATGTCATGTTGAACGCAGCCTAACACTTAGCTGGCGGATAAGTCGTTCCGACCATGAAAGCCTAGTAGCTCGACTCGGCCGGGGGCGCGAGCGATGGCGGCATTCGGAGGTAGTAAGGATGTGCGGAGAGCCATTGGCATAAGTCCAAGGCAGGTTAGAGTCCCGAACAACCTTGGCGAGTGGTTCTCTGAGAATGTCGATCTGTTCGACTCGTGACTCTGAATCGTACCAAAGGTGACTCGTTTGCGACCTCGACGGGGAAGCGGGGTTTGTGTTTAGGAATACCCCCACTGGATAGGAATCGATTCGAATCGCCGTCTCTCCCGGATAGTGAGAACTTGACCGAGCAAATGACAACGTAGATTCACTAAATTTAAAGATATGGTTAAATGATGATGATGATGATGATGATGATAATGACAATGAGCCATGAAATACCTGATATGGTTATTATTGTTTGCAACTTAATCAAGTGATTGATTAGTACAAAAAGTAATATAGATGGTAGGTAATGGCTAAAAGTCACTTTGCTAGTACAGTGAATAATGCTAATGGTTACTCAAGCTTTTATGCAAAAAGGTTGTCCACCAGATCCACTAAATTAAGCTATGCATGATCCTTGGTGTCATTTGTTTTGGTTTTCGACGGGTAAAATCCGGCTGAGTACATTCGAGTACTCGTGGTTTATCCCACCATGTTGCGGTGAAGTTCTCGGCTGTTGAAGATGGTGGCTAACCACCGATGGGCTCGGTGATTCTATAGTTACTTCTCATCTATATGCTTTTGTCGGATGATGTCACTTATGCTAGCAATATATTTGGAACTTATATTAATGTAATCATTTGAAAGCTATGTTGTTTTCACTAAGTGGTTTTGAAACCCAAACTTGTACTTTTATTAGTGAACCCATATGTAATATTATTTCCGCTGCAACCTTGTGTATGTGATGTGTATTTGCTTAATCACGCGATCTTGGTTGTGATGTTGATTTACCGAGGTCTTTCGGGATACTCGGCGGACTACCGGGTTTATATAAGTGAAAGTATGTGTGTGTCAATGTGTTAGCGGGGACAGCCGTACTTGATCTTGTATAAATTGGGCGGTTCTGTTACAGGGGGACCCCGAAGACACACTTTTCGGGGTTGAGCTTGACGCCCTTCTCCTTGAGGCATTTGAAGGCTACCTCGAGGTCATTGACGAGGTCATTGGCCCGTTTGGATTTGACAACGACGTCGTCCACGTAGGCCTCGACGGTTCGTCCGATGTGCTTGCCAAAGACCTGGGTCATACACCGTTGGAATGTGCCCCCCGCGTTTCTGAGGCCGAACGGCATAGTCGTATAGCAGTATAGGCCAAATAGGGTGATGAAAGAAGTTGCGAGCTGGTCGGACTCCTTCATTTTGATTTGATGGTAGCTGGAATAGGCATCAAGGAAGGACAGGGTCTCGCATCCCGCAGTGGAGTCAACGATTTGATCGATTCAAGGTAATGGAAACGGGACTTTTGGGCATGCTTTGTTCAGACCGGTGTAGTCCACACACATTCTCCATTTTCCATTTTTCTTCTTAACTAATACGGGATTAGCTAACCACTCCAGATGTGACACTTCCTTGATGAATCCGGCCGCCAAAAGCTTCTGTACCTCCTCGCCGATGGCCCTGCGCTTCTCCTCGTCGAATCGGCGCAGGCGTTGCTTCACTGGTCTGGAGCCGGCCTGGATGTCGAGGGCGTGCTCGGTGACTTCCCTCGGTATGCCCGACATGTCCGAGGGACTCCATGCGAATATGTCGGCGTTCGCGCGAAGAAAGTCGACGAGCACGACCCCCTATTTGCTGTTGAGGGTCGCGCTGACCCTCAGCACTTGGTTGTTTGAGCAAGTGGGGTCGACCGGGACGAGCTTGACGGCCTCCGCAGGCTCGAACGTCCTGGCACGACGCTTTGAATCAGGTACCTCGCTGCCGAGCTGGTTGAGGTTGGCGATGAGGGCCTCGAACTCCACTATAGCCTCGGCGTACTCGATGCACTCGACGTCGCAGTCGTATGCATGCTCGTACGTGGAGTCAATAGCGATGACACCGTTGGGGCCCGGCATCTTGAGCTTGAGGTAGGTGTAGTTCGGGACCGCCATGAACTTGGCGTAGCACGACCGTCCCAGGATGGCGTGATAAGTCCCCTTGAACCCCACCACCTCGAAGGTGAGGGTCTCCTTGCGGTAGTTGGAGGGGGTGCCGAAGCAGACGGGTAAGTCTATGCGCCTGAGGGGTCGTGCGCGCATCCCTGGCATGATGCCGTGGAAGGGCACGGCGTCACCTCGGAGTTGTGACCGGTCGAGCCCTAGGAGCTCCAGTGTGTTGGCATACAGGATGTTGAGGCCGCTGCCTCCGTCCATCAACACCTTGGTGAGTCGGGTGTTCCCGATGATCGGGTCAACGACGATGATGTCTTGGCCGGGTTTAGGACATGATCGGGGTGGTCATCCCAATCGAAGGTGATCGCCTCCCGAGACCAGTCGAGGTACCGAGGAGTGGCCACCTTAACCGAGAAGACCTCTCGGCGTTCCCTTTTTCGCTGTCGCGTCGTGAGGCACGTCGAGGGCCCACCGAAGATCATGAAGGCATTGTGTACCTCGGAGAACCCATCGCCCTTGTCGTTGTCTCTGTCGTCCTAGCCCCTCTTCTTGGCATCGTCGTTGGGGAGCCCGAGCTTGGCGTAGTATCGCTGGAGCATGGTGCACTCCTCGAGGGTGTGCTTTACCGGGCCCTGATGGTATGGGCAGGGTCTTTTAAGCATGTTGTCGAAGAGCCCTGGGCCTCGAGGATTCTTGCGGTCTGCGGCCACGACGAGTCCGGCCTCGAGAACCTCCTGTTTCCCCTGGCGTCCCTTCTTTTTTTTTTGGGGCGCGGGGCGTCGAGGCCTCGAGGGTCTCCTCCGCCTCTTCCCTTTGAGTCGTTGTTGGGGAAGATGGCCCGACGGCCTCTTCGCGCCAGAGGCGAAGCCGGTGGCGATGTCGAGGAGTGCGGATGCCGTGGTCGATGCGCTTGCCTAATTCTTGGACCAGTCTCGGCGGTGGTCTTTGAGAGAGGAATGCTGGACGATTTGAAGTCGCCGATCTTTGGGCAACTCGGTGCATTGCTTGGAGAAACGTCGGATGAAGTCTCGAGAGACTCGTCCGGCCTCTGGGCAGCAGACTTGAGGTCCTGGGAGTTCCCGGCGCGTGTAGGTGCCACGAAATTCCCGACGAAGACTTTTACCAAGTCGTCGCGCCCGTGGGATTTGCATAGGGGAAGGTGTTCGAGCCAAGCTCATGTTGAGTCCCGACAGAATAGGGGAGGTTGTGGATGACGAGCAGGTGTCATCGTCCGCACCGCCTAGCCGACAAGCCGACGGTGAGTCGACCAACCATAGCTTCGGGGTTGGTCTCGCCATTGCATTTCGAGAGATTAAACATTGTAACACCCAGGTGTTTGTCACCGATTAAGCAATGGGTTTGAGCTCAAACATGACATGTCGAGTGGTAATGAAGGTGTCAAGATCAAATCTACATGATGGAGCTCCAACTTAAACTTGGGCCACGCACAATTGCTTACATATGGACCCTTGTTAAGATTATGCAAGAGTAATGTTAAACATGCTTATTCCATATACATTACATCCACATGCATCCATCTAGACCCGTGGAAAAGTTTCATGAAGTTTGGAATCAAAAAGTCACATGAAATGATAAGTCATATCTTTGCATGAATTGCTTTATCAAGTGGATGGAAACCTATGAAGTCAACCAAACCTTGGTACCTTGCTCAAACAACTCTACTTGCACTCATGAACAAAAGTTATGAAGGGTTCATGTTGAGCAGGTGGCCAGAAAATGCTCCAATAGATTAAAAAGGGTGATTTAAGCTTTATAGTGATGCTACTTTGATTTGGTTTGAACTGCAGCTTAGAGTGTTTGCATGGCAGTGGAACGTAAATAAAAGTTGGAGTCCATGTTATGTACAACAAACTTTATGTTTGGACCAAGAGCTAGATCAGCGTGTAAGCAAGTCAAACAGAGGCTCAAAGTTGCAATCCGCTGCTGTTTTTGGACTTCGCAAATTTGGCTAAGTGTTGGAGCTGATTTCAGTTTCATGTACCCATATTTGGTGAATTTTAGTTTGCAAACCATTTTGAATCTGGCCAAACTCCTTTAATAAAAGATGGAGTACTCTTGTATCTGTACACAACGGTGTAATCGGTGGAACAAATCATCTATCGGTGTAGGAGATACGATGGGAGGAAAATGGAGCTTCAGTCGCATTTTTGAGGTGGTATTTCAATCCTTCAGACTTTGAAATCGAACCAGCAGGCGGATGCCGTGGCCGACCGACTTCGGGCACTGCAGGCAGCGCGGGCTCGTCTGTGCTGGGCCTCCCTTGTCGCATGAGCGCCACCTCGCCTCGCTCTCCTCGTCTTGGACAACAGAGCATCCACCATCCTCCCTCCCCGCCTCTCCATTTTCCTCCTCCGCTCTGCCAGGGACATGGCGGGCGCACCCATGGCTGCCGTAGCAAGGCCCCGCCCCATCCACTCTCGCTCACGCTTGTCACCTCCAACCCTCCGAGCACCCGGGTTCCATGCCCTCCTCGCTGGCCGTCCCCCAGCCCTAGCTAGGCGGAAAGTATCGCCCGCCGAGGCTATGCCCGTCGACCGCCCAGCGTCCTGCCATCTGTCGAGCGGCTGCTGGCTGCAGCCGGCCAAGGCCAGAGCCAAGAGTGGCCATGGCTGGCCACGGCCCAAGTCAGCCATCCCTTTCCTCGTCACTGCCGGCCGTCAGCTGCCCGGAGCCCGACCTCCCCGGCGCCGCTTCCGTGCTCTGCTCCATTGTTGTGATGTATAGAGAGAGCCAAGGATTGCGCGCATGAATTAGAAGAAGTTGGAGGGTCTAAATGTGAAGCTGTGACTCTATTGAACAGTGCCGAAAAGGATCCATTTGTTGGGGTTTAATTTGACAAAACTGCAGGGACCCCGATGCAAGATTTCAATTCCTTTTCTCTGGTTTTTACAGATTTGAATGCTCCACTTTGAAAATTCGTAGTAATTTGTAGAAAAATCGTAAAATAGTAAATGATGACTTTTTGGAATCCTTGTGAAATTTTCTATGTACTAGATCTATAATATTATATGTTTAAGTTTAAATAGTTTGCTGTAAAAATAGATTTAGGCAGTTAGGTTTTTAATGCTAGTTGTAATTGTCTTTTTCATAACTGTAGTTATTTTGCTCAAATAAATGTGAAATTTTTATGGAGTGCTCATAAGGTGATTGTTGTTGTCTGGTAAAAATTTCAGAAGTGTAGGATTTATATTTTTAGAGTTATAAAAATAACAAATGTACTGTATTGCTTTGCTCCAACTCTGAATAGTCCTTCATGATTGAATTAATTGGCTTAGTTAAGTTATGAATCATGACTTGATGATAATACATGAGTTGTAGTACTTTTATTAATCTTTTCAAAAAGCTAAATATCATGATTTTTGGTTAAGTAGGTCTTGAGTTATACTTGCTTAAATATCAGTGGTTGTTTCTGCCCAAACTCTGACAGGGTTACCTTGTTGGTATTGTGGGGCCTTCTTAGTAGTAGAATTAGCTTTAGGTGTTTACAACAAAGTTGTTTAGAATTTGATAAGCTTTCTAAAAAGTCTAGAACCATATTTATTGGACTTGTATAACTCCAGTTATAGCTGTTTAAAGTGACATGTCAGTTTCTATCTATGTTTTGGACAGAGATGCAATTATTGAATTAATTGACCCTCCTAACTGTAGAATCATCTTAATATGAGAATAAGAAAGTTGTAGGTAACTTCCTAGGCTTTTCAAAAAGTCATGGTTCATGTTTGTTGGAGGTCTAGAACTCCAGTTGTGCTTCTCTAAAGTTCTTATCAGTTTTCTGTACCACTGCTGTTGGGTTGCAATTGCAGTTTTGCTTGTGCAATTATTTTCGTGGTGTAAATGATGTTTGCTATGGTTGTAGTGAATACAAAAGTTGTAGAAAATTTCATGATCTTGCTTGTGTTCAAATTTTAAGGTCATAGGCCAGATAGTGTAGGAGTTACATGACTTTCAAGTCTCCTGTCAGGTTTTGATTGTATTCTGAGCAGATCTGAAAGATGCTAGTGTTTCATCTAGTTAGGATTTGAATGAGCTTTTGGTGATAATAACAAAGTTGTAGAAAATTCCATAAGCTTTCCAAAATGTCTTCTTGCAAGTCATTTGGATTTGTGTAACTCCAGTTATAGCTAAATCTTGTAGCTGCTATTTGCATGTCCAGAAATTGGCAGATTCCAATTATAGTGTTTGCTTGTATATTGTTAAGTGTGACTTATGCCTTGAAGGATGACTGAGTTAGAGCACCTGAGATCTTGGGAAACTTGTGTCATGCTTGGTGTTGTCGTCTTCTTTGCCATCTTAGCATGATAGATTGTGTGATGTTTAAGTTAAGCATCGCAAAATACTTAAGTGTGTTAGTGTAAACTATGCTTGTCTTGCTTGCTATTTTGTGATGCGTCTCATGGTACTATTCTTCATATTTATGCACTTGCATATTGCATCTCATCTAGGTACGCTAGATGCACCACGTGAAGGATGCGATGTTGGAGCCAAACCCGAAGACGGCGTTTGATGGATCTATCCCGAAGATGGAAGGACTAAGCAAGTGCTAGGACCGGAGATGTTACCAGGACGATGCAACCTAACTGAACTGACTTATGTTGGATCCCAGGCAAGCCCCGGAGCATATTAAGCCTCCTAATTTCCGAAATGCAGTTACAGTATTATTGTTACATATATATATATTGTTGCATTAAGTTTAGGTGTTGGATGCAAACCCTTGCTGCATTGGTTACCCAATCCTTGTCCAGATATTGTTACTCTGAATCCTATGTAGCTCAGGCTCGAGTAGTGCTTAGCCCTGCTTAAACGTGGTAGAAGTCGGGTGATTTCCTGTCACCTGCGAGATATAGGAAGATACATGTGGCACGGTTGGCTATATTTGCTATCGTGGAAAAGAACCAGTCTTAATTTGAAATGAAGACCGGACGGAGGCTTGCCGGTTTGCAGTGACTCCGTCTGTGTCGCTTAAGGACTGATTCTTGGAGCCTTTCCTGTTCATGTTGAACGATGCCTCTCTCTTAGTTGGCGGCCTGAAGACCGACCATGGCCGAGTAGCTCACCTCGGTAGGGAGTCGATAAGTATAAAGTGCGCCTCGGAAGGGAGCCGTGGCGTGAGTCCAAGGGGCGTGTGATTTAAAAGTCCCGATCGTCTGGCGGAAGGGTAATCCCGAGAGAGTCTTGTCACTTGATCGAACCCATAATTTGGTTCTGAGATGTTCCAAAGGTGACCCACGGCTACCCTTGCAAAGTATGCCAGGGTGAGAGTTAGGAATACCCCCTCACCTGAGTTGTAATTGATTGAATCGCCGTCTCTCCCCAAGTTAGTGAGAACTTGACGGGCTTATCTCCAATGTAGATACACTAAATAACCTAATGGTTCGAAATGATGATATGATGATGACAACCTTATTATACCTGCTATGGTTAATATTGTTTGCTCCTAATAAGTGAGTGCTCTAGTACATGTGCTAATCTAGTGGATAGGTAAATGATGATAAGCTTGATGCTAAGTTTAAATTGGTTACTATGCTCATAAGCTCTTTTATGCAAAAGTGTCAAGCTAGTCCACCTCTTAAGCCTTGCATGACCCTTGGTGTCCTTTATTTTTGGTTTCCGACGGGTAAGTCTGGCTGAGTACATTCGAGTACTCAGGGTTTATCCCACCATGTTGCAGGTGAAGTTCTTGGCCTGTTGAAGATGGTGGTTAACCGCCGGTGGCTCGGTGATTCTATAGTTACTTCTCATCTATATGCTTTTGTCGGGTGATGTCACTTATGCTAGCAATGTATTTGGAACATATATTAATGTAATCTTTTGAAAGCTATGTTGTTTTCACTAATCGATTTTGAAACCCAAACTTGTACTTTTAATTGTGAACTCATTTGTAATATTATTTCCGCTGCAACCCTGTGTATGTGATGTGTATTTGCTTAATCACGCGATCTTGGTTGTGATGTTGATTTACCGAGGTCTTTTGGGACACTCGGCGGACTACCGGGTTTATATGAGTGAAAGTATGTGTGTGTCAATGTGTTAGCGGGGACAGCCGTACTTGATCTTGTATAAATTGGGCGGTTCTGTTACAGCTGGCATCAGAGCAAGATTAAGCATAATACTGTCATGTACATTATTTTAAAAACAAAGTTTTGGTTTTAAAAAGCCTATTTTAACTAAAACTTTAGCTACAGGCAAAGTTATCAAAAACTAATTTGCAAAACTATGCTAGCGACATCCTCCTTTATGCCCAGTTAAGGACTATTAGGTGGCTATCTAAGTACTAACATGGGGGTTTTTACTTTCGTCGTCCATACGACGTGCTATTGTATGGATGCCATTCGTTTGAATGGTAATGTATGGATCAATTATCTCTACGCCCAGGTAAGTGTGAGTTGTGAGAGCATGACCGTCCAACTATCGGTCTAGGGAAGAGTTAGCTGTGGTTACTGGAATATTTACATGTTACACACATATATATATGAAGGTACTTAATTATGGTATATTTATCGGGTAGCTATGGATATCAAGTATATACATCCGGGGATGTATATATGGAGAGTATCTTAGTTTACTGCTTTCATTGTATGCTTATTTATCTCTTGTGGGGATGGGCTGCAATGAATTTGCCTGCAGGTACGCTAACCACGAATGCGTAGATTGAATGTAGCTAACGACTAGCTATATATCGAGAGAGTACGTGTTATGCCACCGACATAGAATGGGATTGCCACCTTAGGCTGGCAATTTCGTGAGGACGAATAGGACGAGCATGCATCATGATTGTGCTTGTGCATAAATATGCTTCCCTCACCTTGTCCTAATGCTAAGTAGCTTGTGATCAATGTGATGTCACTATTTTCCCTGTGTGAAGCTAGCCAAAATGCCTTGTCCCATGCTGCTTGAATAGCTATGCTGGAAGTTAGTGTGTGATTAGCTTTTGCCTCGTATGTTGGCTTCCAAAGGAAATAGATGACGAGTTAATAGTTAACAAAAAGTTCACCCCTTTGAAAACTAAATTGCTAAATGTAAGTAAAACTTGTTTTGTAGAGATATCCACCTACTTAGTAAAAAGGAAACAAAAGATAACAGTGCCTTACCACCATGTTTTGCCTGATATGTGTTGTGGTGTTACTATAGGTGACTGCTTATTATGTACGAGCTTTGTGCTTAATAATAGTCGCTTAAGCTAATCGGATTGAGTGTTTCGAAATGCTCGCTTAAGACCATGATGTAGGCGTGGATGCTCGTTATCTCGGTAGTGCCGTAGTTGTCACCCTTTTGTCCTCGGTAAGCATACGAGTGTCAAATAGCTTTATCCTAAAACAACGCTCAAGTTACGTAATCGCACAGTTGTCGTCTCCAATTAAGTTCTCTCTTAGGAACCTAAGCCTGTACATGTGGTTGCTAGCCTTGAACATTGCGCTACGAAGACCTTTATCCATGCTTTTGCTCGACCTTAGGCCCAAGCTTAGTTCCCTTAAATGCTTGCATATTTCATGGTTGTCCCGCTCCTGTGTGGGAGGACCCTGCTAAAAAAAATCCTTGTTAGATCTTATTGCTCCTTCTTTTACAGATGATCTGGTGCAACGCTAATCGCTATCTATTTTAGCTTTGGAACCTTTTCCTCACAGATCATGTCATTGCTTTATCAACTCAATCCCTAATCAGTGCAATGGCTCTGTCTCTCGAATCTCATTTATTTTGCCTCCAACCCTTTCAAGTCTCTGGATGTTTATCAGTCTTGATCTTATGATGCTACTCGACAAGACCAAATCTCATGTTAATCTTTATCTGGTAATCACTTGGGTGGACACAAGACGTATATGGAAATTAGCAAGAGTCTCCTGCTTAGTTGCCTTCGACAATTAGGCTATGTTCTTTTGCGTTGTGTTTTGATCTTCTAATCGCCTCCTTGTTAATTCCTAACCTTGTGACTATCCTTGTTTGCTATCCCTCTTTTGCACAATGCTTGTTCTTACAATCTAATTGGTGCCACTGGAAATTTCACTTTGGGTGTATGTCCAGTAATGGTGCCATGATTAGCGATCTACGGTGCCGCGACGGAACCTAGGGCCTCCTTGTGGGCGGCCGACGCATGGTTGTGCTGCTGGGTGCGCGCTGGTATCGAGGTTTCTAGTCATGATCCATTGCCGAACTGCATCGATGTGTCATTTTCACGTGAGCTCTTCCTTGGTTATCTCTCTATATCTTATTGAAGATCCATATATCAGACCGAAAGTAGTAGAGCTTCCTTTTGAAGTCACAAAAAGGATATCCTTTGAAGAACTGGTCACTGACATAAACGATAACAGACTGCAAGAGGTGGTAAACAAGTGACCCTACCTAACTGTCCCTGTAATGACGTCGATCGTCTGATGAGCAACTTATGTCATCCATGTTGGATCAGAAAGGTATCCAACACTTAATGTTGGACAAGTTATCAATCTAATGATAATGGATGGTGATATCATGTGGTGTAATAGGTCACCAGGTGCTCATGAACCTCCCGTTCAAGTTCTTGATCTATCGGTGCATGATAGTCATACAGTTGAAATCAACCATCTCTAGTGTGACTCGTTATCTGCAGACTTCGATGGCGACCATCTGTTTGTGCCTCGATTGCAATTATTGTTGTGGTCAAGAGTAAGAATTTGGAGCTTTGAGTGTTGAGAGACAACTGATTAGTTACCCATAGTAAAGTTAATCTCCAGCTAGGTAGCAACTTATTGGTAATTACGAAGGCTATGTCTCGCAGAGCAATGTTAAGCAATGTAACAGCAAGCCGTTTAGCAATGCAACTACTGCTATACAAAGAGATCGAGAGTATAAATGTATAGAACACACACCACAATGTGTGAAGCAAAGAAAGAGAAGACTCCTTGCACCCATGTTTGTGCCGTACCTTTGTCCTCTCGTATCGATAATAGTTGAGCAGTCAAGATGTTCTACAAGTCAACTTGTGCCGTTGCAAGTCAAAAATAGATTGGAAGGGTGTTAAACCGCAGATTTTCGGATTATGGTGTTTTGAGATATTGATTGGCCTTAGAATGGAAGCCTCGACGACAAATGTAGTAAGAAGGCTGGTTTTGCTACGATTCAAGTCAACCCAACTTGTTGTGCAACTGCACCACGAAGGCAAATTATACTTAACCTGCTTGGTAGTAAACTAGTCCCTAGTTTTGTGATTACTTGCAACTTGTGTTGTCCTCCAAGCCTCGCTAACATCCTTCTACGTCAATGGTTCTCCATTGCTGACATGCCTTTGGTACCTTATATGTGTTTTTACCCAAGAGGTTGCATCAGATTCCACCCAGATCCCTGTTGCAACCTGGATCCAAAGGCTCCCTAAGGAATGATTATCGAGAACGTTGAGCCGACTGAGTCAGCTATTACGTTTACCACTCACTCAACAGACTCAGATAATACAGTGTGTTATCAGAGAAAGAGCACTACACACATGGAACATTATGTAGCTTTCCATCAATTGACATCTGAGTGATTGCACCGCTACAACCAGTTTGGATATTGGTTAACTAGCTTCTCATACCCTCAAAGGATGTTTACCCCGTCTTTGATCACATCCTTTACAAAAAGTTGTGCTCAAGCCACTTTAGTAGAGAACTACTTTTCAACCCTTGGGAACAAATATAGCACCGTTGCAAGGAATATCCGTCAACCGACTGCGATCTAGTGCAAAGTCCATAAGTTCTGTGCTATATCCACTAGGGAAGTAGATGCTACAAGTATTTAGTCTACGTTTGTATAGCTCTTCATACGTCGAGGACGAAGTACGTAGGACAGTGCAATCTTGGATTCCTTCCAATGTAACAATGCTTTATGGACGCCAACGAAGGAAATTCTTCAGCCAACAACTTACGACGAAGAGCAAGTATCAGAAAGTGTCATGACCAAATTAGCCTCTCTGATACTCCGAAGTTAAGTGGCCTAATGCTATCACTGATGTTGGAAACTCGATGACATGTTTCTCTTCCCTTAAAGTCTTTTCTTTTTCGAATCTCGGGACGCGATTCCTTTAAGGGGAGGGCTGTAACACCCAGTGTTTGTCACCGCTTAAGCAATGGGTTTGAGCTCAAACATGACATGTCGAGTGGTAATGAAGGTGTCAAGATCAAATCTACATGATGGAGCTCCAACTTAAACTTGGGCCACGCACAATTGCTTACATATGGACCCTTGTTAAGATTATGCAAGAGTAATGTTAAACATGCTTATTCCATGTACATTACATCCACATGCATCCATCTAGACCCGTGGAAAAGTTTCATGAAGTTTGGAATCAAAAAGTCACATGAAATGATAAGTCATATCTTTGCATGAATTGCTTTATCAAGTGGATGGAAACCTATGAAGTCAACCAAACCTTGGTACCTTGCTCAAACAACTCTACTTACACTCATGAACAAAAGTTATGAAGGGTTCATGTTGAGCAGGTGGCCAGAAAATGCTCCAATAGATTAAAAAGGGTGATTTAAGCTTTATAGTGATGCTACTTTGATTTGGTTTGAACTGCAGCTTAGAGTGTTTGCATGGCAGTGGAACGTAAATAAAAGTTGGAGTCCATGTTATGTACAACAAACTTTATGTTTGGACCAAGAGCTAGATCAGCGTGTAAGCAAGTCAAACAGAGGCTCAAAGTTGCAATCCGCTGCTGTTTTTGGACTTCGCAAATTTGGCTAAGTGTTGGAGCTGATTTCAGTTTCATGTACCCATATTTGGTGAATTTTAGTTTGCAAACCATTTTGAATCTGGCCAAACTCCTTTAATAAAAGATGGAGTACTCTTGTATCTGTACACAACGGTGTAATCGGTGGAACAAATCATCTATCGGTGTAGGAGATACGATGGGAGGAAAATGGAGCTTCAGTCGCATTTTTGAGGTGGTATTTCAATCCTTCAGACTTTGAAATCGAACCAGCAGGCGGATGCCGTGGCCGACCGACTTCGGGCACTGCAGGCCGCGTGGCTCGTCTGTGCTGGCCTCCCTTGTCGCATGAGCGCCACCTCGCCTCGCTCTCCTCGTCTTGGACAACAGAGCATCCACCATCCTCCCTCCTGCCCTCTCCATTTTCCTCCTCCGCTCTGCTGCCAGGGACATGGCGGGCGCACCCATGGCTGCCGTAGCAAGGCCCTGCCCCATCCACTCTCGCTCGCTGCTTGTCACCTCCAACCCTCCGAGCACCCAGTTCCATGCCCCTCCTCGCGCCGTCCCCCAGCCAGCCTAGCCGGAAAGTATCGCCGCCGAGGCTATGCCCGTCAGCCGCCGCGTCCTGCCGCTGTCGAGCGGCTGCTGGCTGCAGCCGGCCAAGGCCAGAGCCAAGAGTGGCCATGGCTGGCCACGGCCCAAGTCAGCCATCCCTTTCCTCGTCACTGCCGGCCGTCAGCTGCCCGGAGCCCGACC
The DNA here is from genome assembly GCA_904845875.1 of Miscanthus lutarioriparius. Classification (NCBI taxonomy): domain Eukaryota; kingdom Viridiplantae; phylum Streptophyta; class Magnoliopsida; order Poales; family Poaceae; genus Miscanthus; species Miscanthus lutarioriparius. Next base: position 46,154,956 of record CAJGYO010000004.1, on the reverse strand, counting down.
TCCCCGGCGCCGCTTCCGTGCTCTGCTCCATTGTTGTGATGTATAGAGAGAGCCAAGGATTGCGCGCATGAATTAGAAGAAGTTGGAGGGTCTAAATGTGAAGCTGTGACTCTGTTGAACAGTGCCGAAAAGGATCCATTTGTTGGGGTTTAATTTGACAAAACTGCAGGGACCCCGATGCAAGATTTCAATTCCTTTTCTCTGGTTTTTACAGATTTGAATGCTCCACTTTGAAAATTCGTAGTAATTTGTAGAAAAATCGTAAAATAGTAAATGATGACTTTTTGGAATCCTTGTGAAATTTTCTATGTACTAGATCTATAATATTATATGTTTAAGTTTAAATAGTTTGCTGTAAAAATAGATTTAGGCAGTTAGGTTTTTAATGCTAGTTGTAATTGTCTTTTTCATAACTGTAGTTATTTTGCTCAAATAAATGTGAAATTTTTATGGAGTGCTCATAAGGTGATTGTTGTTGTCTGGTAAAAATTTCAGAAGTGTAGGATTTATATTTTTAGAGTTATAAAAATAACAAATGTACTGTATTGCTTTGCTCCAACTCTGAATAGTCCTTCATGATTGAATTAATTGGCTTAGTTAAGTTATGAATCATGACTTGATGATAATACATGAGTTGTAGTACTTTTATTAATATTTTCAAAAAGCTAAATATCATGATTTTTGGTTAAGTAGGTCTTGAGTTATACTTGCTTAAATATCAGTGGTTGTTTCTGCCCAAACTCTGACAGGGTTACCTTGTTGGTATTGTGGGGCCTTCTTAATAGTAGAATTAGCTTTAGGTGTTTACAACAAAGTTGTTTAGAATTTGATAAGCTTTCTAAAAAGTCTAGAACCATATTTATTGGACATGTATAACTCCAGTTATAGCTGTTTAAAGTGACATGTCAGTTTCTATCTATGTTTTGGACAGAGATGCAATTATTGAATTAATTGACCCTCCTAACTGTAGAATCATCTTAATATGAGAATAAGAAAGTTGTAGGTAACTTCCTAGGCTTTTCAAAAAGTCATGGTTCATGTTTGTTGGAGGTCTAGAACTCCAGTTGTGCTTCTCTAAAGTTCTTATCAGTTTTCTGTACCACTGCTGTTGGGTTGCAATTGCAGTTTTGCTTGTGCAATTATTTTCGTGGTGTAAATGATGTTTGCTATGGTTGTAGTGAATACAAAAGTTGTAGAAAATTTCATGATCTTGCTTGTGTTCAAATTTTAAGGTCATAGGCCAGATAGTGTAGGAGTTACATGACTTTCAAGTCTCCTGTCAGGTTTTGATTGTATTCTGAGCAGATCTGAAAGATGCTAGTGTTTCATCTAGTTAGGATTTGAATGAGCTTTTGGTGATAATAACAAAGTTGTAGAAAATTCCATAAGCTTTCCAAAATGTCTTCTTGCAAGTCATTTGGATTTGTGTAACTCCAGTTATAGCTAAATCTTGTAGCTGCTATTTGCATGTCCAGAAATTGGCAGATTCCAATTATAGTGTTTGCTTGTATATTGTTAAGTGTGACTTATGCCTTGAAGGATGACTGAGTTAGAGCACCTGAGATCTTGGGAAACTTGTGTCATGCTTGGTGTTGTCGTCTTCTTTGCCATCTTAGCATGATAGATTGTGTGATGTTTAAGTTAAGCATCGCAAAATACTTAAGTGTGTTAGTGTAAACTATGCTTGTCTTGCTTGCTATTTTGTGATGCGTCTCATGGTACTATTCTTCATATTTATGCACTTGCATATTGCATCTCATCTAGGTACGCTAGATGCACCACGTGAAGGATGCGATGTTGGAGCCAAACCCGAAGACGGCGTTTGATGGATCTATCCCGAAGATGGAAGGACTAAGCAAGTGCTAGGACCGGAGATGTTACCAGGATGATGCAACCTAACTGAACTGACTTATGTCGGATCCCAGGCAAGCCCCGGAGCATATTAAGCCTCATAATTTCCGAAATGCAGTTACAGTATTATTGTTACATATATATATATATATTGTTGCATTAAGTTTAGGTGTTGGATGCAAACCCTTGCTGCATTGGTTACCCAATCCTTGTCTAGATATTGTTACTCTGAATCCAATGTAGCTCAGGCTCGAGTAGTGCTTAGCCATGCTTAAACGTGGTAGAAGTCGGGTGATTTCCTGTCACCTGTGAGATATAGGAAGATACATGTGGCACGGTTGGCTATATTTGCTATCGTGGAAAAGAACCAGTCTTAATTTGAAATGAAGACCGGACGGAGGCTTGCCGGTTTGCAGTGACTCCGTCTGTGTCGCTTAAGGACTGATTCTTGGAGCCTTTCCTGTTCATGTTGAACGCATGCCTCTCTCTTAGTTGGCCGGCCTGAAGACCGACCGCGAAGCCGAGTAGCTCACCTCAGGCCGGGAGTCGATAAGTATAAAGTGCGCCTCGGAAGGGAGCCGTAGGCGTGAGTCCAAGGGCAGGTGATTTAAAAGTCCTGATCGTCCTGGCAGAAGGGTAATCCCTGAGAGTGCTGGCGCTGATCGAACCCGCGAATTTGGTTCCTGAGATGTTCCAAAGGTGACCCACGGCTACCCTTGCAAAGTATGCCAGGGTGAGAGTTAGGAATACCCCCTCAGCTGAGTTGTAATTCGATTCGAATCGCCGTCTCTCCCAGTTAGTGAGAACTTGACGGGCTTATCTCCAATGTAGATACACTAAATAACCTAATGGTTCGGAAATGATGATATGATGATGACAGCCTTATTATACCTGCTATGGTTAATATTGTTTGCTCCTAATAAGTGAGTGCTCTAGTACAGGTGCTAATCTAGTGGATTGGTAAATGATGATAAGCTTGATGCTAAGTTTAAATTGGTTACTATGCTCATAAGCTCTTTTATGCAAAAGTGTCAAGCTAGCCCACCTCTTAAGCCTTGCATGACCCTTGGTGTCCTTTATTTTTGGTTTCCGACGGGTAAGTCTGGCTGAGTACATTCGAGTACTCAGGGTTTATCCCACCATGTTGCAGGTGAAGTTCTTGGCCTGTTGAAGATGGTGGTTAACCGCCGGTGGCTCGGTGATTCTATAGTTACTTCTCATCTATATGCTTTTGTCGGGTGATGTCACTTATGCTAGCAATGTATTTGGAACATATATTAATGTAATCTTTTGAAAGCTATGTTGTTTTCACTAATCGATTTTGAAACCCAAACTTGTACTTTTAATTGTGAACTCATTTGTAATATTATTTCTGCTGCAACCCTGTGTATGTGATGTGTATTTGCTTAATCACGCGATCTTGGTTGTGATGTTGATTTACCGAGGTCTTTTGGGACACTCGGCGGACTACCGGGTTTATATGAGTGAAAGTATGTGTGTGTCAACGTGTTAGCGGGGACAGCCGTACTTGATCTTGTATAAATTGGGCGGTTCTGTTACATCGCTGGCTGACGAAACCGGGCCGAGAAGCGGGCGCTGCGGACGGCCTTACTGAAAACTCTAGGGCCAGGCGGCCCGGGAGAAGGACTGCGGTCCTCCCCACTGTCATAGTGACCGCCTCGTTGCACTCGGTAGCCCCAGGCGACCCCATTGTGGTCGTGGCGCCGTCGTCTGCCACCCATGTGGTGGCCGTTTTGCGCCTCGCGTTGGTCGTTGAGGCGGTCGTGCACCGAGGCGGCCCTGAGGCGGTCGTGCACCAAGGGGGCCCTGAGGCGGTCGTGCACCGAGGGGGCCCTGAGGCGGTCGTGCACCGAGGGCTGTTTCGAGGCGTCCCCGTGTCGTCGAGACGCGGAACTTTTGGCCTGCTGCACCGCGGCAGTCTCGAGAAGGCCCCGGAGTTCGCCGTGGGCTCGTCGCCCCTCCGTGGTAGAGGGCTCGAGCATCGCTTGGACCAGTATTGCCGCCGCAGCGACGTTCTGGCTAGCACGATTGAAGACAGGGGGTTGCTCGCCCCCTTCATCATCGTTAATGCGGCGGTTGACGTCGTGAGCCCCCAGCTAGGCCGTTCCGCCATTGTCGCGCCCCCGCTGCTCTTGCTCGAGGGTGGCTCGGAGTTGCTGCAGGAGGAGTCGATCTTGCTCGACCTTGGCTTGAAGCTCACGGAGCTGCTCTAGGTCTATGCGTCGAAGTTGCTCGGGGGTGGGGATACCTGCCGCTGCCGGCGGGGACCCCGTGCGCGGTGGTGTGGCGTTGGCTGCCCTTCCTCCATCGTTGCCCGTGCTCGGTATTCCGAGACTGACGTGGAAACACTCACGAGTCGGGTCGTAAGCGTCCTCGCCGTCGGAATCGGAATGGCCGAAGCAGTAGTCGCTCGCGATCATAAAGAGGCGCATCGCCTCAGGGTCGCGAATCCCGAAGAAGTATGCTCCAACCCACGCCTTGTCCTCCTCCGAGGAGTCAGAGTGGGGGTGGATTGGAGTTGTGACTATGGGGTTATGGGCATGACGTTGATGAATGGAGACGAGGGCGCTGGCGTAGGAGACGACGACATTGGTCAGCCCGAAAGGGTACCGGGATGGCGCCTTCGCCATGCTCTACTCCGTCAGAGCTGGCTTCTCGGGAGGAGGCAGGATAGAGCTTGATGATGGGATGTCGCTGTGCGCCACCGGCCCTTTTCCCCTATCGAGGCTTAAGCCGGACAGGTCCCCGTGCAGGGACTCTATTACAGCAGCGGGGTATGGGATTCCGGTGGAGCACAGATCGGTGTTCTGTACTTGCGTGGTGTTAGGGTGGATTCGCCCGCGCGGCGCTCGGCGAGCTTGACAGGAGCGGCGGCCCGGGCGCCGCCCGCGCGTGGGCTGCCGTTGCAAGACGTCGTCGTCGGTCGATGGCGCTCTGGGTGAGAGGAGTACCATGTCGTACTCATGCCCTAGAGACATGAATTCTAGGCTCCCGAACCAGACGATCGTCCCGAGATGCAACGATCGCACGGGATCTGCCATCCGGAATCTGGTGGGATGACTAAGCTGACACGCAGAGGCCCCTACCTGGCGCGCCAACTGTCGGTGTTTCGGAACCGGGGGTCCTTAACCGACTAGTGAATTTGTGCTGCGTGCTCCCAATTCCGGATGGAGATGCAAAGAGACACAAGGTTTATACTGGTTCGGGCAATGGATGCCCTACGTCCAGTCTGAGAAGGTGTTCTTGTATTCCTTGCACCGGGGTGCTCGTAGTATGGGGTTACAAGCTAGGCGAGAGAGGGAGTTCGTCCTAGATCTCTTTGAGGGGAGGTGATATCAAATTACAGAATGAGGTGTGTTGTTCGTGCGAGTATCTATGATTCTATTCGTCGTCCTGGAAACGGTCCTGGCTGCCTCCTTTTATAGCCGCAGGGAGGAAACCAGGAGTACATAAGAGAGCTACACGTGGAGCAAGGACTATTCGATGACGTATTTACTCCTGGAGCAGCATGGCGTTGTCGTGGGAGTTCCCGTAGATGTCCAATCGGTATGGTCTTCACTGCAAGTAACATGCTGCGCATTTATTGACTTGGTGGATTGCAGAGGCTCGGCGGCCTTCGTAGCCGGTCGTGCCGAGGCCTGTCGTGCCGAGGCCTGCCGTGCCGAGACCTGAGAAGTGACCTAGGTGCAGATGCGGGTCTCAGCAGCCATCAAGCGGAATAGTGCGAGACATGCGCCTACAGGAAACGGTACCTGTGTTGTCAGTAGGGATGGTAAAAAAGGTGATCTGAATGTTGTCCCGTCGCTCCTGTTGCAGCGCACTGCCGATCGTGGCTTACGTAGTGGGTGCGGCCGAGCGCATTAATCGGATGTGACAACCTGCCAGAGAGACTTTTGAGGTGGAGGCGACGAGGTTGTGGAACGAGCCCGGCCTCGGGCGAGGCGGAGCGCGGCCAATTCGTCCGAGGCCCTTCCGAGGGGGTCTCGGGCGAGGTGGACGGGCGAGGCATAGCAAGATCAGTGAATCCGAGGCCCTATGGGGGGGCTCGGGCTAGACGGGGTGGTCGGTCCGCTGATTCCGAGGCTACAGGAACCCGTTCTGACTCCCCACATTGCGATGTCCTTGGTGCAGGAGTCAGGCAGCACAGTGGTCGGTAACCCCTGCTCTGTTTCGTCTCAGATGGCAGGGGGTTGACGCGACCGGCGTGTAGCCAGTCACTTCGCCGTACTATGCCATCGTGCGTCTGTCGGAGTGGTTGGGTGCTTGGATGCGACGTTTGGTCAGAGCAGTTTGGTTGAAGAGGCGGCCACGGGGCTGGTGCCGAGCCGGCCTCGCGTGAATCAGAGAATCGGCACTTCTTCTGAGGCCCCGGGCGAGGGGGTCTCGACGAGGGGGCCTCGGCGAGGCGGTCTCGGGCGAGTCGGAGAATCGTTTGCTTCCGCTGGGGCTCGGCGACGGGGTCTCGGGCGAATCGGAGATTTCGGTCGAGACCTCGTTTGTTCATTCTGTTGGTTCTGTTTTTAGGGTCTAAGCAGTTCTTCGATCTTCGCTTGGGGTACCCCATTTTCTAGTATCCGACACCTCCGCAACCATGACCGCCACCACTAATCGCCTAGGGTTCCCTGTCTCTACATCCCCACCGCCGTCGAGCTCGCATCCAACCTCCCCCACCTCCAATGGATCCATGGTGCCGCTCCGACATCACCTTCCAGCGCATGGAAGGTCTCGTCCATCGTGGTCTTCTCCGTGCGTGGACCTCAATCGAGGAGTGGCTACTGCTCGGCGAGGAGGAACTGCCATCATCGCTTGATGGCTATGTGGTGTCGTTCACCTACTTCCATGAGCATGGTTCGTGACCCCTGCCCACAGATTTCTTCGGGGGCTGCTGCATTACTACAAGATCGAGCTACAACACCTCAATCCCAACAGGATCCAGCATATGGTGGCGTTCATTTCCCTGTGTGAGGGATTCCTAGGGATTAGTCCCCACTTTGATCTGTGGAGGCACTTCTTCGCTGTCACCCTTCAGAAGAAGAGGGAGAAGAGTGGCAGGTAGGAGCTGCACACGCCAATGGGGTGCGCTGGCATCCACCTTCGGAACAACCAGGTTGGCGAGTACCCATCGATGTAGCTATCAACGTCCAACAAGGGGTGGCATTCGTAGTGGTTCTACCTCAAGAACGATGATGTCGCCCTTCTGTCGGAGTTCACCGGGCGCCAGATCGAAGAGGCCCCAGAGTCATGGAGGAAGTGAGGTGTCCCGAAGAAGGACAAGAAGAAGATTCAGGACCACATCACCGCCATCTAGACCTTGAAGGAGAGCGGCCTGAAGGGGTCGGGCATCATAGGGGCCTACCATGCAAGGAGGGTGGCGTCGTTGATGACGCGCGCACTACCGCTGTACGCGATGGCGCTCGAGGGGTCATTCGATGGAACGACGCTCATCGAGGGGGTGCTCCCCAACTCCTTGATTGCACAACACATCAAGGAGGCAATGGAGCCCTCACGGGACAGTGCAGGTGCCCCCTTGATTTCATTTACCCGGTGCTAGGGCATCCTCCGATGTCGCCAGAACTAGGCCACGTCGTCTTCGTAAGTTTCCCCTCATGCCTCCTCTTCGATTGATTTCCCGACCTCTTGATACTAACCTTGAGAGGGGCGGGACCAGCCAAGGGACCTCGTCTTCATGGATCACACGGCTCCATTGCCAACTAGTCAATGAGGGTAGCAAATCGCACCAAGGGCGAGCTGCTTAAGAAGGTGAAGGAGGACAAGAGGAAGAAGAAGCAGCAGAAGCTGTAGGTGTGGGAGCGAGGGGAGGACACCGATAGCGACGACGATGATTATGATGGAGACAACGACGAGGTAGTCAACGATAATGAGTGGGACGACCTGGAGAACGAGGATGTGCTAACAGGTATCAATTTGTCCTTGCAGGGGTCGGCACCCTTCTCGTTCCACGGAGGTGAGGGTACGTTCTGGGAGCCCGCAGAGATGGGCCATACCGTCGGCCTGCCCTAGGAGCCAACAGGAGCGGGCGGCTCAGTAGCCGCACCCGAGGTGCTGGCGAAGGCGGGTGGCTTCGCCGTCGTGCCCCAAGATCCAAGGGGAGAGAGCCCCTCTGCCTAGGAGCAGGGGACGAGCACGAAATGGCCTCGCCCCGATGAGGCGGAGCAGAGGTCGAGGGATTCGCCCCCCAAATGTATCTGTCGTCCGACGGGGTTGAGGTGAGTCATCAACTCCTCTGTTTTTCCTTGTTTTGGTTGGATTTCATTGCGACTTATGCTTTTCATCTTTTGTAGCATCAGGAGGCAGCATAATCCTTTGGTACTAGCGCTAAAGAAGAGTGTCGCCCTTCAAGCGAGGCGACAGTCATCGACTGGCATCGCACCCATTTTGGGTGGGAGCGGCGCTAGTGTGACTACATCACCAGTCTGTTAGATGCCGCCCATGGTGGCACCCATGCCCTTGGTGGGATGGGCGGACGCAAGGGTGCAAGGGGCACCTTCGGAGGTCGTGGAATGTCCAGCAATAGTGGCGGAACCGCTGCCGATGATGGGGCGGATGGGGCTGCCGACCACGCTCGTGGCGCCGACCATGGTGGGCGCAACGCAGCCGGTCATGACCCCGCCGACGCAGGCGGAGGTGGCGGTGGCTGTGATAGGTGGGCCACAGCTAGGTGCTATCGTGGCAGTGCCTGAGGAACCAGCATGACCCACACCATCGGTGGCCTAGGTGATAGAGTATGGCGTGGGCCAGATAGAAGGGCACGCGGCTGAGGGGTCCCTGGAGTCGTGGTGCTGGGAGCGGAGTCAGTGTCCATACCCCTGACACCTTCTGTCACCGGAGGGAGCATCCCGGTAGGGACGTCATGATGAGGAGGGTCGGTGGCGATCGGGACTGGCAGGGAGCCATCGCTGGCTCTAACGCCGGTGGGCAGCGACTCGCCTGCGTGGAGCGAGCCCCTGCTCTGGTGGGCGAGTCCGGGGGATCCGACGTCGATGGTCTTTACTCTCGACGGCGCCACAGAGAGCATGGAGCAGGAGAGCCTCAACATGTGGATCGCCTGCGTGCTCGAAGCCCTAGACCACGCTAGAGGTGCCTTGTGCAACGTTGTCGTTCCCTCTGGTCGGGTATTCGTTTGACCCTGCTTCTTGCCCTTTTCTTTCTCTATATGTTTTTTTGTGTTCTGACCATCGTCTCCTTTTAGTCCCTTATCGCTCGCAGCTGGGAGAAGTCTCGGTTCCTTTGTGAGCAGAAGGAAACCTGAGACCGCCTCATCAAGGAGGCGTGGCTGCACGGGGAGGTAACCGCTCAGCTTATTGGTGCCCAGCAAAGGGTGGCCTAGCTGACTCCCCTTGCTGAGGAGGCGGGTAGTCTTTGGTCGTAGGTGGCCGAGGCCTATTGTTATGTTGACGAGGCCAAGAGGGCGTTCGAGGCCCTGTCGGTGAGATCGCGGAGGGACAACGAGGAGGCCGCCAAGGTTAGGAAGGAGCTAGACAAGCTACTCCAGAAGGATGCCGAGACCTACCGGCGGATCATCGACCTTTTGGCCGAGGTTGAGAAGGAATGGGAGCTGAAGCTGGGGGCCAATGAGAAGCTCGTGACCCTGGAGAAGAGGGCGAGTCTGGTTGCCACGGCGATCGCCTGGCTGGACAAGGAGCAGGATGAGTTGCTCCAAACCACAGAGAGGCTCCGTTCGGAGCATGGCGTGGCTCACGAGGAGAGCGACCAGTCCCTCTGAGAGTGCGACCATGCCTGCCAAGACCGCGATGACACGTAGTAGAAGGTCGGCTCCCTCCAGGCCGAGCTCAGAACCATGATGACCCAGAAGCTGAAGTCCGAGAGCGTCTCTACCGAGCTGGCTGCGGACCTTGCCAAGGTGAGGAGGAGCCTTTAGGCAGAGTGCGATGAGCTCGGTATCCTGAGCGCTGCCCTCGAAGTGGTCTGCGATGACCTTGAGGTGGTGCGGTCGGAGGGGACCAGCTCACTTGCGGCCCGTGCCATCGAGATCACGGCTCGGGTGCGCCCGCTCAAGAGGAACGCCCTTCACGCCAGGGTGAATCAATCCTTTGCGATTGCTCGTTCTCATTACGGGGATAGCATTGACCTAGAGACGATGAGTCACGGCTTCGTGCCTAGCTATGAAGCCCACAAGCTAGAGGAAATGGAGACGACGATGGCTCCCCTTTCGCAGGACCTGGCGGACAAAATAGAGAGCATAGTTCTCCCTCAGAGGGGTTAGTTAGCTAGATAGGTCGGGTAATCATTCATGTAACAAGCAGAAAAGCTCTGACCCCTCTGTATTATCCGAACAAAACTTATCATTTTGTTTTGTTTGATCGAATTTGTTGTTTCTCCCTTTTGATGTGTGAAAAGGGGTTCATTTGTTCCAACCCTTCTGTTTGTTAAGACTGTAGGGCCCGAGGTATAAGAGGGAAACTCTGATCATGCTAGTAGGCAAGTGTGCCATAGCCACTAGGGCATTGGTTTCTCATAGTCCAACCAGCCATGCTCAATCGTTTGTTTCCGTGAACCTTGCCACTAAGTTTTTTTGCGTGAGGAAGGGGTTGGGTGCGGCGATTGTTTTCAGAAAAGGTGTATATATGCCCTTATCAGCCCCGAGTGAGACGCGATCCCTTGCCATTGCTAGGGTCGGCTGTCACTACAGATCGAGGAGAGGATAGCGAAACTAGTAGGAGAAAGCGTCTCTTGTTTTCGCACATACCCCCTCCCTAGGATCTGAGCTATCGTTCTACGACCGCGTGTTCGGTTTCCTTGAGTCCAACTTTCCTTGAGCCCCTATGCATAGCAGGGAACCGGTCGAGGATTGGCTCATCTTTGTGATCGTCGCCCCATCCACGATTTTAGCAACCGGAGGGGTTGAGCTAACATCACTTGCCTCGACGGATCGAGTGACGCGCTCGGTGAGCTCGCTAACGGGCATGCTTGAGTGGAATCAGGGTCTGTCGTTCGTGATGGGGTCAGCAATGTAACACCCCAGGTGTTTGTCACTAGTTAAGCAATGGGTTGAGCTCAAACATGACATGTCGAGTGGTAATGAAGGTGTCAAGATCAAATCTACATGATGGAGCTCCAACTTAAACTTGGGCCACGCACAATTGCTTACATATGGACCCTTATTAAGATTATGCAAGGCTAATGCTAAACATTCTTCTTCCATGTACATTACATCCACATGCATCCATCTAGACCCGTGGAAAAGTTTCATGAAGTTTGGAATCAAAAAGTCACATGAAATGATAAGTCATATCTTTGCATGAATTGCTTTATCAAGTGGATGGAAACCTATGAAGTCAACCAAACCTTGGTACCTTGCTCAAACAACTCTACTTGCACTCATGAACAAAAGTTATGAAGGGTTCATGTTGAGCAGGTGGCCAGAAAATGCACCAATGGATCAAAAAAGTGTAATATAAGCTTCATCGTGATCCTATTTTGGTCAAAGTAGAACAGTAGGTTTTATACCAGTTTTGAGGTTGGACCTTAAATGAAAGTTGTAGTCCATATCATGTAGAACAAACTTTGTTTTTGGAACAAGAGCCAGATCAACTTGGAACTAAGTAAAACAGAGGCTCGAAAATTGAATCAGCGGCTGATTTCAGACTTAGAATTTTTCTAAGTCTGGAATTCATCGTCGTCGCCATTGGCATTCCGCGTTCTCTGAAATTCGTTGAGCAACTTGAGTCGGTCCAAAAATAAAAGTGGAAGGCTATATTATGGAGAAGAGCATGCAAAAAGTTGGAACCCGTTTGGCTTCGTGTTGATGGTTAATTCTGAGTTTTTCCTAATCACCATCGTCACGCTGACAAACCAAAGTTTGGAGCACGTTATCTGCTAAACCATAACCCTAATGACCCTGAACCCTTAAGCAAAGTTGGAGAGCATCAGGTGTAGACCAAACTTCATTTCGGGCCCATGAACCAAATCGTCCCGTAGCTGGCCCAAACCTACGGTCCACCATGTCCACTCCGACGCCCGCCACCTGCTCGACCGAATGCCGACGTGGCGCTGTGCATGAATGCCGCGCGCCCCGCCATTGCCGACGCGTGCCCTGCTGTGTGTCTCGCGCTCCTACCTCCTCCTCATGCCGGTGTGGTGGCAGAGGCTCCCCCTCCACTCCCGCTCACTCCCTCTGCGCTTCCCATCGCTGCTCTCGCTTCGACCGTGCGCCGGCGCATGTGCCAGTGCACGGCAGCCATGGCCGCCGCGGCCGAACTCCCTTGCTGTCGCCGCTCCTTCTCCTAAAGCCTCCTGTAGACGCGCCCAGCAGCAGGCAAGCCGCGAGCGCCTTCCCACGCCTTCCTCCGGTTAGCAAGACACCGGGAAGCACCGCCGCCGGAGCAACAGCCGCAACAGCCACTTGTCTCCGTGGCCAGGCCACTACGGGCTGCCTCGGGCCGGGTTGAGCAGCCCCACGCGTGTGCGTCGGCTCCCTGGTGCTCCACCGCCACTTCCCCGACGCCGGCATGGCCCCCAACGGCCGGAGCCGCGAGCTCCGACGGCCTCCTCTGCTTTGATTCACGTGGAGGACTTCGCGCTTGAATTCGAGAAAAGGGAGGGTTCCTTCTGCAAAGTCAGTGACTCAAAGGAATAGTGCCGATAAGGACCTATTTGCAGTAAATTTGCTGAATCTTTGGAAATTCATAGTAATTCATAGAAAATTCGTAAAATAGCAAATGAGGACTTTTTGGAATCCTTGTGAAATTCTCTATGCATTAGATCTATAATATTACATATTTTACTTTAAAGTTTTAGCTGTAAAAATATATTTATGCAGCTAGGTTTATAATGCTAGTGGTATTTGTCTTTTTCATAACTGTAGATCTAGGGCTCCAAATGAAGTGAAATTTTTGTGGCATGCCAATCATATGATAGTTGATGTGTGGTAAAAATTTCATGAGTATTGGATGAAGTATGATTGAGTTATTGGTTTATCTTGCTCTCACATGATTTCTTGCTTTAGCAACTTGTCTTTTTCATAGAGCTTGCTATACATATTAAAATGGAGTGAAATTTGTACAGTAGACTATTGAGAGGATATGTGAGCTACTATAATTTTTGTAGAATTTATTGTGCATTTTTGGTATATGTTCATAAATACACCTTGATGTCTAAAATAAATTAAGAAATGCATTAAAAGAAGTTATTTGGTCATGGACACTAGGTTTTCTGGTGTTCTTTAGTCATGTGTGACATGTTGGTAAAGTTGGTTTTGCCTAATTATGTGTTTGCAACATAAGTTAATAATTATTTTCTTGCCGATGTGGTTTATGGACAGATCTGAGAACTTTGCAAAGTTCTTCATGACAATATGCTTTGTTGTGCAAATTGTTTATACAAAAGTTGTAGATAATTGATGTATCTAGCTTCTGTTAAAATTTGGTGTCATTTGGACAAGTAGTTTGTGAGTTATGCCTATTTAAAGTTGGGTTTCAGAAATGGCTGCTCTCTGTCAATTGTGGACCAGTTTCTGTAAATGTACAATTTCGACCTACTTAACTTGTGAATCATGCTATGCTGGTTATAGATGAAATGTAGATAATTTCATAAGCTTTCCAAAATGTCTTTTTACAAGTCATTTAGATTTGTGTAACTCCAGTTATAGCTAAATCTTGTAGCTGCTGTTTGCATGTCTAGAAATTGACAGATTCCAATTATAGTTGTTTGCTTGTATATTGCTAAGTGTGGCTCAAACCTTTGATGATGGTTGAGTTAGAGTACCTGAGATCTTGGAAAACTTGTGTCATGCTTGGGTTGTCATCTTCTTTGCTATCGTGGGATGATAAATTGTGCGATATTTAAAGTAGGCAATGCGAAGTGCTTGTGCATGATTAATGTAACCTTGTGCTTGTCTTACTTACTGCATGCGATGCATTGTCTATTGCACTTCCATGTATTCATACACTTGCATATTGCATCTCATCTAGGTACGCTAGATGCACCACGTAAAGGATGCGATGTTGGAGCCAAACCCGAAGACCTCGTTTGATGGATCTATCCCGAAGATGGAAGGACTAAGCAAGTGCTAGGACCTGAGATGTCACCAGGACGGTGCAACCTAACTGAACTGACTTGTGTTGGATCCCAGGCAATCCCCGGAGCATATTAAGCCTCCTAATTTTCGAAATGCAGTTACAGTATTATTGTTACATATATATATTGTTGCATTAAGTTTAGGTGTTGGATGCAAACACTTGCTGCATTGGTTATCCAAATCCTTGTCCAGATATTGATACCCTGAATCCTATGTAGCTCAGGCTCGTGTAGTGCTTAGCCCTGCTTAAACACGGTAGAAGTCAGGTGATTTCCTGTCACCTGCGAGAGATAGGAACATACATATGGCACGGCTGGCTATATTTGCTATCATGGAAAAGAACCAGTCTTAATTTGAAATGAAGACCGGACGGAGGCTTGCCGGTTTGCAGTGACTCCGTCTGTGTCGATTAAGGACTGAATCTTGGAGCCTTTCCTGTTCATGTTGAACGCATGCCTCTCTCTTAGTTGGCCGTGTCCGATGACCGACCACGAAGCCGAGTAGCTCACCTCAGGCCGGGAGTCGATAAGTATAAAGTGCGCCTCGGAAGGGAGCCGTAGGCGTGAGTCCAAGGGCAGGTGATTTAAAAGTCCTGATCGTCCTGGCAGAAGGGTAATCCCTGAGAGTGCTGGCGCTGATCGAACCCGCAAATTTGGTTCCTGAGTTGTTCCAAAGGTGACCCACGGCTACCCTTGCTAAGTATGCCAGGGTGAGAGTTAGGAATACCCGCTCAGCTGAGTTGTAATTCGATTCGAGTCGCCGTCTCTCCCGGTTAGTGAGAACTTGACGGGCTTATCTCCAAAGTAGATACACTAAATAACATAATGGTTCAGAAATGATGATATGATGATGACAACCTTATTATACCTGCTATGGTTAATATTGATTGCTCCTAATAAGTGAGTGCTCTAGTATAGGTGCTACTCTAGTGGACAGGTAAATGATGATAAGCTTGATGCTAAGTTTAAATTGGTCACTATATTCATAAGCTCTTTTATGCAACTGTGTCAAGCTAGCCCACCTCATAAGCCTTGCATGACCCTTGGTGTCATTTGTTTTGGTTTCCGACGGGTAAGTCTGGCTGAGTACATTCGAGTACTCAGGGTTTATCCCACCATGTTGCAGGTGAAGTTCTCGGCCTATGAAGATGGTGGCTAACCGCCGGTGGCTCGGTGATCCTATAGTTACTTCTCATCTATATGCTTTTGTCGGATGATGTCACTTATGCTAGCAATGTATTTAGAACATATATTAATGTAATCTTTTGAAAGCTATGTTGTTTTCACTAATCGGTTTTGAAACCCAAACTTGTACTATTATTTGTGAATTCATTTGTAATATTATTTTCTGCTGCAACCCTGCGTATGTGATGTGTATTTGCTTAATCACGCGATCTTGGTTGTGATGTTGATTTACCGAGGTCTTTCGGGACACTCGGCGGACTACCGGGTTTATATGAGTGAAGGTATGTGTGTGTCAACGTGTTAGCGGGGACAGCCATACTTGATCTTGTATAAATTGGGTGGTTCTGTTACAGGCAAAGCCCATGTGGGGCATCCCACTACTCCTTAACCCGCCTTCCAGCAGATGCCCGAGCCGTTCCAGAGGGAGACTCAGGTGGCCCGATGGCCTCCCCTTAATGGGGATTCTGTGGGCTCGGCTGGACGTCAGGATCGAACAAGAAGGTTGAAATGACCCTGTTCGCTTCTAGGTGGGTCGGGTGAAGGCCACTAGGGCTCATCTATGTTTTCTCCCTTGGCTCTTGTTCAATGCGAGGTGGCCTCGGGCCCTTCGTGGGCCGGCCTTCGAACCCCGGTCTCCCGATTTGGGGTCAAGCGGCTCGAGCCCCCAAGCCCTGTGGGGCTTGGTAGGGTTGGCCGTGTTTCATGCATCACCTCGTCCTCGGTTTCCGCAACTAGAGGGGCTGAGCTAACGACACTTGCCTCGATGGCTCGAGTGTCACGCTCGGTGAGCTCGCTAATGGGCATGTTCGAGTGGAATCTGGGTCCATCATCTGCTGACAGGGTCGACAGAGGCCTCATGTGGCATCCCACTACTCCTTAACCCACCTCCCGACAAATGCTCGAGCCGTTCAATAGGCTCGGGTGGCCCGTTAGCCTCTCTTCGATGGAGATTCTGTGGGCTTGGCTCGAGGTTAGAATCGAACGAGAAAGGTTGAGATGTCCCTGTCCACCTCTGAGCAGGGTCAGGCAAGGCCGCTGGGGCTCATCTCGGTTTTTCTCCCCTGGCTCTGTTTGATGCGAGGCGGCCTCGAGCCCTTCATAGGCCGGCCTTCGAACCTCGATCGGTCGCCGCTCATATCGAATGAGACGACTACCGCTTCGTGATGCGACGCAAAGCGTTGTGATGCAGCAATTGCATATGCAATGCTTGGATGTATGGGATGAATGTATGAATGCATGCTTGAGAATGGATGAATGAATGATCATGCAATGGAAAAGAAAAGTGGGGGTCGGTAAAGTTACCTCGATGGCTCGAGTGACGGGTTCGGGGCGCTCTTATTGGATATGTCCGTGTGTGGTCTGGGTCCAATGTTCATGATGGAGCCAGTGTAACCGGCATGAGGCATCCCACTACTCCCTATTCATCTCTCGGTAGTGGCCCGAGCCATTCAATCGACCTAGGCGACTTGCTGGCCTCTCCTCGATGGAGATTCCACAGGTGGGCCCCTCCAAACCCTTCCCGAGAAGGTGGAGGCTAAAGCTCAGGGTGCGGGGACAAAGACTCTGATCACACTGGTGAGCAAAGATGTCATAGCTGTTGGGGCGTAGGTTTCTTGTAGTCCGACCAGTTTTACTTTGTACTTGTCTCTGCACACCCCGCCTCTAGTTTTTTTAACGTGAGGAGGGGTCGGGCATGGAGAATTCCTACCGAATAGACACTTTTGCCAGCCCTCGAGCATGGCCTAACCCCTCGCCATTGCTGTGGTCGGGGGCTCGGTAGTGAATTTAATGCGCTTAAAGTAATGGTGACCTATCTCTCGGGAGCGGCTTCGAGCTGTTGGATCGACTTGGGTATAGGATTTACCTTGATGGTACGAGCGATGGGTTCGGGGAGCTCTTACCGGATATGATCGAGTGGAATCTGGGTCCATCGTACGTGACGGGGTTGGCCTAGCCCGCGTGGGGCATCCTGCCGCTCCCTACCTGTTTCACGGAAGCGGCCAAGCCGTTCGATCGACTTGTGTTTCCCGCTGAGACATGACTTACCTATGGAGGTGTGGGATGAGAACATCCCGCCCAAGAACTTAGTTAGGCAGATAAGCCAGGTGGAGAACTGTAATAAATGGACAAGCACTTAAATTTTGTTATAGCAAAACAACTTTTTAACCCTTCTCCCCTTTTTGTATAAAAAGGTTAGTGCATTCCGACCCTTTTCGTCGTTTAAGGTCGTAAAGCTCAGGGTGCGGGTGAGCAAAGTCTGATCATGCTGGTGAGCAAAGGCGCCATAGCCATCGAGGCATAGGTCTCTCGAAGTCCGACCAGTTATGGTAAGAGTTTGTTCCCGCAACCCTACCTTCTAGGTCTTAATGTGATAGGGGGTCACGCACAGAGAAATTTTTGCTAGGCGGATAGACTCTTAAACGTGTACCGACTCTTTTCGTGGCTAAGGCCAAAAGCCCGGGGTGCGGAAAAAACTCTAATTACGCTGGTGGGCAAAGACGTCGTAGCCATCGAGGCATCAGTTTCTCGCAGTCCGACCAATTTTACTCAGCGTTTGTTTCCGCAAACTTCGCTTTTGGGTCTTAATTGTGAAAAAGGGGTCGAACATAGAGACTGTCTACTAGATAGATATGCTCTTATTAGCCCCCGAGTGAGGCCCAACCCCACGCCATTGCTGGGGTCGGGTGTCACTAAAGGTTGAGGAATTTGATAGCGAAACTGATAAGAGAAAGTGTGCTTTTATTAAGGGTAAAAGCGACGTAGCTGCTCGATGTTCTAGGCATTGGCGAAGACCTCACTGTCGATGGTCTTAAGCTTGTAGGTGCTCGGTCGGAGCACCACCACCACGACATATGGTCCCTCCCACGGTGGAGAGAGCTTGTGGCGGTCCTTGCTGCTCTGGACGAGGCAGAGAACTAGGTCCCCGACGTTGAAGAATTGACCCAGCACTCGACGGCTGTGGTACCAGCATAACGCTTGCTGGTACATGGCCAAGTGGAGGAGGGCAACATCGCGCGCTTCATCCAGCTGGTCCATGGTGTCCTCGACGGACGCCTCAGCTCCTTGTTCGTCGTACGCCCTGACCCTTGGCGCTCCATAGTCAAGGTTGGTTGGGAGGATAGCCTCGGAACCGTAGACCATGAAGAATGGTGTGTAGCCGGTGGCCCGGCTGGGGGTCGTCCTCAGGCTCCAGAGCACCGTGGGAAGCTCAGCGACCCATCGTCTGCCAAACTTGTTCAACCGGTTGAAGATCCTAGGCTTGAGGCCTTGTAGGACCATGCCGTTCGTGCGCTCAACCTGCCCGTTCGTGTGGGGTGGGCCACGATGGCCCAATCGACCCAGATGTGGTATTCATCGTAGAATCAGAGGAACTTCTTTCTGGTGAACTACGTGCCGTTGTCCATGATGATGGAGTTTGGGACTCCAAAGCGATGGACGATGTTGAGGAAGAACAACATAGCTTGCTCAGACTTTATTGTGGAGATCGGCTGAGCCTCTATCCACTTTGTAAACTTATCTATGGTGACCAGCAAGTGGGTGTAGCCTCCGGGCACTCTTTTGAGAGGTCCGACCAGATCGAGCCCCCAGACCATGAACGGCCACGTGATGGGGATCGTCTGGAGCGCTTGGGCCAGTAGGTGAGTCTGCCAAGCGTAGTACTGACCCCCTTTGTAGGTGCGCACCACCTACATGGTGTCGGCCACCGTGTTCGGCTAGTAGAAACCTTGTTGGAACACGTTTTTGACTAGGCTTCTAGGCGCGGCATGGTGACCGTAGACCCCACCGTAGATATCGCCCAGCAAACGCTTCCCCTGTTCGATGGGGATGCAGCGCTGTAGGATCCCGGTGTGGCTTCGCTTGTAGAGCTCACCCTCAACAAGGACAAAGGACTTGGCATGACGCGCGAACCATTGAGCCTCCGTCTTGTCCATCGGCAATGCCTCATAGAGGAGGTAGTCGAGGTAGAGCGTCCTCCAGTTGAGCAGAGGGTCAGGCTCCGTCACCGGGTCCTCTTCGAGCTCCATGACTTTAGGGTCAGATGGAGCCAATAGTTGGTCAGCCCCCAAGCCCAGGGCGGGCGTTCCATCACCCGCTTGTTTCGGCCCCTCATAGCAAACTGAGGGCCTATGCGGATCACTGGCGAAGACGCCCGTTGGCACTAGCTCTCGGCCGGACGCCACTTTTGCCAGCGTGTCGGCCACCTTGTTGAGACATCTCGAAATGTGGTTGAGCTCGAGGCCGTTGAACTTGTCCTCCAGCTAGCGGACTTCTCGACAATATACAGCCATCTTGGCATTGTGGCAGCTCGACTCCTTCATTACTTGGTCGATGACCAGCTGGGAGTCACCCCGGATGTCGAGGCGTTGGATGCCCAACTCGATGGTGATGCGCAGGCCATTGATGAGCACCTCATATTCTGCCACATTGTTGGAGGAGGGGAAATGGAGGCGAACCATGTACCTCATGCGTACCACATGGGGCGAAATGAAAACCAGCCCTGCACCGATGCCTTTCTTCATCAGTGATCCATCGAAGTACATCGTCCAGCACTCTTGGTCAATGACTGCCGATGGCATTTGGACCTCGGTCCACTCTGCAATGAAATTAGCCAACACCTAGGACTTGATGGCCGTTCAGGAGGCATACGTAATGCCCTAACCCATCAACTCGAGTGCCCACTTCATGATTCTTCCTGTGGCATCCTAGTTTTGGATGACCTCGCCGAGGGGGAAGGACGTCACGACTGTCACCGGATGTGACTCGAAGTAGTGGTGCAACTTCCTCTTGGTGATGAAGATGGCATACAGGAGCTTCTGGATTTAGGGGTAGCGGGTCTTGGAATCAGATAGGACCTCGCTAATGAAGTAGACGGGGCACTGTACTTTGAGGGTGTGTCCCTCTTCTTCTCGCTCCACTACTAGGGCAGTGCTGACCACTTGCATGGTGGCCGCAATGTAATGCAAAGGGGTTCTCCGTCAGTCGGAGGAACCAGGATCGGGGCCTTCGTCAGAAGCTGCTTGACCGTGTCAAGTGCCTCCTGGGCCTCGGGCGTCCATTCGAAGCGGTCAGCCTTCTTTAGAAGCCGATAGAGGGGGAGACCTCATTCACCGAGGCATGAGATGAAGCGACTGAGCATGGTGAGGCACCCTGTAACTCGCTGTACCCCCTTCATGTTCTGAATCAGACCCATCCTTATGATGGCTAAGATCTTCTTCAGGTTGGCTTCGATGCCACGCTCGGAGACGATGAAACCAAGCAGCATACCCCTTGGGACCCGGAAAATACACTTCTCGGGGTTGAGCTTGATGCCATTTGCTCGGAGTTTTGTGAAGGTCTGCTCAAGGTCAGCTATGAGCTAATCAACCCGTTTGGACTTGACCACGATGTCTTCTACGTAGGCCTCAATGGTCCGCTCGATGAGGTCCCCGAAACACTTAAGCATACAACGCTGGTACGTAGCCCCAGTGTTCTTTAGACCAAATGGTATTGTGACATAGCAGAATGATCCGAAGGGGGTGATGAAAGACGTCGTGAGCTAGTCGGACTCTTTCATCATGATTTGATGGTACCCAGAGCACGCATCAAGGAAGCAAAGGGTTTCACACCCTGAGGTAGCGTCGACTATTTGGTCTATGCGCGGCAAAGGAAATGGATCCTTTGGGCATGCTTTGTTGAGACCTGTGTAGTCAACACACATCCTCCATTTCCCACTCTTGTTTCGTACAAGAATGGGATTGGCTAACTACTCGGGGTGGTACACTTCCTTGATTAATCCGGCCGCTAAAAGCTTCACGATCTCCTCGCCGATGGTCCTGCATTTCCCCTCGTTGAAGTGACGTAGGCGTTGCTTCACCGGCTTGGAGCTTGAGTGGATCTTCAAGGCATGCTCGGTGACTTCCCTTGGAATACCGAGCATGTCCGAGGGTTTTCACGCAAAGATGTCTCTGTTGGCGCGGAGGAAGCCGACGAGTGCGCTTTCCTATTTAGAGGAAAGTGTGGTGTCAATGCGCACCACTTTGCCCTTGGGGCTGCTGGGGTCTATGAGGACCTCCTTGGCGCCCTCCACTGGCTCAAAAGACCCGGTCGACCATTTGGGGTTTGCTGCTTCTTCGGCGACCTCCTTCCTGATGGCCGCGAGCTCTCCAAAGGCGACGATTGCCATGGCGTGATCACAACACTCAACCTTGCACTCGTAGGCATGCTAGAAGGAGGTGTTGATGGTGATGACCCCGCATGGGACCAACATCTTTAGCTTTAGGTAGGTGTAGTTGGGGACGGCCATGAACTTCGCGTAGCATGGTCGTCCCAGGATGGCGTGGTAGGTTCCATGGAACCCAACCACTTCGAAGGTGAGGGTCTCCATCCTATAGTTGGATGGACCCCCGAAGGTGACGGGTAGATCGATCTGCCCAAGTGGCATGGCCTGCTTTCCAGGCACAATGCTGTGGAAAGGCGCTCAGGTCAGTCAGATGCGCGCTCGGTCGATGCCCATAGCGTCAAGCGTCTCGACGTACTTGATGTTGACGCCGTTCCCTCCATCCATCAGTACCTTGGTGAGCCACTTTGTGCCGACGATCAGGTCAACCACGAGAGGGTATCTCCCTGGTTGCGGAACACTTTCAGGGTGGTCGGTCCGATCGAAGGTTATGATGGATTCTGACCATCGAAGGAAGGTGGGCGCGGTCGGCTTGGCCGTATAGACCTCACGGCACTTGAGCTTCTATCAGCGCTTTTAGTCGTAGGCTGCCGACCCTCTGAAGATCATGAGGTAGCCATCCAGCGTCAAAAAGTCACCGTCCTTCCCCTCGGCATCATCCACGGTCGGGTTGGGGTCCTTCCCGTGCTCCCCTTTATTGGAGCCTCTGAATAGGAACCGCTTCATGAGGCCGCAGTCCTTGTTCAAAGTTTTAAATCTCTGGCTAAAGGGTTTAGCTGCACCGTTGCTGAACCGCTATAGCCGCTAATAGCCCGCTACAATAGCTGCTAAGACACTTTCCCTATTTTACCTTTTTTGCCATTTTCGTTGTTATTTGCATATATAAACAATACCTTATTCCCTCCAGTTAAACTCGATCTTATCCATTCGGCCACCAGCACCCAGAAGTCTCTGCTGCCGCGTCGGTCTGTTTTGTGTGGGAACAGAGACTCGAAGTGGAGGCACATTGGGCCTACTGTCTTTTTGGGCCATCATTGTTTTAGCCGCTGCTGCCGCTAAAGGAAGTTGTATTTAGCAGATATCTCTGGATAAACACAGCTATTAGTGTCTAGGATTGCTTAGCGCTAAAATTTGGTTCTCCTAGCCTTTTCCTTCCATAGCAGCTATCTCCAGCTATAGCGACAGCTATAGCCAGAGATTTAAAACTTTGGTCCTTGTACAGATGCTTGACGGGGAAGGCATGGTTTGGGCATGGCCTCGCGAGTAGCCTCTCGAAGTGGTTCGGGGTGCCCTCCATGGGTTTCTGACCTCCCTACGGTCGGCGGCGGCCACAAGCAAGCCATCATGCCATTGCTTGTTCTTCCTCTTGATGGGACGGTTGGAGGCGCCTTCACCGGTGTCCTCATCCCATTTTGCCTTGCCCTTGAGGCAGTCGAATATCTCTCCGACCGCCTCCTCGCCCAAGGCATGGCTGGTGGCAATGTCGAGGAGCTCCTTGGTGGTTCGTAGGCCCTTACAGCCCAGCTTGTGAACCATGGACTCGTAGGTGGTCCTAGACAAGAAAGCTCCTATAACGTCGGCGTCGGTGATGTTAGGCAGCTCGTTGCACTACCGGAAGAAGCACCTGATGTACCCACGAAGGGTTTCTTCGACCTTCTGTTGGCAGTTCTTGAGATCCCATGGGTTCCTAGGGTGCTTGTACGTGCCCTAGAAGTTCCCCGCAAAGTTCTCTTTTAGGCCCGCCCAACTTTAGATGTTGGGCGGAAGGTGTTCCAACCATGTTCGCGTCGAATTGGCCAGGAACAATGGAAGATTGTGGATAATGAAATTGTCATTATCTTCTCCACCGGCTTGGTAGGCAAGCCGATAATACTTGAGCCACAGTCCAGGGTTTGTTTCCCTAGAGTATTTTAGGATGTTGGTTGGTGGTCTGTACCTTAGCGGGAAGGCGGCGTTGAGGATGTGTTGGCTGAAGGCCTGAGGCCTTGGCAGGCTAGGGCTCGGGCTTCGGTCCTCACCGCTGTCGTAGCATCCGCCACGGTGAGGGTGGTAGCTATGGCTAGCTCCCTTTCTTAGATCATTGTGGGTATGTTTGCGGGCGTTGAGGGTGTCGCATGCGTCACGGTTGCGGCCAAGATGCTCATGCACTGGGACCGTGGTGCGCTGCCTGCCACCTGGTCGCACCTGGTGGATTGATGTGTCCTTGTCAGGTTGCTCCGAGGGCATGCACTGGCTGGTGTCGAGCTCGCGTCACCGAGACAACGAGCTTTTGGCCTGTTGCACCGCCGCATGCTCGAGCAGCGTGCGAATCTCACGGTGGGCCCGATGATCCTCGAGCATCGCAGGCCCCAAAAGCCCACGGAGCAAGGCCACCACAACAGCGATGTTCTGGCTCACCCAGGCAAAGTGCGGGAGGGCTTCATCGTCCGCGATGATCCTACAGTTCACATTGCATGCCATGGTGCGCGTGCGCCCACCATCTCCATGGCGCTTGATCTCCCGATCGAGCTCCGTGTGGTCCTACTCGAGTTGGAGTCGTGCTTTCTCAAGCTCTAGGTGTCGGGCCTTTAGCTGCTCCACCCGCAGGTGGGGTGGGGTCCCTGTCTCCCCCTCGACCTCACCGTTGAGGTCGTTTATTGGGGTAGCTTCCTCCTCGTGGATGCTTTCGATGTGTCCCTCAGGGGTATCCATCATGAAGCACTTACGAGAGTGGTGATGGCTCCCCCTGCTGGAGTCAGAGCCGGAGGGTGACTCCGATTCTCCTGCTAGGAGGTCATGGAAAGACTCCGTGACGTATTCGGTCATCCCCACGAACCCGTCGTTCGTGGGGGACAAAGGCATGCGTTCTACCATAGGGTGGCTATCGATCTCCATGGCGTTGCGGAAACCAAACGGGAGCGCTGTCGGGGCGCTTCGGGTGAGGTATTCTGGAGAGAGTGGCTCCCCTCTGGCAAGCTGTGCCATGATGTTGGTGAACGAGAAGGTGAGGTGGCACAATTTCTCTCGGGACGGATGGGGTCCCAGGGAAGCGCCGAGCTAGCGCTCTAACCTCCCGTAGTCAAAGTCAAGGAGCTGGTCGCTTCCGGGAGCGCGGGCCTCCAGCGCGTGTAGCTGCAGTTCCTCAAGCGCCTTGGCGATTGCGTCGAGGCCGGCAGAGTAGAGAGGTCGGATGGCGGCGGGAGCCATTGCCAACTCTCCCTCCACCGTGACGATGAAGTCTAGGTCCCCGAAATGCACGTGCGCGCCTGGGACCTAGCTGAGGTTGCAACTAGCCATCCGAGGCTTGGTGTTCATGTTGAGACGCGCAAAAGGCCCCAACCTGGTGCGCCAACTATCGGTGTTTCGAGTTGCCACCAACAAGTAAATTTCTAATATTGCGCGTTTGGCCCAGATGATGTGCTAAGAGGACATAAGGTTTATACTGGTTTAGGCAAAATATCCCTACGTTCAGTTTGTTGCTGCTGCTTGTATTACTAGCACTTAAAGTTCATAGTAGGGGTTAGAAATGGTCGAGAGAGGGACTGGTCCCAAGTCTCTGGTGGTGTGTTGCGGTGAGCTCTGATTCGAGTCGAGTTGAGTTCGGATGTGTTTGATCGTTCATCCGATGCCCCTAATGGGACGCCCTGCTTTCCCTTTTATAGGCCAAGGGGAAGTATGGGTTACAACAGAGGGAGAAGAGGAGAATCAGAAGGAGAAGAAGTCCCCTAGGATCGCTGGGTCCTTCTCTTCTATGCAGGTCCCACTAACCCTGCAGACGTCAATAGGAACAGCTCTACGTCGCAGCCCTATCCATCACTGGCGCCATGTGCAGGCTTTGTCTGCCGGTCATGGCACTCCACTCCGTCCTGGCGGTCGTCGTGGTGAACTGACATGCCCATTAGTGTTTGTACGGGGGTTAGGCTGAACAACACCGGTACGCCCGATGCTGTTCCTGACATGAACCCCTAGCTATGCCCTGTCGTGGGTCGCAAGCTACGTCGAGGCATGCCAGTCTCTTCCTTGGCGTCAGAGCTTTGACCCAGACCCATACGCTTGGACTTGGAGTGGTTGGCGGCGGTATGGGTCTTCGTTGGGTGAGGCGAAGTCCGCAACCTCGGGGTTGGGCGAGGCGGAGTCCTCCCCTAGAGGCCGGGCGAGGCAGAGCACAGACCTAGGGGTCGGGCGAGGCGGAGTCCTCCCCTAGAGGCCGGGCGAGCGGAGGCCGCGGCCTTGGGGTCGGGCAAGGCGAAGTCCTCCCCCAGAGGCTAGGCAAAGCGAAGCCAAGCCTCAGGGATCGGGCGAGGCAGAGTCCTCCCCTAAGGGCCTGGCGAGGCGGAGCCCGTGGCCTTGGGGTCGGGCTAGGCGGAGTCCTCCCCTAGAGGCCGGGTGAGGCGAAACCAGCCCCCAGGGATCAGGCGAGGCAGAGTCCTCCCCTAAGGGTCAGGCGAGGCGGAGCCCGTGGCCTTGGGGTCAGGCGAGGCCGAGTCCTCCCCCAGAGACTGGGCGAGGCGGAGTGCAGACCCAAGGGTCAGGCGAGGTGGAGCGCAGACCCAAGGGTCGGGCGAGGTGGATCTTAGACCTAGGGGTCGGGCGAGGCGGAGTCCTCCCCCAGAGGCCGGGCGAGGCAGAACCAGCCCTCAAGGATCGGGCGAGGCGGAGTCCTCCCCTAAGGGCCGGGCGAGACGGAGCCCACGGCCTTGGGGTCGGGTGAGGCGGAGTCCCCCCCCAGAGGCTGGGCGAGGTGGAACCAGCCCTCAGGGACTGGGCGAGGTGGAGTCCTCCCCTAAGGGTCTAGCGAGGTAGAGTGCGGACCCATAGGTCGGGCGAGGCGAAGCTTGCGTACCTAGGGGTCGGCAAGAGCTGTAGTCACGCTCTTGACCGCTCGAATGAATTAACGTTGATGGTTATTAGCTCCTCTTCAGGTACCCTAGTATTGGTCCTCGACACCTACTTTTTGATATACAAATTTCAAAATAGCCTCTAAAACAAGAATAGCCAAGCAGCTGGAGTTGCTCTTAGACCATTTGTTTGGAGTTTTAGATCTAAAGTTCAGAGCACTAAAGTTTAGAGGAGAAAATCCAAACAGACCTAAGTACCTCAATGGGATAGGACAATTTTGCATGACTAATGAGGACCTTGGCTCTCTATAGCTTGGCCAAATGGGCCTCACATATAAGCATGTTAAATGATGGGCTCACAAATACAAACATACAAGAATAACAATCATTTAGTCATGTCGTCTACTATTAATTGCTCTGTGTATTCACTATGAATCTTATATCTAATCATGTTTTGGGGGTCAACTCTTGGAGTACTAAAAAGTGACTTCTGGAGCTGGAGCTTCAAAAACATCTTAGAGAAAGAGCTCTACCTAACGAGGAATGTGCAAGCATCATTTTGCTCACCTCCAACTTATACTTTGCTTTGCAAACAGGTCATCTTCTACACATATATTTAGTTTGTTATGGTCCTAAGCATTGATCCTAAAGTATATATCATTGTCGGTTTTTAGGTTTGGATCAGTGAGCTAATAATTAGCTCATGTTTTTAGATACCAATTAGAAAAACTAAATGCGAGCTAATTCTAAACTAATAAGAGCTAACGAGGGCTAAATAATGGCGGTTAGAGTCCATTAGCCCTTATTAGCCCATAATTAGCTCATTTAATCTATTTTCATAAGGTGGGTTAATTTTTAGCCCTGACATCCAAAAAGGCTCAATAGGGATCGACATTTCAACATTTATATTAGATGTGAACCTAAAAATAAGGTTAAATCGACATAAGTCACATGGAATTAAGCCTGACCGGATCTCTCTCTCCCCGACCACCACCGATGTGTATTGACAACAGCACGGATGTATTCTAGCTGAGCATGTACAGAACAATTCAAGTTGTTTGTTTAGGTTCTTGTTGAAAAATATAATATCATTGGCATGTTGGTTGTTGTGGATGAGTTCAATTTACAAGATCCACATAAACATGCCATCTACAATTAACCGCTCTGCAGCAATAAAATTCATTATGAAACTCATCACAACACTTCTAAATCTCCGAAAGCAGATTAACCATGGAAGCACGGGCTTCATAGAAGGCCTCCAGTGGCACCTCTTTGGGCAGGGTTAAACCAGATCCCTCGTCCATGTCCACAAGATCCTCTCCCACTCTTTCCCAATTGAAGCACTGGATCATAGTCCCCAGAGCAAGGCCTACCATCTGCATGCCCAAGTTCTCCGCTGGGCATCGTCGCCTTCCCATACCCAAATGGGATGAACATCTTGCCTTCACTTTTCCCACCCTCAAACCTATGAACAAAACATAATTGATATTCATCATCAAGCTACACACATGGTACTAACCAAAAGATTTTGGCAGTAGTTTGAGCACCATGCATACCTTTCTAGGATGAAGCTTGCAGGTAGTGCCGGCCCTAGGGGTAGGGCACGAGGTGCGATGGCCGAGGGCCCAAGCGGAGGAGGGGCCCAAGCCCAGGTATACAAACCCCCATGTCCTATAGTCCATTAGTCATTAGCAAACTAATGAAAAGAGAGACATAGAACTGGCCAGACGGCCCAAAAAGACAACATCGGCATTTTTTCCTAGTTTCTTTTTCCCACGGTCCTCGGGTAGAGAGGAGGCGAGGAGTCACACTGCACACAACACACTATGATCGTGAGTTCGCGACGTGCGCCTTACACACGCGGAGCTGGCGAGCCGTGCCGCCGCGAAGAGTTAGACTACTGGAGAAACGGACACGGTGCACTAGGACGGCGACCAAGCAGGGCTCCACGATGACGACATCTTGATTCTTGGCTTCTTATGAATTGCGATCACCGATTAGTTGTTTAGGCCCAAGGTATTTTTTTCTTTTTATTTTTAATCCAAATTAATTATTTGTATAGTATTCCAGACTTCTAGTACTTTGTACCCATATAGTCATATTTTTCTTCTAATTTATGTGTTAGAATTTTAGAATGTTACCTAAGAAACATTTGTCATGAGTGAGAAAAGAAAACGGATATATTGTTCCTCGATAATTATCATACATCTACAAATATATTGCTTAATCTATATTGTTTCTCGATAATTATCAGACATATTAAATTAAAAATATGTTATTGAATTTGCTTTTGTTTTGCAAGTAAAATTAATGCCTATATATTATAAGATTTTATATATGATCAAGAGGAGCCGTTACGACAAGATCGCCAGAGGGCCTTTCAAATCCTTGGAACGGCACTGCTTGCAGGTCTATCCCATAGCTTAGGATCCCTGTGGATTGCGAACGTATTCACCAGGAGCATTGTCCCCATGGGTATGTGAACCCTGCTGACCGTGCAGTCAGTTGAGGACTCACGAGGGACAAGAAGTGGCGCTGGCGGGTATAGACGGAACGTCTCCAAGACGATGCACCAAAGGTAGTGCAGCTTTGGGAGATCGGCGGCCGCGAGTAGGCGCGCCGGTTGCCCTATGCATGCATCGATTTCTTCTCGAGCTCTTGTCAGCACGGCAGGGTTGTTCAGCAGGAGGGGCATCGCCCACTCCACTGTATCTGCTGAAGTACTTGTTCCAGCTTCGAGCGAACTCTTCAAAAAGAGAGAAATAATCTCAAAATAACTCGATGACTTTCTATTGCTGAAACTAGGGATACACTTTCCCTCAAAAAACTAGGGATACTCCGTACACATTACTAAATTTTAGGTTTGACCAAATCAATAATAAAGAGCATCGATATTTATCACTTCAAATTAATATCACTAGACTAATTATGAAACATAATTTCATAATGTACTTATTTGGTTTCATGATGTTGTTATCTTTTTTATAAAAATGGTCGACCTTAAGTTAGTTTGACTTAGGGTGATTCTAAGAACTGATTTATTTTGGAACGGAGAGAGTATTTGATAGTGAGCGTATGCCTTGTGCTTGTTCAAATAAAAGAAATACTAAGCTCCTTTTTAAGCCTTTTGTGGGAAATCAAATCAAAATATGGTGCAAAATTTGGCTTTCAGCGGAAAGATAAATGTAAGTGAATAAATATTTTGGTCAATATTTTTTCTATGGTTTTAGAGTTAAGAAACAAGAGAAATTTTATGTGTACAACTATGCCAATATCAGAGATGCACATCCTTCTTCTTGTGGAATATGAATGTACTCGCTCGGCTCCAAATTAGGTACTCTCTTCATCTTAAATTATAAGGGCCCGTTAGGTTCCTCAACGGATTATTAAAATCCGGATAGTAGATAGGGATTTTGAGAATCTAGATTCTAGATAGTAATAATCTAGTTTGTTTGGATCTTCAGATTTATTCTTGACTCTGGTTTCATAGTACAAGCAAAATGTCCAAAATACCCATGGCTCCTTAACACACTGCATGCAGTTCCAAGTTGAAGTGGGGGTAAAATCGCCTATTCTCGTACTAGAATCCCTACAAAGCTTATGGAGAATGGATACTAGATTATTGCTTTGGATTAGGTGAACATGTAGTAGAATCCCTGGAAACCTCTTTGTTTGTTTTGGATTCAGATTTTTCTTTTTAGATTCTAAAATCCCTAGTTTCAGATTTTTCTTTTTAGATTCTAAAATCTTGCCCGACAGAGACCCAGACACTGAAATTGAAGATACAAACTTAAGCAGCAAGCATGTATAAATTCCATTGATATCCAAACAGTAAAGCATTTCATGGCTACCTACCCCCTGCCCCTCTCCCCCTCCAAACTAAATACAAGATAGAACAAGCACCTCATCAATTGATAGGGGCACTGGCTCATCTTCTAAATCTAAATCTGTTTCATCTAATCATCAAATCCCTCAACTACCTCCCCTGGTTCAGGGATATATTTCAAATCTTCACCGTGTCTACCCTTTGTGCTTGACTTTTTTTCCTTTCGAGACAGGTTTTGATCCCACATGTCGTATTCCTAGTTCTTTCATCTTTCTATGATTTCTTACAATTTGTGCATCCCGAGCTCGTTCATAAGCAGTTAGTGGTTGTTCATCTAGATTACAAAGATATTTATTAACTAAAGCTTTTACAGAATGTCAATATAGCAGAGTAAGAGTATGCAAATAAGTGCCTAACTAGTAACTACAGCTTATACGCAAGTTATTAATCCAATAAAACACATGTCAACTACACTCAACTATAGGAAATATGTAACCCCATCGCTATCTATAAATATCCTTGGTCCAGCCACTACAGTAGAGCACACATCATAAAAGGAATTTGGGTACCTCTTCCTCTGTGTTCCCTGGCTTTGCTTTGTCGTTGACACCGCCGTCCTATCATCGCGGCCACGGAGGTAGTGCGGTTGACGTTGACGAAGGGGGTACCAGATCTAGCTCCGGCTAGGGATCAGATCCGGTCAGTCGTGACAGGTGCCGAGCTAGGTAGGGGATCTGGATCTGGCTTGTACCGTTGTCAAGGTGGTCCTTCCGTCGTCAGCTGATCGACCTGTTGTCGACAAATCAAAGGGGATCCGGCTCCAGCTAGGGTTTGGAAATATATGAGAGAGGGTGCGGCTGGAGAGTGGAGAGGGAGTCGAGTTGCTATTCCAATGGCGCCTAGGGTCCAGAGTGGGGTGGTAGAGGGGGCAGCTGGAGAGTGGAAAGGGAGGCCATGGGACTAGGATTTGGAGCTGGAGGAGAGACGGTGCGGGTGGAGAATGGAGATGGAGGCGAAGACATTGACTCTTTGCGTTTTTATGTGGCCATCACATTACCACAAATGCCCTTGTCTGAAATCGATGACGTAGTAAATCTATTTTTCACATGGAGGGCAAAAGAGAGACATTTAATTTTCGGTGCGTGTTGGCGGGACTGCTCGGCGTGGTGCGAAATCAAATTTTTAGGCTTGCAGACTGCCCCGTCTGCTCAGCAGAGACCGGAATTTCAGACGGCCTTAGTTGTTGGCTTTTTGTTTTTTCATAATATAAATAAATATAAAACTAAAAGAGGATGATAATAAAAAATTAAAAGATCCATGAATTTTACACCTAAAAGTTACCAAAAAAAGAAAAAATAAGCCTACTCGCTGCAGCTTATTGCGCTGCAACTGGCAATTTTTTTTATGTGTGTGTGACTACATCTTCGGCTGTTTGAACTAAGGCCTATAATTAGGAAGCAAGGGGAAGGCACGCCTAGGGATGGAAAACCCTTCAAAAAAAACTAAATGGGTTATTCAAATGATATCCCCATGGATTTCCTACCCTGAAAAAAGTAGTCATGGATTCTAAGGTGCTTTAAGTTTTTAGAGAAGAGAAAAAAATTAAAGCATCCTCCTCCTAGCTAGCGCTCTTGCGATTCACCGACTCTCTAGTACTTCAGATTGTCCTCCTCATCGCTGGAGTCACAGTTGGTGCTGTAGGAATCCTATGAGATTAAATATACAGCGGTCGTACTTTCTCGTTAGCATTAAAATTCAACAGCAAAACGACTCTGTTGGTTGGTTTTGCCTGCAGGTTTCTTTCTGGTACTCTTTCTGATCTGTAGTATGGTAAACATGCATAAACATGCATAGCAGAATTCATTCGATCAAGTCTCGCGTCGATGTAATGCCTAACGGAGGAGCCACATAGCTATTCAAATTTTACAGCACACGTAAGAAACTTCGAGCATTATAAATTTGACCAGATCGAACACATCTTACGTTCTACTAGAATATTCCCAA
Source organism: Miscanthus lutarioriparius (assembly GCA_904845875.1). NCBI lineage: Eukaryota > Viridiplantae > Streptophyta > Magnoliopsida > Poales > Poaceae > Miscanthus > Miscanthus lutarioriparius. Next base: position 46,123,038 of record CAJGYO010000004.1, on the reverse strand, counting down.
CACGATCAGTATTGGAAACTGTTCGACCAACCCCTGGAATCTAGGATGGCATTTACTGGAAGCCATCTAAGGTCCTCGACATTCGAAGCGATTCACTTGAAATTCCATCGCGTAACTGGCCCCGTTCATCCTGTAGCTATTTAACATTGGATTCCCTTTAAATCGTCCTTGCTCCTACTCCAAACTAATTCAAATCATAGCTACAAACTAAGCCACCAGAGATCCTGCTGCCAATTTTCCACTTTCAAACACCGAGTCAAGTGTAGAACAGCGTCGAAGAACATCTTCACCATCAAGGATCCATCTTGCGGGAGTGTCCTTGAAGCATCGTTCTCTATGACCCTGGAATGCTCGGTGACCAAGACCCTCAAAGCCTACGGTCACTAGCAGCCAGTGTACCTCCTGTACGAAGGAGGCAGCGCCACTAGGATCTTGAAGGTGAATCAAGCCATGGGCATCCCCGGTGACCAGGAAGGTGTCTGTGATGTCCTTCGCGGCTTGATGAGGACATTCACACGGCTGCAGCAACTCAACCTCACCGACAAGCAGTGGGAGGACATCCTTCCCGAGCCCGAGGTTCCTGAACTCATGGCCCTGGCGCGTGAGGCCTACCGGAATGGCTGCATCGCCAACACCATGCTTGAGATTTGGGTCGACGAACAGTTGAAGTTCATCGCGTCCGAGGCACTCTTGACACTCTGCATGAAGGTAGAGGTGGTGCCAGTGGGGTGTTGGGACTACAGCATCTGCCTAGAGGATGAAACATCTAATTATGTGGCCGGCCTTGCTGTGGAAATGCTCGGCTGTGGCCACACATTCCACCGCAAAATGCATCACCAAGTGGTTCGGCCGGAGACCCACCTGCCCGATGTGCCAACAAGATTTGTCTATGTATCTTGACCCGACAGTGCAGAGATTCCTCTTGCACTTCACCAAAAAGGATTATTGATTAAGCTCATTGTTTTATGTTGTATAAAATACTTATTACACATCATACTCCTCTATATATGTTTGGTCAAAATTCAGAATCTTTGAGTAAATCTCTACTCCGTTGCTCTAACCACCGTGATCTCATCCGCAACTCTACTTCTTTTATTTCCTACCTTCCCGGAGCTCTCCTATTCCCTCTGTAGATCTAAACCACGAGGAACGTGCGGTTGCCCTCTCATACATGTGCTCAACACATAAAATACATGACTTCATGCCATCAGGCCAAACACCCAAGGCAACAAAAAAACAAATAGAAACCAACTGAGGAAACTTCATCCACTACAGCATCTTCACTGTCCAAGGCGTTCAAAAAAATGATAGGCGGACTTTCTTGCTCGTTTAGTAACATTTCAACACCAATGATTCTTCTTTTCTGCATTAGATTAAGGCCAAACTTGCTCCTCGGTTCAAGGTTCTAGCAAGTTTAACAAAGTTTGACACAACATACTAAATTAGCAAGGGTTCCTACTACATGAGCTGAACACATACACTACATGACTTCGTGCTATCCCACAGATCAATGCTAGTCATGGCTACTACTACTACTAGTACTACTGATACAGGACAACAAACAGTACCTAGAGCACACAAAATCTCAATGTCATCGAATCGGTTTGGTCTTGTTGAGATAGTTGAGGTCATAAGGACTTTCGATCAAGTTGAGATAGTGAACCATTTTGAAAATGATGTAGTCTCCACTGACATTGACATTATAGGCAGAGAGCCAACGGGCATCCGCAACAATACTGCAAAAGCACAAAGATTTCTCTAGAATCGTGGTCTTCAACAACCCTAGTAATGTGTTGTTGTCCAACAACCGCACGAACAACAGCTTCAACGATTAGGCATCGCGCAGCTCAGTCATGTACACGATGCCCCCAAGTCACAAGCAACCTATTTTGTTCTCTTGGCTCCACACCTAGCTGCCAAAACACATCGTTTGTTGTAGAGTACACATCCGTGGTATGGTAAGTAGTTGCCATCTGTAAACATGATTTCGATTAGAACAAATGATAATTAAGGAAAGGGGGGAAGCAATGAGGTTAGCAGATACAATAATAAGTTCATACAAATAGTATGGTTTGATATGAAGTACATTACCTTTATCCAGATCCTAAAACCACCAGGGAACATGATTGGGAAAATGCAGACGGATGAGGAAAGCGGGGAGCAAGCAGATTGATGCAATGCTATTGGACGAGGGAAGGGGGGATGCTCCTTTCATATAGACCTTGCACGGTTGACGAGAGTGAAGTGAATGCGGCAAGAAAGCCAGACATAAGAAGGAATCAAGAAAAGGAGCTTTTGACCACCATGACACGCTTGAGACTTGAATGCTTGGTGCGGTTGTGATGGGTCTTTTTTATACTTTTTTTACTCCAGTCCAAGCAATCACAACAATCTAGGGGCAGACTGGTTGCTACGACATTCAAACTAACAACCCTTTATACTATGTCCCATGAGATCAAATATACAACGACCAAACTTTCTTGCGTTCGTAGTAAAATTCAACAGCTATGTCTCATCCTTTATCCATTAAATCTAAGGCGATACTTGTTGAGATGAACTCTGCGCTGCATGGTTCTTGCAAGTTCAACAAATTTTATCGAAGACTACTGATACGTGTTTGGTTCTTGCAAGATCAAAGCCACTCATGACTACTAGTACTACTGATACGTGTTTGGTTCAACAAACCGAGGCACAAAGCAACCCTTGCGCGGTTGTAATGAGTGAATTGAATGCATGAGGAAAACCTCTACAATTATTTTACTTCAAGCATTCATAGCAGTCGAGGGGCAGACTGAAGAGTGAAGATGAGCTGCTCTTGCTTCCGTAAGCAATTTCTCTAGCTTGGTTTTGCAGAGCAGTAGCTAGCTAGAGATGGCTACATGGTTTCATAGATCCTTATTGTCTGCACTCGCTCGTCTATGGCTGAAGATGCCACTTTAAATCCTAGTACCTTACTAGTACTTCATGCATGCAGCCATAGTCGGTACAACTATTCTTTGTAGCATAGCTGATCTGGCAAAAGTTATAGTCATAGCTCAGTAGCAGGGAAAAATGTTTGGGTTGGTCAAATTTACATGACTCGGACTATGAGACTTGCATACGATTTACAAGAAATAGGTAAAAGTCATTTCATCAATACTGTACGGAGTACTTGTCTATATATATTTGGTAAACAGAGTTTAACCCACCTAATACAAAGTTCAACAAAAGTCCATTTACATGGATATTATTACAACAAGATAAACTAAAAACATCACAATTGTCTCCAGTGAACATTGAAAACACAAATCAGAACATCAGTGTTATGAGGTACTTGAACATCACACCTATTTCAGAAACAGAGAACAAGGGCATATCTCTAATGCCATAGATACTAAACGTTAACATCATCTAACCATGTTGCTACTGCTCAGTTGAAAGGAACTGCATGAACTCCACCAATCTCTGGATCATTCGAACGGATTATAAGATAACGGATACGATGGGAAAATACTTCTGCACCACAGAACTCATAGTAGTATGAAAGCAAAGTGTGGAGATCTGTATTTGAATGAACTACAACAAACACATAGGGTCCTAGATGATCCTCAACAATACGGTAGTTTCGATGGCCAAGAACTTCATGAACAACGACAGAAGCAATGTACCACCTACTATAAAAGTTAGAATACACTACAAGCACTACAACCCTTGTTTGTAGGCCAAGGCGAACACGAAGTTCGCAGAAGACAGTGATACACAGACATGTCCCAAGAATGATCATAGTTATCCATGATCTGTGTAAAAAAGAAAACAATATGCAATAAAAATGAAGAACATAGATGCCCAGTAATAGGGTGGAGGGAAAAAGCTTTGGGATGGAACTAAAGTAGGAGCTCTAGAGAGCCTTCCTCTCACCCCTTGTCTCTGCTATTATATAGTAGTTCACACCTTCATGGGTCATGGGGTTGACCACCCCACATCCCACGCATGTGCAGCTGCACGCCCATGACCCCACATATACGGCGCAAGAGTTGACATGATCTGTATTTTGTTGTTTCATCAAAATTATGATCCGGCCTGTCAAGATTTCTTTAGTATCGGACTGTCTTAGGCCCTATTGAACTTGTAAGAACCATGGAGCGAGGAGTTCATCTCAACAAGTATCGCTTTAGATCTAATGCATAACGGATTTGATATAGCAGTTGAATTTTACTGCGAACGCAAGAAAGTCGGGCCACTGTAAATTTGATCTCGTAGGACACAGTATAAAGGGTCGTTAGTTTTGAATGTCGTAGCAACCAGTCTACCCCTTGACTGTTGTGACTGCTTGGATTGGAGTCAAATAAAAGTACATAAAAGACCCATCACAACCGCACCAGGGATTCAAGTCTCAAGCGTGTCATGGTGGTCAAAAGCTCCTTTTCTCAAGTATGAAGTCATGTTAATCATCTGTTGTTAGAACTAGTATGTATTGGTAGTAGTTGGATGACATTGAGTAGTGGGATTGCACTGCTCTCCTCTTATTTGCATGTATTAGATAAAATTTGTTGAACTTGCAAGAACCATGCAGCGACGAGTTCATACGAGCAAGTCTCATTTTCCTTGTTTTCCTGTGATGCTTGTTATTGTGTAGTTTACAATTTTAAGTTTGGACCCTATTTTTAAATTTAGGTCGGCGCATAGGATTGTCCGGCCACTGAGAAACAACACGGGCCAGACTTTAGTGCACCATGCAATGTGACATACATTGAATGGAACTTTGTTTACTCCTCTGCTAATTTTCCAAGAACAAGGGAACATGGAGCCCCTGAACGAGCACCTCCCAAACTTGAAGCACCCCCAATCGAGTATGGAGCCCCTAAACAGGAGAGAACCAGATAATTACAGATCTTTTGTTAACACAAGATTTGCTATGATTCACTTTCCTAAGACACGTTGACATGGACGCCTAGAACTCGAGAGAGACGCCATTTGGTTCCTCGAGAAAGAACCGTCGCATTGAATGATTCACTTCCCTGAGAAACGTTTACACAGTATACGTGATCCTTTAAGAATGTAGAGTGTCCTCCTACATAAAACACTGGCCCTATTTCCTCAGCGCTCTCCTCCTCATCGTAGTTGCGCCTTCATACTCCACTCTAACGCCGCATCCATCGTCGTTCATTGCACGCACGCTCTGACTCTACTTCTTCCTTGGCTACGACGTGATGGATCAGCTCCCAATAGAGTTGGCCACAGGCATCGCTGGCCGCATCACTGAACAGTCATATGCCCCCATGGATGACCTTGCTAGCTTACGGGCAACTTGCTCATTCATGCGCAGGGTGTGCGGCACCGCCGAAGTCAGCCGGGGCGTACCACTGCGCCGGGTGCTGCAGCATCAAGGTTTCTGGGAGCGCCACTACTACGACGATGACTATCGCACCCTGCTCACCACCAGGTTGGCTAGTGTGGGCAACCTGGAGGCCTACTTCCTCACCGGCTTGCGTCGCGTCTTCGTGGAAACCCGCAGGTCATTGATGCCACCGATTGAATGGCTTGAGCATCCGCTAAGGCAGGCCATAAACTTGGTATGTACATCTTCGCCCTCATGCTCTATAGGTCTAATACCAGCGGTGACAATGATGACATTGCCCAGCGCCTGTTGAGGGAGCTCGAAGGTGCTGACGAAGTGGGGCTAGCTGCACTGCCGTGGAAGAACCACACCTGTACGCGGTGCCGCAAAGACGTGCAATGGCGGTTGCAGGACATGTGTCAGTGTTTTGAGTTACCACCGATGAGTAAATTTCTAATATTGCGTGTCTGGCTCGGATGGTGTGCTTAGAGGACATGACGTTTATACTGGTTCGGGCAGAATATCCCTACATCCAGTTTATCACTGCTGCTCGTGTTACTAGCACTGAAAGTTTGTAGAAGGGGTTACAAATAGGTGAGAGTGGGATAGGTCCCTAGTCTCTAGTGAAAGGAGTGAATGGGTGCCAAGAGCTCGGTTGCTGCTCTTGTGTGTATCTGGGTCTGATCAGTTCAGGGTCTGATCAAGATCCCCTTCATGGGATGCCCTGCTTTCCCTTTTATAGGCCAAGGGAAAGCACAGGTTACAGCAGAGGAAAAGTGAAGAACCAGAGAGAGAGAGCCCTTCAGGATCGCTGGGTCCTTATCCTTCATGCGGGTCCCACCAACCCTGTATATGTCAACAGGGACAGCTCCACGCCGCGGCCCTGTCTGTCACTGGCACCATGCGCAGGCATCGTCTATCGGTCATGTTGTTCCATTCTGGTTGTGGCGAGCTGACGCACCTATCAGCGTTCGTACGGGGGTTAGGCAGAACAACATCGGTACGCCTAACACTATTCCTGATGTGAATCCTTAGGTACGGCCCGTCATGGCCATGGGTTACATCGTGGCATGTCAGTCTCTTGCTTGGTGTCAGAGTTTTGACCCAGGCCCATACGCTTGGACCTAGAGTGGTTGGAGGTGGTATGGGTCTCTGTCAGGCAAGATGGAGTGCGGACCCAAGAGGTCGGGTGAGGTGGAGCCTGCCCTAGAGGTCGGGCGAGGCAGAGATTATGGCCTTGAGGTTGGGGGAGGTAGAGCCCGCCCCCAGAGGTCGGGCGAGGCAGAGCACACAGCCTCAAGGTCGGACGAGGCAAATATCATGGCCTTGAGGTCAGGCGAGGTGGAGCCCACCCCTAGAGGTCGGGCGAGGTAGAGCCCGTGGCCTCGAGGTGGGGTGAGGCAAAGCCCTCCCTCAGAGGTTGGATGAGGTGTAGCCCTTCCTCAGAGGTTGGGCATGGCGGAGCCCGCGGCCTCAGGGTCAGGAGAGGCGGAGCCCTCCCTCAGAGGTCAGGCGAGATAGAGCCCACCCCCAGAGGTTGGGTGAGGCGGAGCTCGTGACGTTGGGGACAGGCGAGGTGGAGATCGTGGCCTCGAGGTCGGGTGAGGTGGAGCCCATGGCCTCGGGGTTGGGCGAGGCGGAGCCCTCCGTCAGAGGTCAGGTGAGGCAGATCCTGTGGTGTCGGGGTCAGGCGAGGCAGAGCCTGCCCCCAAAGGTCGGGCGAGGCAGAGCCCATGGCCTTAGGGTTGGGCGAGGTAGAGCCATCCCTTAGAGGTTGGGCGAGGCAGAGACCAAGCGCACGGGCTCCACCTCACCCGACCTCTGAGGAAGGGCTCCACCTCGCCCGACCCTGTTGGTGTTTCGAGTTGCCACAAGCTAGTAAATTTCTAATATTGCACATCTAGCCCAGATGCTGTGCTAAGAGGACACGAGGTTTATACTGGTTCGGACAGGATGTCCCTACGTACAGTTCATTGCTGTTGCTCGTGTTACTAGCACTAAAAGTTCATAGTAGGTGTTACAAATAGTTGAGAGAGGGACAGGTCCCAAGTCTCTAGTGAGAGGAGCGAATGGGTGCTGAGGGCTCAGTCACTTCCTGGCTGTGTGCTTTGTGTTCTAATCGGTTCAGGGTTCGAGTCCAAATCGGTGTGATGTGTTTTGATCCGATCAATTTCCCTCCTCTTTCATGGGATGCCCTACTTTCCCTTTTGTAGGCCAAGGGAAAGCATGGGTTATAGGTGAGGGAAAAGAGGAGAATGAGAAGGAGAGGAAGTCCTCTAGGATTGCCGGGTCCTTCTTTTCCTTCACACGGGTCCCGCCGATCCTATTGATGTCAACAGGGACAGCTCCACGTCATGGCCCTGTCCGTCACTGGCGCCATGCACAGGCATCGATTCCTGGTCATGTCACTCCACTCTATCTTAGCGGATGTCGTGGTGAACTGACATGCCTGTCAGTGCCCATACTAGGGTTAGGCAGAACAGCACCGATACGCCCGACGCTGTTCCTAATGTGAATCCCCAGGTATGGCCTGTCATGGCCATGGGTTATATCAGGGTGTGTCAGTCACCTCCCTAGTGTTAGAGCTTTGACCCATGCCCATTCTCTTGGACCTAGAGTGGTTAGCGGTGGTATGGGTCTCCGTCGAGTGAGATGGATCCCTCGGCCTTGGGGTCGGGCGAGGCAGAGCCAGCCCTCAGAGGCCAGGCGAGGCGGAGTGCAAACCCAAGAGTCGGGCGAGGCTGAGCCTGCCCTCAGAGGCCGGGCGAGGTGGAGCGCAAGCCCAAGGTTTAGGCGAGGAGAAGCCCACCTTTAGAGGCCGGGTGAGGTGGAGCCAGCCCTTAGAAGCCAAGTGAGGCGGAGCCATCCCTTAGAGGCCAGGCGAGGCAGAGCCCGCCCTTAGAGGTCAAGCGAGGCAGAACCAGCCCTTAGAGGATGGGCGAGGCTGAGCCCGTGGCCTCGATGTCGGGTGAGGCGGAGCCTACCCCTGGAGGTCAAGTCAGGTAGAGCCCGCCCTCAGCGGCCAGATGAGGCAGAGCCATCCCTCAGAGGTCGAGCGAGGTGGAGCCTGTGGCCTTGGTGTCGGGCAAGGTGGAGCCTGCCCCGAGAGGTCGGGCAAGACGGAGCCCACTGCCTCGGTGTTGGGTGAGGCGAAGCCCACCCCAGAGGTTGGGCAAAGCGGAGCCCGCCCTCAAAGGCTGGGTGAGGCAGAGCTTGCGCACCTGGGGGTCGGTTGGAGCTATAGTCATGCTCTTGACTACTCATATGAATCAATGTTGATGGTTATTAGCTCCTCCTCTTTGGGTACACTTGTATTGGTCCCTAATAGACCCCGAGGCCGTCAGCTCTACCTCGCCCAACCTCGGGGGGTGGGGTCCGCCTCGCCCGACCCCGAGGATGGGGGCTCTACCTCGCTCAACCTCTGAGGAGGGGCTCTGCCTCGCCCGACCCCAAGGTCGCGGGCTCCGCCTCGCCCAACCACTAGGGGTGGGCTTTGCCTCGCCCAACCTCTGAGGAAGGGCTCTGCCTCGCTTGACCCTGAGGCCATGGGCTCCGCCTCACCCAACCTTGAGGCCACAATCTATGCCTTGCCTAACCTCGGGGGGCGGGCTCTGCCTCATCCAACTTTTGAGTTAGGGCTCCGCCTCGCCCGACCCAAAAGGCCACGGGCTCTACCTCGCCCGAGCACTGGGGGTGGGCTCTGCCTCGCCCGACCCCGAGGCTACATGCTCCTCCTCGCCTGACCTCTGAGGAAGGCCTCTGCCTCACCTGACCTTTAAGGGAGGGCTTTGTCTCGCCTGATCACGAGGCCATGGGCTCTGCCTCGCTCGACCTCTGGGGACGGGCTCTGCCTCGTCCGACCTCAAGGCCACGATCTCTGCCTCGCTGGACCTCGAGACCGCAGGCTCTGCCTCGCCTGACCTCTAGGGGTGGGTTTTGCCTCACCCAACCTCGAGGCTATGATCTCTGTCTCACCCGACCTCTAGGGGCAGGCTCCGCCTCATCCGGCCTCTTGGGTGCACACTCCATCTCATTCGACGGAGACCCATACCACCGCCAACCACTCCAGGTCCAAGCGTATGGGCCTGGGTCAAAACTCTGACACCAAGGAAGAGACCGGCACGCCATGATGTAACTCGTGGCCATGATGGGCCATACCTAAGGATTCACATAAGGAACAACATCGGGCGTACCGGTACTATTCTGCCTAACCCCCGTACGAATGCTGATAGGTGCGTCAACTCACCATTACGTCCGCTGTGACGGAATGGAACACCATGACCGGCAGACGACTCCTGCGCATGGCGCTAGTGATAGATAGTGCCACGACGTGGAGCTATCCCTGTTGACATCTACAGGGTCAGTGGGACCCACATGAAGGATAAGAAGGACCTAGCGATCCAGAAGGGCTCTCTCTCTGGTTCTTCTCTTTTCCTCCGCTGTTGTAACACCTCGGGTGTTTAAATATTAAAAACCGGACATATCATCATATGCATTGCAAGGCATTGGTCATGTTGCAAATTTTGTTATGCATTCACTAAAACAAGTTTACATTTATGTTATAAGTATTGCTTGGTATTGTTTGAATCAAGTTTGAAATCGTTGTATTGATTTGAAATTCCGAAAACCCTGATTTTCAATATTTAAATCCGACCCTGAAAATCCATTTCAAAATCGAAGCACATTTTGGGGTTGAGTCTTAAAGCAAAGTTGTAGAGCTTGTCGAGTTGTACAAAGTTTATTTTTGGAGTTTTTCAAGTTGTTTAGTAAAATTTGAAGTTATTTAAAAAGGCGAAATTCCTTAAATATCCCCGCTTTAAATTCAAAAGTTCATTTCAAAATGTAGGCCGAATTTGGGTATGGTTTCAAAAGCAAAGTGGTAGAACTTTTGTTTTTGAACAACTTTTGTTTTTGGAGATTTTTGAGTTGTTATGAAAATTTGGGAGTAATTTGGGAATTTTGGCGGATGACAATTCTGTAATTTCGATGAACAGTAACTGCGGAAGCCAACTCATCGCCGGCGATCTTCGGTTTGCTTCCAGGCGTGGTCGTGGCTGTTTTTGGCATCGTGCTGGCGCGGTGAAGGCCACAGCGCAGCTTCCTTGAGCTTCTGAGCCGTGTTATTTGGACCGAGGCACCGTCGTCGTCATTCTTTTCTCTTGCTCTGTTTTCTCCCGCCACCACCGCCATTCTCCGTTGAGCCCTCGCCGTCGAACCAGCGTCTGCCCCGTCGCAGCGATGCGTGTCCTAGCTCCGCTAGTTCCTTGCGCACCTAGCCAGCTAGCTCTAGTCGCTTGATTTCACCGTGAACTCGCCGTTCATCGTTTTCTTCCTCACGGCCGGCAACCTCACCCGAGATTCCGTTTCACCGTGGCCAGCCTACTCCGGTGAGCCGTTGGCCTTGATCAGTGTACCTACGGCTTTGTCTCAATCCTATGTTGCTTGCTAGTTTTGATCACTACAGTCACCGGTTCTTCCTCACCGACGATCTTTGCCCCGCCGTGATCACCGTGGTCGTCGTCACGCCTCTCCGTTGCTTCTCCGACCTCGCTCTTTGCTTCAACGCGTTCGGGGTGAGCTATTGGTGTTTCCTGGATCCTTTGTTTGAGCTCTACTGGTTTCATGTCGCCGGCGTAGCGCTGCTGTGCCACCGCGTCCGCCATGGCTGCCATCGAGCTAGTATAGGGTCGTAATCAGTACAGATAGGGATGCCAATCGATGCGCCTAGTCTTGGTGATCATTTTAGTACCTTGGTCGTCGCCGTTGGACTCACCGTCGGCGAGGAATCGCCGGTCAGACCCGTCGCTGCCGTGGTCAACGTCGGAGGTTGAAGATGACATGTGGGACCCGGTTGTCAGTGACTCAGCGTTCAAAATGAATTTTCTGTTTTTCAGATTTAAATGAATAGTGTCTGTTTTTGTTATTTTTGCGTAGATTTATTTAGAGCTCCAAAAATTATGAAAATTTTTGTGTGACTTCTCTGTGATATGTATTATTTAGGAAAAATATGAAATGTTGATTTTCAGTACTTTTTGAATGTGATAAAAATTGCTCAATTAATTAATAAATGAGTTTCCAGGATTTTTCTAGACTTATTTATGTATCCAAAAATTATGAAAATTGTTTTGTCACTTAGTTATCATGTGATGAACATATACAAAAATTTTGAGGTCAATTGGAACAAGTTGATTTATTTCATAATTATTAATTAATTAATTCATAAAAGCAAATAGTAACCTTTAGTGATTTAGGTTTTGTTTGAGTTTTTGATTAAGTGATGTCCTTGGGTCATTAGTTGGTAATGGTCCTTGGCAATTGTTGTGAGTGTTGCGAAAATGGTTTAGTTAGTTTAACTTGTAACTGTACCGCGAAGGAAAGTTGTATTCAAGTTGTTAAGTTTTGCATCCATCATCGAGCATCATATTTTGTATCCGCATCATGTTAAACATGGCATTGTTACTACGTGTAGTGAACGAAGGTGAGCACGTGGTAGTTAATCAAGTAGTTGAGGAGGTTGATCCGTCTGTGGAGGTTGGAGTTGATATCGGTGGAGCGACTCTGGACCCGGACTTTTCCGTCAACGAAGGCAAGCCCCGGATGCATACAACCCTACCTTGTATTTTACAAATTGATTTCGCTTTTGCTTCTTTTTACTACATTAAGTGATTAGGAGTCAAGTGAAAACCAAATTGGTACCTTATCAACCTTGTTATTCCATATTTACCATATTACCAATTTTAAATTCGTATATGCCAGTTTTGCTTAGCTATGCTTAGAACGGTGAAAGTCGGGTGATTACCTGTCATCTGCAAGTTTTAAATGGAGCTTTGGTTAATTATATTAACATGTGATATGGGGATGTGGAGTAATAAATCTAGACCGGGCGGATTCGGTGTGTGTGAGCCACAAGACATGGAGGTCTTGTGAGCAGGTTCTTTCCGCCTGTGTCGATTAAGGTTCGTCCGTTATTGAATTGCATGAGGTGAGACTTTGTAATACTAACCACATACTTCGGTAAGCCTTAACTTGGTTATTCTATTATGAGAATGGCTACTCGCACACTAGGAGTGGAGAGATGGCGGGAATAGCGTGTACCCACGTGGCAATGGGCTGGATTGGTGGAGTACTGTATTCTCGGGTGGCGCGGACCCGTTCTTGTTTTAGAGGATCCGAGGGTAGGTTGGTATATGTAGGTCGGGGACCTACATATGTCGTGTGGTCTAGAATTCCCAGCTGGGTTATAATCGGTTCGAATCGTCGTTGCTCCTCGGTTATGGAGACTCAACTCACTGTTCATCATCGTAGTATTAATAACTGGAACTTGAGGACGGTTTGAGAAGGTGTTGGTTACGAAGTTTCATGATCTCAATTCGGATCGTGTCAGCTTTGTATATGATCTTTATGAAGTTTTAAATGTTGATATAAAGAATTTTGTTAAAGTGCTTTTACGCAAAAGAACCTTGATTATTGCTAAAGCCATACCTTGAATCCCATGAGCCTACATTCCTGCGTTCTTTTAATTCTTATTTCGGTTAAGTCTTGTTGAGTACTTTTGTACTCAGGGTTTGTTGACCCTTGTTGCAGGTGAGGCTCATGAGCAGATCTGTTTTGGATCGTGCTGCATGACTGTTGTTCAGTGCGATGACGATAATTAAATGTGTGGCCCTTGGGCAGGGCAGCTTTTGTTGTGTGTTTTGTAATATATTATAATGCCACTCCACTACTTTGGTTTGTATTAATATTGAACTTAGTTGTATGGTTTGAAACAAATGGTTTGTAAACTATGTTATTGTAAGTCTTCCGCTACTTTTACTCTGATGTATCTATTTGAATAAACTGTTGTAATACTGCAATGACTCTGTAATGTGATCCTGCTCAGAAATCGTGGATGATTCGAGGTTCCCCGAGGACACCCAACAGTCTTCTTAAGTTACCGGGAACATATGCATAGATGTCAAAGGTCGTTGGACAGTGACTGATGCATGTGGGCCCTATAATTTAGGAGGTTCTGCCACAGCTGTACCCCGTGCTTTACCTTGGCCTATAAAAGGGAAAGCAGGGCATCCCATAAAGGGGATCCTGATCCAACCCCAAACTGATCAGATCTAGATACACACAAAAGCAGCAACCGAGCTCTTGTCACCTGTTCACTCCTTTCACTAGAGACTTAGGACATGTCCCTCTCTCGCTTGTTTGTAACCCCTACTATAAACTTTCAGTGCTAGTAACATGAGTAGTAGCGACGAACTGGATGTAGGGATATTCTGCTCGAACCAGTATAAACCTCATGTCCTCTAAGCACACCATCAGAGCCAGACACGCAATATTAGAAATTTACTCATCAGTGATAACTCGAAACACCAACAACATGGTGCCACAGCATGTAGAGCCCATTCTTCGCCCTGTTCTTCCCCGGAACGGGCATTGCACAAGCAGCGGCTATGGCGAGCCCATCGGATTTGAAGAATGGGACTTGTGGGCTAGGTTCTGCAGCGAGGTTGTAGTATCTCACGGGAGTGCTATAAGTTATTCACATCAGTGTGGTAGATTAATTCTGAATTAGTTCATGTTATGTTGTGTTAAACATCTATGTATATATATCTAAATTCTGTATGACCATGCACCCCTGCACGCGTAAGAAAGTCAGGCCTCTGTACATTTGAACGCGTCGGACAGTATCCTCTGTAGTTTTCCTCTTTTTCCTGTGATGCTTGTTACTATGTCGTTTACAATTTTAAGTTTGACTAACTTTATAGGAAATAGTAACAACATCTATGACATAAAAGATCACACCAATTTGAACATAATCTTATCTAATTCGCGCGAATGCAATCACATGAGTACAAACCAAAACATCACAAAAGATCTCGCCGAATCATGTAAATAGAACAACATTTTATACAGAATCTGACAATGAGCTTAATCAAGAATCTTGATCTATGAAGTGCCGCTCTGTGTATACATAAAGCATGTATACTTCACAGCATACAGAAGGTCCGCCCTATGTATACATAAAGCCTGGCCTCACTCCCATTATTTGATTCCACCTTGCATTGCGCAAAAAACCCTAGCCTCGCCTCACAAAGTCCTAAACTCTGCCTCCCCATCGCTTGCCACTAAGGCCGTGCCCATGAAGCGCTACTCGAGGAAGGGTCACTCGGCTCCAATCCCTAGTTCCTCTAGTGTACGAGCTCTCCCTGCTTTAGAGGAGGCAAGGCCGATGGTACACCCTGCTTCGGTGTTGGCAAAGGCGGCGTCAACGTCCAGTCATGGGAGGCCGGTGTTCCCGTCGTGCTCCCGCCCGCCATCTCCTAGATTGCCATTGCTCTCCCTATCGACCTCGACGACGACACTGGGGCCAGTGGCACCGGTGGTTCCCTCGCCACTGCCACGCTCGGTGCGCTCCACTTCGCCTTTGTCGCAGACTATGTGGAATCCACTATTCTTGCTGGCCCACGTCATGAGTGGGAATCATGTATCCTCGCGCTCCTGCTCGGCATTCGCCGATGACATGTCCAAGCGCACTTTGAGCTGCATTACGATGGACTCAGAGGACGATCGTCGGCATGGGTATGCAAGTCCCGTCCTCGAGAGCCAGAAGCTGATGATACATGCCAGCCACTATGGCTTGTTGGTTTGCCCCCTTTGCCCAGAGAGTGTGCCCCATGGTTGGACACAGTCCGTCGTCAGGGAGCATGTCCTCGCTTGGGCCAACTGCCACCCACATGGGACGTACGTCGGCGATAAGAAGATTGCCCTGCATTGCGTGCTAGTGATGAACCAGGGCTGGATTGCCGATGGGGGCAGCCACCGGCGATTCCATGCCATGCGGCACCGATTAGAATGGTTAATGATTTGCCTTCTAATTCTGATCGCTCTCCCCCTTATCATCTGGACTTGGACTTGTCTTGCATTGTCCAGCGATTCCTCCATGGCGGCGACAACCCCCATCGTGGGGCTTCCTACCGTGATCGAGACACGCCGTGACAGCTTCAGGATCTTTCTAATGGTCGAGTGACACGGAACACCCCATGTGGCAAACCAACATGTATAACTTCCAAGATCATGCCCAAATAACAAGATTATTATGCTTACAAGAAATTACATGATTCGCATATGTATATAATCATTATTATCCCTTCTAGGCTCGTCTCTTCAATAACTCACTCGGATCCTTATCGGAGTTAACTATAGCTCATCTTGGATTCGCCCAATCCAAGGTCTACTATGCAGTAGTGATCAGAACGCTACTTCACATCCACCGGGCAACAACACCTACAAAACAACTTAACGGCAGCACTGTGAGTACATTGCGTACTCGCTGGACTTAATTCCAACATATAGTATTTGGTGGATAAATAAGGGAGTTATTAGGTATTTGTATAAGTGTGGAAAGCAATGATGTTCATTAGGAGTGTGACATGCTATGCTCAACATAGAAGTAAAGGTATTCATCATTACAACAAGTGCTCATAATCCATTATTCATGCTACCATGGGTATAGAAAGGAAGAACAACCAAATTGTTCCGTCCCAAGGGACTCCAGGCTTTCAAGACTCTACAGAGGTGTACAATTGTACCCACACAGAAGAACAGGACTAACCTCCATACCCCGTGCACGGGATAAGGGTTGCCTCATGTCTCCCAACCTTTCCCTAATCCGGCCCGAGTGTCCTATGAAAGGTTCGAGCCGTTGCCCAGTCAATTTCCCGTACATTTCCGACCAACGCCAACCACCTTGCCAGTTTCACGGATAAATCGGTCACAACTAGTTACTTGGCTTGTTGACCCCATCCATGACATGTGGTCTATACAGGTGGTTACTCAGACTTACGTATCCCAATACATGGTCCTTACTACTCCACGAGCTATGTCATCTGAGATCCCATACTCACGATGACCTACCCCTCGCATGAGCAATATATCCAAGTTATCATCAAGAATATCATATTAGAGATATTAGTCCTTAGCCAGATTAGTTAGGTAAGTCAAGTTGTACCCTCATTGGTTTTAGTAGTTAATTATACAGTTCAACATCCTACACGCGCGAGTATGAGTTTCCTTCTCATGCTCGACTTCTACCGTTTCCCAAGCAACTAAGCAATAAGCATTAAGTGTTCCCATTCTTGTTTAGATGAGAGGCTTCTACAAATTATTAAGCTAATCCTGGTGTAGTATAAGAGTGATCATTATCCAAGACTACATGCGATGCATGACTCATAATGCAACTTGATAAGTATCCAAATTAGGGTTTATAATAGTGGGGTGCCTGCCTGGGTTTTGCTGCTCAAATGAAGTCGAAGTTGTAGACGACAACTCTCACACGTTCCTTACGCTACTCGGCTCCTGAAAGAGAACAAGGATCGAGGCTGAGGACAACCGAGGAGGACTTAGGAACATATCTCAATTTAGAGCTCATGCTATAGGCTTCTACCTATGGCTCTACTATTGCCCTTGTGGAACCTGTGCTTAACCTAGTGCTGTTCACTCCTTGGGTAAGAGAGTTGAGTAATCTGGCACTCTCTGTACGTTGTCAGACACTCTGACCTAGCTGATGGACACTCCATTATACCAAGTACTACGGTGGGTTGTCTCTGCTCAGGCTATCGGATACTCCGGTAGGTTCGGGACTTAGGCATATCTAGGGTTCTCTGTTCACATCGGATAGTCTGATCAGTTGATGGACACTCCGGTGGGAACTAGGTTCTCTCGGGTTGCTGGGTTACTATTCTCTACAATTTACTGGATGCTTTGTCATGGGTGACGAACACTCTGCTATGTCGCTCCAAATAGAAATCAGACTACCAGTGGCAAGACTTGAGATTAGCGGATACTCTGTTCCAGTGACGGACGTTCTGTTAGTCGGGCGACAGAATCTATGCTCTTGGGTGGTCTTGGGATTCAAGCCTAGATGTGCTCAGCTGTGATCTATGCATGTGCATGTTATTCCTAGGATAGCTTAGGTAGTTCACTAGGCTCAAGGTAGTTAGGGTTAGAGCTTGTTTTGCTAAGTGTGGCTAGGGCTTTAGGATCAAACTTAGAGATACAAGAACTTGAGGATAAACCATGAGATTGGGGTAGAACCTTGACTCTAAGATCTTAGAGCTTCCATATCAAAAGGTTGAGGATCCAAGCTTTCTTCACTCATGCATTCCTCATTCGAACTTGGCTTGGCTTCACATGGGATTTCTCTTGCATCATACCAAAGAGATGGATCAAAGGATTATCTAAGAAATGGAGATGATTCTTCTCAAGCTAACCATGAAGGGGTTGAGGGGTGAAGGGTGTCCATGAGCTGCTGTTGATGCTTTCCCCCTTCCTCTCCTTCATCTTCTCCAATCTTTCCCCTCTCTAGCTTCTAGGGTTATTGGTTGTTCTTGAGTGAGTTAGAGAGAGAGAGTGTTGCAAATGGGAGGATGAGTGAGAGAGTGAGGCTTTAGCTAAGAGATATCCATTCCTATTTCATGCTGACTTGTGGGTCTCACTCACTCAAGTGGCAAACAACTCATTTCCCATTTTCTGCTGCTGTCCTGTGTTCTATCGGATGGTCTGGTAAGCTAGCAGACTATCCGGTAATCTCTGCCTTTGCCGAATTGACTAAGTCATTGTATGGTTGGTCATTGGTGGCCAATGCTTTGCTCCTAGGTAGTCCCTGGGGTTGAATTGCTGTCGATGATATCAATAGAATGAATTCTTAAATTGTTCGGGTCCTTTTCCTTCATTGCTCTATGTGTAAGCCAGACCATGGCTATCCAGGCTCCCATTTGGCGCTTCTACATCTTGTCTGGCTGGCGTAATTTGTTAAACAGGCTTTGGGTGATTCAGAAGGTGACTTCCTAGATAGCTGGACATGACTGTCTAGGGTGTACTGAGTTCGGGTCGTTACACTTCCCACCGATGGGGCCGGAGAGTCGTCCCATCGCCGTTTGCCACCGCTAAGCCCGTCTGTCCCCGCACAATCCTTTGGTTTTGAAGTGGGCAAATCTTCAAGAGACAAAAAATATCATAATTTATTGAAGCATTGCCATGAGGTCCGAGTGTTGATGTGTGCGTCCAGGCTGCACGCCGACATGCAACTCGGTGACTTGGTGGCCCAGCAGGAAGCCATCTAGGCGTGAGAAGACAAGGTAGCCGTGGTGTCCAAAGAAGTTCGTCAAGCGACTGCCATGGCGTTGGCCACTGCGCAGCTTTAGTTTGGTGAGGCCATGAACGTCCGGGTGGTGCAGCAGGGTTTTCCACCGGGATCAGATGACAATGAGATCGATGATCTCATTGAAAGCCTCCGACCAGCCGCCAACGGCATATTAGCGAAGCTGAACGTGGAACAGATCCTGCACGCCTGTCTTGACCCTTGATCTATGGGACATATCAGTAGTTAGAACAAGTATGAAGTCATGTTAATCATTTGTAGTTAGAACTAGTTTGTCTTGGTAGTAGTTGGATGACATTGAGTAGTGGGATGGCACTGCTCTCCTCTTATTTGCATGTATTAGATAAAATTTGCTGAACTTGCAAGAACCATGGCAATGACAAGTTCATACGACCAAGTCTCATTTTTCCTCATTTTCCTTTGATGGTTGTTACTGTGTTGTTTACAATTTTAAGTTTGAGCCCTGTTTTTAAATCTGGGTCGGCGCGTAGGATTGTCCGGCCACTGAGAAACAACATGGGCCAGACTTTACTGAATGGCAAGGGCAGGGATGACATGAACTTTTCTGTTGTCCATGTGTATATGCGATGAT
Organism: Miscanthus lutarioriparius; assembly: GCA_904845875.1. Lineage (NCBI taxonomy): Eukaryota > Viridiplantae > Streptophyta > Magnoliopsida > Poales > Poaceae > Miscanthus > Miscanthus lutarioriparius. Next base: position 46,103,979 of record CAJGYO010000004.1, on the reverse strand, counting down.
GGTTCTTGTTGAATATTATTAGATTAATTATGAAATATCTCTCTTAAATCTTGCAAAATGTATTTTCATTGTTTATGATATCAAATAAATATCATTAGATTAATTACGAAATATCTTTGTTAAACTTGTAAGAACCTTACAGCGAGGAGCAAGTGTTGCCTCAGTCTAATGCAGACTAGAGGAGCCACTAATACAAACAGATATGGACTAATAACACAACAAATTGGCTAATTATTAGAAACTCTTGGAGATGCTCTAAGCACCAAATCCTGAAGAACGAGCACCTCGCAAACTTGAAGCACCCCTAATCGAGTATGGAGCCCCTGAACAGGAGAGAACCAGATGATTATAGATCTTATATTAACACAAGATCAGTAATCATCTAGGTCAAGCTCCTGTTCAACGACAGCACCTCGCAAAGGATGGAGAAGGAGCACCTCACAAAACTTGCACCAGCACCTCTAGGTGATGAAGAAAGACGATTGGCTCACGAGTGTGTGGATTCAAGAGTGTGTGGATTGAGCCCAAGAGGTGATGCAAGTAATGGTGATGCAAGTACTAGTAGTTGGGAATTAACTCACTCTGGCTTTACCGCTGATAGACCAAATTTGACCGAGCCAATAGACCAAATCTGACCGAGCTGGACACATCTCACTCTTCACTCTTCAATCTGCCCCTCGACTATTGTGATTGCTTGGATTGGAATCAAATAAGTACAAAAAAGACCTATCACAACTGCACCAGGCATTCAAGTCTCAAGCGTGTCAGAAGCCCTTTTTCTTGATTCACTTCTTGTGTCCAGCTTTCCTGCCGCATTCGTTTCACTCTAATATTTTACTACGCTCATAAGAAAGTCCAATGGGGCACATTTTATCTCATCGGACACAATACAATATAGAGCTATGAGTAAAACTATTGCCTACGGAGTGGCTTTGATCTGTGTTGAACCCAACTCATCTTATTTTCGTGTATTTGATAAGATTTGAACTTGCAAGAACCATGCATCAAAGATTATTTTTATTCAGAATTTTTATACTTCACAGGATCACACAAGGTCCGGCAGTTTGAAATCTTGACTACTCGGACGACGTGGTCCTGCATTCTCGCGCATTTGTGTGTGCATGGGTGGCGTCAGCAACCTGTTATAGCAGGGGACTTCGCTTTTGGCCCGTCACATTGACGTGATGGGGCGAAGCCTCACCGCTCACCCATGCAAACATCTTGGGCGTGGGGTGGTCGATGGCCCCCAAACTATACCAGCAGAGGGAAGGTTGTACACATGCTGCCTTCTCTCTCTAGAGCTCCCGATTCCATCCCAAAGATTTTGCCTTCCACCCTATTGCGCCGCTGACGCCTCCTAGCAGGACCATGGCAGAGCCAACGAGGTCGTCTATTGATGGGGAGGCCCCAGAGGCCTTCCACACTGGCAATCCTTTACCGACAGATGAACCTCTCATTGGTGTGGTCTCTCACCCACCAGTTCCCACTTTGGAGGTGCATCATCACCGTACACTGTTCATGTTGTTTATCTTCATTTAACTAGAGTATGCGAGCAATGCTCATACTAGTATTTGTGTTCATGCCGTTTAATTTAACTAGTATTTGGAATTGTCCTACTATCTCAATAGGAGGACATGGGCGTGACGGTGTCCCGAGCCTCATTGGCCCTTGAGCCCGGTTCTTTGTTCACAATCTTGCTCGGAATGCAGCCCCGCGAGGCATCCCCCGATGGAGACAGCTGCCTGTGGGGGATATACCCCCGGGTACCACAAGATGGTACATGGGCCGCACCATCCGAGGTGGCCCAGCCCGTAAGATCAAGGCGTGCACATCAAGATTACAAGTTGTACTAGATATTGTAATAGTACCAAATTGGATACTTTATTTGTAACCTTGTCTCTTCAGAGTATATAAGGAGAGACAAGGGTCCCCTAGAGGATGGGTTAATCTATATACATCTCAATACAATACACCAAAGACACAGGACGTAGGGTATTATGTCGATCAGACGGCCCGAACCTGTCTAAATCGTTGTCTCTGCGCCTTGTGTCACCATCTGGTTCCTGATTACACGCACCATCTACCGATAATCTACCACCACGGGCACCCCCCTCGGTGGACTACCGACCATATTTCGTCGACAGTGGCGCGCCAGGTAGGGGGTGTGTGTGCTGATCCATGGCGAACCAGGTGGCATATATACCTCAAGATCAACGACGTCGGCGGCGACCCGGCATCCCTCGACATTGTGCATCGCGGTCTACTTCCATCGCCGATGACCTCAGACTCAGCGTCACGAAGCGACTCGTGGCTGCGCGCAACAGGACTCGGAGTCCTGCGTCAACACGTCTCCGGCAACAATTAGATGGATCAAACACAAAGATTGTTGGGGCCGGCCATGAATGTCTTCATGCTCGGCATCCTTCATCGCCACGGCTCCACGTGGCAACGATGGCACCAAACGCTGCTGATTGCAAGCCAATAAGGAAAGAGCAAGATTGAAAAAGGCATGTAGGATAATCATGCATGTACGTGTGCATGTTTCATGTACAGAACAATCTAGCTTGCTGTGCACGTGAGGTACTGCTACTGCGGGTTAGCCCAGTTTCCTGGACTCCACCAAGATCATCACCAGGATCAACAATTCATCTTCAGTACCACCCGGACATCACGCCGTGGCCGTCTAGAGGCATAAGGATGACATCACCTGGACTACTCGGTCCAACCACGTCGACCACCAGACCACGTCGACCACGTCCCGAGCGGCTCCGCTGAGCTCCGACCACCAGACCACGTCGACCACGTCCCGAGCAGCTCTGCCAAGCTCCAACCACGGACCACGTCGACCACGTCCCGAGCGGATCCACCGAGTTTCGACCACATTGACCACCAGACCACGTCGCAATGATGATCACCACGAAGAACGGTGCTATAACAACCGCGACCACCGTCACAACAGGCCGAAAAGCTCGAGGACCGGACGACTTTATCACCGCCGACCAGATTTCTATCCAAAGATAAGTACACTTTAATATTTATATTTAACACAATTTTCATTACGACATTTCTCCACAACGTCATTGTCATGATTATTCTTCAAATAACGTTTGTCCATGTATACAATCTTAAAGATAACATACAGCTATACTTAATGCAAATCCTCGACCAATCATGTTGACGCGCGATGTCTCCAGAAAAGGCCCTGTCTCCGGCTCCTCCCTACACGTGCATGAGTGTCTGCCCTCTGCATTATGGGTGGTCGGCAGTGGCTCCTTGGCGACGCTTTGTTCTTCCTACACGTGCACAGGCTCCGCGCCCCGCGTTATGGTTAACGGGCTAGCTAGGGCTGGAGACTCAGCTATATACTAACTGGTTGGGCAGTTTATATTAAGTATAAACACAAACTTCACTTTAACACTGATGTTTACAAAGCACCAACTGCTTTATCACATCATGCCCATTTACAAATGACTACTGAGCGTTGTTTCTTCACCGCTGATTTTTTTTCTCCATAATTTATTATTTTGTACATCATGTACTACCATTCTACATATTTATATTGTAGTAATTTTGAGCTATGCTCGGGGACTTCATCGCTCGCTTCTCGACCTACGCTCGGGGACTGCACCTGTGCTTGGGGACTGCCTCGACCACTCTCCGACCACGGCTCGGGGACTTCGTCGCTCGCTCCTCGACCTGTGTTCGGGGACTGCCTCGACCACTCTCTGACCACAGCTTTGGGGACTTCGTCGCTCGCTCCTTGACCTGTGCTCGAGGACTGCCTCGACCACTCTCCGACCACGGCTCGGGGACTTCGTTGTTCACTCCTCGACCTGTGCTCGGGGACTGCCTCGACCACTCTCCGACCATGGCTCGGGGACTTTGTGTCTCGACTACATGCGACTGGCGACTCGCATACAGTTGGGATATTTTTTCACACTTAGACCTTGCTACAAGGCTCATACCTCGCCTTCCAGCAAGCTCGGGGACTACATCGGTATGATGCACCTGCCGGTGCATCTCGTATCGCCTGTACGACGATTGGATTCTCAACTTAACTGGGAATTCTTTTTAGACCCTGGCACCACGTGCCTACGTCACCTACTACCAGGCTCGAGGACTAAGTGGACACACTTCACCTTGCGGTGAATGTGCCTGTTTTTCGACCACTACGCCTTTGACGATCAAAGACACTACGCTTCAAGACACTTACATTTCTTTTCAGAAATACAAGTGGGCACACTTCCCAGGATGGAAATCTTTTTCTTTCTTCTTAAGAGCACCATACATTCTTCGGACAACCTACTTCTCCGGCGATAATGGTGGTCGGAGATGTCAAGAACTCAAGCTTCACTGTTCGGAGAAGGTTAAAATGGCATGTCGCATCAGAATACATGGCGCTTGGGGACTAGCTGTGGGGGATATACCCCTGGGTACCACAAGATGGTACATGGGCTGCACCATCCGAGGTGGCCTGGCCCGTAAGATCAAGGTGTGCACATCAAGATTACAAGTTGTACTAGATATTGTAATAGTACCAAATTGGATACTTTATTTGTAACCTTGTCTCTTCAGAGTATATAAGGAGAGACAAGGGTCCCCTAGAGGACGGGTTAATCTGTATACATCTCAATACAATACACCAAAGACACAGGACGTAGGGTATTACGTCGATCAGACAGCCCGAACCTGTCTAAATTGTTGTCTCTGCGCCTTGTGTCACCATCTGGTTCCTGATTACATGCACCGTCTACCGATAATCTACCACCACGGGCACCTCCCTCGGTGGACTGCCGACCATATTTCATCGACACTGCCCATGATTCCATGCCGTGCTGTGCTAGTCAGTTCAGTAAAAGTCATTTGCCTTCTCAATCAGATCGCTCTCCGCCTTATCCTATATGGGCTTGAACTTGGCTTGCATTGTGTAGCTCTTCCTCCATGGCAGTGCCATCCCCAATCGTGGGGCTTACCCTCGGCGGTGCTGGAGAGTCATCCTATCACCACTTGTCGCCGCCGAGCCTATCTGTCCCTGCACAACCCTCTGGTTCTGAAGTGCCTGAATCATTAGAAGAGCGTGAATCCTCAGACGACGTAGAGTACCGTCAATTATTGAAGGATTACCATGAGGCCTAAGCGGATTTATCATCGACCAGGCTAAACGCCGAGATGCTGCATGCTGAGCTGGACGCCGCGCGCGACACACTTCATATTTCCATGACTGAGGTCTCCAAGGCGCAAGTTGACTAGGAGATCCACCTGGAGTAGGGCCAAAACATGAAGAACCTTCTTATAGATCTAACAACGTGGGTCGATACCCTCGCCCTGTGCGTGCAAGCCACCATTAACTCGAGCTTCCCCATGCCAGTAGTGGATATTCTATTCACCGCAGAGGAGCTGTTCTGAGCCCTACCGGCATGCCATCGAGCTATGGTGACCAAAGCCATTCGTCAAGGCGTTGTCGCAGCGCTGGCTGCTGCCCAACTTTAAATTAGCTCAGTGGTTAACGTCCGGGTGGTGGAGCAGGGGTTTTCACCGAAATCGATGGACAATGACATCATCGATCTGGTCGAAAGTTTTGAGCTGGCCATCAATGCCGTCTTAGCGATGGTGGATGTGGACGAGATCGTGCATGCCTGCCTCGACCCATGATCTATGGGACATACCAGTAGTACTAGTAGTCATGACTAGGTTTGATCTGTGTGATGCCCTTATGAATATGTGAACTCTTATTTGCGTGTATGTTTGTGTGAACTTTTGCTACACTTTGTATTAGGTGGGTTAAACTCTGTTGAGCGTGGTGTAGTTCAGGTCATTTGGTCATTTTGTAGCTAGTTTCTTTTCGCTACAGATTGCTTTTTGGTTGTCTTTGATCTAAAACTTAATTTGCTAAACATTCATGAGTGCCTTTGATCTTTGTTAAAGCCATCTCATGTCTTTGATAAAATTTGTTGAACCTGAAAGAACCATGCAGTGAGGAGTTCATCTGAACAAGTCTCGCCTTGATCTAATGTAGAACGGAGGAGCCAAAGCTGTTGAGTTTTACTACGAATGCAAGAAAGTCCGACTGTTGCGTATTTGATCTCGTAGGACAGTAGAGTGTCGTAGCAATCAATCTACCCCTCGACCGCCATGAGTACTTGGATTGGAGTGAAATAAGTACAAAAAATACCTATCACAACCATACCAGGCATTCAAGTCTCAAGCGTGTCATGGTGGTCAAAAGCTCTTTTTCTCGATTCACTTCTTGTGTCCAGCTTTCCTGCCACATTCGCTTCATTCTCATATATACTGTGATTGCAAGAAAGTCCAAATGTGACACATTTGATCTTGTCGGACACTATATAGTACAGAGCAATGAGTAAAATATTCATATCAGTAGTAGTAGTAGTCATGAGTGGCTTTCCCCTTCCGTCAATTGACCCTAACCTAAATCATGCTTACAGATGGCAACTAGTTACCATACCACGGATGTGTACTCTACAACAAATGATCACAACTGAAGGACACGTGGACGCCTAAGAGGGGGGGTGAATTAGGCAACTTAAAAATCTAACTCTAAGCTATGGCCTCTTTTTCTACCTCTAGCAAAACCTATGCAAAAGATAATCTATCTAGATGATCAACTATGATTTTGCTAGTGTGTTGCTATCTCTACCGCAAATGATAATAATATGATCAATGTAAATGCGGAAGCTTAAAGAGCGAGGTAGAGATATGCAAACTCCCGTCGATGACTCCGGTATTTTTACCGAGGTATCGAGAAGCGCGCAAGCTTCCCCCTAGTCCTCGTTGGAGCCCCTCGCAAGGAATCCCTCGCAAGGGCCAAGCTCCCGGTCGGGTAACTCCGTGGATAGCCTCGGGCCTTCCCCACGCGCAAGTGGGTCTCCGACGTGCCTTCCGGCAAGCCTCTCCCGGATGCTCCCCGCCGTCTTCACTATCAAGCTTTCGGCCAAAACGCCGCGGGCCTTGTTCCCTTCGGTACACGGTGGCGGCCGCACCACAAACGCGGTTGGTGCCATCTCGCAAGACTTCAAGCCCCTCCGATGTACAACTCTTGTGCTCGCAAGCACGGGGTGGTAAGAGGTATGCAAACCTCACTAAACACTAGGCATATACCTAGAGCAAGCGCATAAGCGGTGGTCTAATCAACCTAAGCACTTCGCAAAGCACCTACGCTAATCACCTGATGAAACACTAAGCACTATGCAAGTGGAGATCACTAAAATGGTGTATCAACACCCTAGATATGTTTCCTCAGCTCCACTTTTCTCAAATGGCCGGTTGGGGGTTGTATTTATAAGCCCCACTGAGAAAGTAGCCGTTGGGGTCGAACTCCCGTGAAACTGCTACTGACCAGACGCTGAATCGTCCTGACCGGACGCGTCCGGTCGTCCCGACCGTTGTAGCCGCGAACTACCGATCGGACGCTGCCAGCGTCCGGTCGCCTACCACCGGACGCGTCCGGTCGTAGTTTCGCGCGCCTGGAACCTCTCTGTACTCGATCGGACGCTGCGTTCCTGCGTCCGGTCGGTTGCCGCCAGCGTCTGGTCCTTGCGTCCGGTCGCCTGTCTGCCGAGCCATCGGTCTAGCGTCCGGTCGCGCTTCCAGCGTCCGGTCCAGCGTCCGGTCGCCTCTGCGAGCTCGTTTCTTTGCGATCTTGCGCACGGCTTGGTTCCTATCTTAATGCTTGGACTTTGCTTGACATCTTGGGTCTTTTCTTGTGGTTCTAAGGTCTTGCTTGAGGTGTTGATCATCAGATCATCATGTCGCCTTCGTCCAAGTCATGTCTTGCACCCTATTGGACTACAAAACAAACACTTGCAAATTCATTAGTCCAATTTGGTTGTGTTGGTCATCAAACACCAAAATCCAAAGTAAATGGGTCAAGGGTCCATTTTCCTTACAATCTCCCCCTTTTTGGTGATTGATGACAACACGACCAAAGCAAGCAAATGATAAAAAAAATTTAAATTTAAAAATTATCTACTTGCTAGGATGCAATGCAAAGGACAAGGTTAAATGATACTAATTGATAGATATCAATTAAAACTTTACTCAAAAGCATGTCTTGCCCTTGCAAATGTCCCCATGTGATATTATGGATTAAAGCCTATCTTTCTAAAAAAAATTCTCCCATTACATAGACTAATCCATAATTCACTTTTCTCCCTTTCTCGGACCATTACCACTTGTAGACATTAACTTGATGCTTGCCTTTGGTCCTTCAAATTCTCCCCCTTTGGCATCAAACACTAAAAAGGAAGGCATTAGTAGCACAAGGGAGGGTCAAATTTCATGATCCTTTGTGTATAGAGTGAAATGGATCACAAAATTTGACTCTCGCATTATATAGACTAAGCTCCCCCTAAATTTATGCATACATATGGTAGAAAGCAAAGCATATGCATAATTAGCAATTTGTTGCACAAGAGAGTTTAATCTATATAATGCATGGAGAAAGCATATAAATATGAAATGAAATCAACATGATGATGCCAATTGAAGAACGATGCTTCTCTTCGGGGACTCCATTTTCCTTGCAATGAGACTACTACACACATGATAAACTTGAAAAAGGTGTTAGTCTCAAAGCGTCCATCTTGTAGATGATCCTCCCCCTAAATTTGTGCATGGAGACATGGAATACTTGTAGTACTCATGCACAAATGATTTTGGAGTCAAAATAACACTTGAAAGATGATATTTGGGAGAAAATTATCTACAATTTGGACTTTGGCACATATTAGATAAACAATAGTAAGACAAGCTATGTGCCGTGCTCCTAAGCAATTTTAAACCATGTAGGTTTGCTCCAAGGGTTAAGAATGAAACCGAGCAAGCCTACCATATGATATACCTAGTGTATGCATGACAAAAGATATAAGAATTCAAATGCAAATATAGGCATGAAGAGTAACTAGATGCTAAAAGGTACCAATTGTAGGAAAATTTTAAATCTAATATCAATTGAAGTAAATTGAATCTAGTTACCTAACATGGGAAGGGGAATTTGGGTCCATAGTATTCACTAACCCACTTGGCAATGATTTTGTCCATCATGATGCACCCCATGAAATGCACCCATACTTTGCCAAGTCTCCAAATTCCCCGAGGACCGACGGACTTCTTATTTCCCTTTCGGGATCCAAACCTTCTTGGTGCTCTTCATGTTGGAAATGATTTCCTTTGGCACCCAAAAGCGTTTGACCCCATTGTTTGCTTGCTTGTTCACCTTGATGGCCACCACCTTGTCATTTTTCTTCTTCTTCAAGAGATAAGGTGTGGAGGCCTTCTTGTCCACCTTGTTGGTGTAGGTGTTGGAGAGCTTGCTTGTTTGCTTTTTCTCCTTCTTCTTTGCTCCTCCCCCATTCTTCACCTTGCACTCATAGGACTTGTGGCCTTCTTTGTGGCACACGTAGCAAACCACGGTTTGTCCTTCATCAAGCTTCTTCACTCCCTTGATGGTGTTATCTTGATGAAGTTGGGTTTGCTTCGCCTTGCCTTTCATTTGAGTCAAGTCCTTGGTGAGGCGAGCTACTTCTTGCTTGAGTTGCTCATTCTCTTTTGCAACCTCTTGTGTGCATGTATCTACAATCACTTTCCTAACACAAGCTTGGTTGCACAAAGGTGAGTCTAAACATAAATCATTGCAAGAGGTAGATGCATCCTTTTTAATTATGTCATTTCTTTTAGATGCCTTGGTGGGGGTATTTTTTTCGGCCTCAAGATTAGCAACTTGATTTGTTAGCTCATCACAATGTTTGCACATGATTTCCATTTTAGCAAGCAAACTTTGATAATCATTTTGTGAGCTAGCTAACTTTTCTTTTAATTTTTCATTTTTCTTTTCAAGTTGCTTATCATTAATTGTGCATGCACTTATTGTTGCACTAGCCTCAAGTTGCTCAATTTTAGTAGATAGTTCAACATTGAGATTTGCAAAGTTTTCATATTGTTCAAGCAAATTCTTGTATGCTTCTTGTGAACTACCTAGCTCTTCTTTTAAAGTTTTGAGCTTCTTTTGTTGACTAGTGCAAACTTTAGCATATTTAAGATTTTGTTGCACAATTGTATTGTAAGAAGGCAAATCATCATCACTATCACTCTCACTAGAGGATGAGCTTTTGTTACCTCGTGCCATAAGGCACACACGAGAAAGAGCTTGATGATGAGTGCTTATGACCTCGCCTCTTGTGATGGTTTTCTTCTTCACTTGAAGAATCATCCCATGACCTTATTGTTGTGAGGGCTTTGTTTTTGCACGCCTTCTTCTTTGTCTTGGGTGTGGGCTTGTTTGGACAAACTTCCACAAAGTGCCCCATCTCGCCGCATCCATAGCATCCTCTCTTTCTTTGCTCATTTCTTTGATTGGTGAAAATGAGATCTTGAATTTGGATGGGCACACCCTTGACATTGAGCCTTTGGATCATCTTCTCCACCTTGTTGATTAATTTGATTGATTCTTCATCAAGGTCGGAGGTGGAGGAGGAAGATTGATCATCATCACTTGATTCTTGTTCATCATCATCATCCTCATCTTCTTCTTCTTCACTTGAGGAGCTTGAGCTTGAGCTTGACTCAACTTTCTTGCCCTTCATCTTTTTCTTTTCGCTACAAGCAAGAGCTTTGCCTTTGCTTGATGAAGATGCTTCTCCTTGACCCATCTTACGTGACATTTCAAATGCCACTAGCCTGCCAATGACAATGCCCGGTGTCATGGTGCTCAAGTTCTCCATGTTGTGAAGGATGGTGATGATGCTTGCATATTTCTTTTGTGGTAGAACAGAGATGATCTTCCTCACGATGTCCTCATCATCTAGCTTTAATAATCCTATTGAATGGAGCTCATTGATAATTAGATTCAATCGAGAATACATATCACGAACAAGCTCATCATCATTCATAGCAAAGGAATCATAATTTTGCTTAGCTAGACAATGTTTTTGCTCACGGACATTACTTGTACCGTCATGGAGCTCTTGAAGTTTTAACCAAATTTCATGTGCCGTATTTAAGGTGAACACTTGGTTAAACACATCCATGCTAAATGATTCAAACAAGCAATTCTTAGCTCTAACATTAAAATGCATTTCTTTTTCATCACTCTTTGTGGGTTTTTTGGGATTCTTGATGGGTTTCATCCCGTCACAAGTGACTCTCCATACACCCAAATCAACCGCCTCAAGGTGGCAAGCCATTCTAGCTTTATAGTATGGGAAGTTAGTGCCGTCAAATTGTGGAGGCCTAGCGGTATCCATCCCAATCACTCTACAATAGCGTCGGCTCAACGGCGGTTAAGCCAAAGGTCCAAATATGAGCCAACCGGCTCTGATACCACTTGAAGGACACGTGGACGCCTAAGAGGGGGGGTGTGAATTAGGCAACTTAAAAATCTAACTCTAAGCTATGGCCTCTTTTTCTACCTCTAGCAAAACCTATGCAAAAGATAATCTATCTAGATGATCAACTACGGTTTTGCTAGTGTGTTGCTATCTCTACCGCAAATGATAATAATATGATCAATGTAAATGCGTGAAGCTTAAAGAGCGAGGTAGAGATATGCAAACTCCGTCGACGACTTGACTTCGGGTATTTTTACCGAGGTATCAAGAAGCGCATAAGCTTCCCTGTAGTCCTCGTTGGAGCCCTCTACAGAGAATCCCTCGCAAGGGCCAAGCTCCCGGTCGGGTAACTCCGTGGATAGCCTCGGGCCTTCCCCACACGCAAGTGTGGGTCTCGACGTGCCTTCCGGCAAGCCTCTCCCGGATGCTCCCCGCCTTCACTATCAAGCTTTCGGCCGAAATGCCATGGGCCTTGTTCCCTTCGGTAGACACGGTGGCGGCCGCATTTACAAACGCGGTTGGTGCGATCTCGCAAGACTTCAAGCCCCTTCGATGTACAACTCTTGTGCTCGCAAGCACGCAGTGGTGGTAAGAGGTATGCAAACCTCACTAAACACTAGGCATATACCTAGAGCAAGCGCATAAGCGGTGGTCTAATCAACCTAAGCACTTCGCAAAAGCACCTACGCTAATACCGATGAAACACTAAGCACTATGCAAGTGGAGATCACTAAAATGGTGTATCAACACCCTAGATATGTTTCCTCAGCTCCACTTTTCTCAAATGGCGGTTGGGGTTGTATTTATAAGCCCCACTGAGAAAGTAGCCGTTGAGGTCGAACTCCCGTAAAATCGCTACTCGACCAGACGCTGAATCGTCCCGACGGACGCTGCGTCCGTCGTCCCGACCGTTAGTAGCCGCGAACTACCGATCGGACGCCGCCATGTCGTCGGTCGCTTACCACCGGACGCGTCCGGTCGTGAGTTTCAGCGCCTCGAACTCTCTCTTCAGACTCGATCGGACGCTGCGTTCCTGCGTCCGGTCGGTTGCCGCCAACGTCCGGTCCTTGCGTCCGGTCGCCTGTCTGCCGAGCCACTGGTCCAGCGTCCGGTCGCGCTTCCAGTGTCCGGTCCAGCGTCTGGTCGCCTCTGTGAGCTCGTTTCTTTGCGATCTTGCGCACGGCTTGGTTCCTATCTTCATGCTTGGACTTTGCTTGACATCTTGAGTCTTTTCTTGTGCTTCTAAGGTCTTGCTTGAGGTGTTGATCATCAGATCATCATGTCGCCTTCGTCCAAGTCACGTCTTGCACCCTATTGGACTACAAAACAAACACTTGCAAATTCATTAGTCCAATTTGGTTGTGTTGGTCATCAAACACCAAAATCCAAAGTAAATGGGTCAAGGGTCCATTTTCCTTACAACAACTTTTCTCCAACCACATCCCTCTAGTATATTTGACAAAATGATGTTTACCTATTTCTTATAAACTATTTGCTCGCCTGATAGTCCGAGCAGCGTAAATTTGAACGGGTCAGACATGTAACTGGTTTCAATTTTATTTGTTTCCTTTAGGGATTCGATGAATGTATTCGTACAAAACGGGTTTCCCTATATAATGTGAGATGTGCCCAGCCCGGTCAGATTTACGATGCTAGGACTTTCTTGTGTGTGTTATAAAATTTAAATAGCTATGTGGCTCCTCTGTTAAGCATTACATCGACACAAGACTTGATTGGATGAATTTCGTTATGCATGTTTACCATACTATAGATCAGAAAGAGTACCAAAAAGAAACCTGTAGGCAAAACCAACCAACTGGGGCTAGAAACTGGCTACCAATTGACCAAAGGACCTAATCTACACCATGGTCAAGAGAGTTTAACCCACCTAATACAAAGTTCAACAAAAGTAAACACAGACATGCAAATCAGACTCCACAAATCAAAACCTCTGTATATTTGAACGCGTCTGACATAAAATGCAAGGGAAGATACATAAGAGTAACAACATAAGGAAAGAGTAACAACATGTACTACATTCGTACTCCCAACATAAGGAAGATATATCAAATGCAACGTGAGATACATCAAATAGAACTTTATTTACTCCTCTACACGTCATCGGTATCACTGTCCTCGTCCTGGTGATGTTAGATCTACAGTGGGAATGGGAAGGCTTGGGGTTAATATAAGCGGAGTTGCAGAAGAGATCTTGGCGGTTAATATATCACTACTACAGAGGAGCTATTGGTGTTTATTAGGGAACAAAGAGGATCCATTGGTGTTGAAGTGTTACTGCACATGCAAGAAAGTCCGACCTCAGTATGTTTGAACACGTCTGACACACTGCACAGACATTAGCTTACATTACAAACCAGTTAAAGTTGCTAAAAATAATAACAACATCCATCCAAGAGAAAATTAACATGTCCATAGTCAATCAAACAACATTGGTCCATTTAAAAGCATCATGACAGAGAGATACATCAAATGCAGCTCTATTTACTACTTTGCTAATGACTCCAACTCCGAGAATAAGGGAACATAGGGAAGATAGTAAGATCTACTGATGATTTCTAGCAGGATATCACATCTACCATACGGAATGTAATGTAGGGATGACATGAACTTTTCTTGTTGTCCATGTTATATGCGATGACGGGTCTTTCCACCCCAACCCCAACAAAGAAAACCAAATTACATTCTGGGTGAACTATAACCGTTGTGTAGCACGACTCAAAATCAAAGTAACCCATTTATTTCTTAGTCATTCCAAACGACTTACGCAGGCTGATAGTATGCTTCAATGTCCATTTATTATTAGTACCATAGTCTTCAAGGATCTAGATCGAAAGCTTAGACATATTGCGACCACCAACGGTACATTGACACAAGTGACCCTAAGCTTGATGGATGGAGCGTGAAAAACCACGCGACCAGTTAGGAATTTTCCTCCATGCCATTCCCACCATATCCACAGTAAGTATACGATGGTAACCCTCACAGAACCCAATATAGTGCAGACAACCATTAAGAAACACAGTTGTTGATTTTTATAATGTCCACTCAACCTCCTCGTCCCATTTAGATTCCTTAAAGATCCATGCTATAGTTTTAGATGAGTAGATGTCCACACTCATGCACTGACCATCCTCCTCCATATATTCAAACATATGGAAGTGCGAGGAGGCTGTCGGATCGAACCCCAATCGAGCCTCACCAACAGAATGGATTCTAGGTGGTAGTACCCTCAACTCCTGGGTTGCCAGATTGTAGACGACATAGCGGTATCCATCAGTTCTAAGGCACCAGCATAAGATGAGGCTGTTGTAGCAATCTAAGACAAGTACATTGTTCATGGTGAAGGGCAAGAAGGACAAGGAGGGGTAAACACCGGTGATGCTGGTGAAGTTTCTTTGGTCGTAGATTCCATCATAGAAGAAGCCAGCCAAAGTCTAGGCCATCAACTTATGGTTGTCAGAGGATGAGCCATCTTGAGGTGTGATGTGCATGTACATCTCATGAGCATTGATCTTCCCTAAGATTTGTGTTGGTGTAGCGGTGGAAAGATCACCTTGATGTACCACGGTCACAATATGCCCATATTTGTCAATGGGAAGGACACTCAAGATCTTTCTCACAACGTCGGATGGTGACATTTGAGTAAGTCCAAGCCCATTGACTTCCTCTACAAGAACATTCAAATGTGAATACATTTCATTAGCACATTCTTTAGGAAGCATTTCAAAAGAGTTGAGCTTTTTCATGACAAGATGATAGCATTCCTCACGCTCACTCTTTGTTCCCTCATGGAGCGCACAAACATCCGACCATAGTGCATGGGCGTCTTTGTGGTTCCTTACACGGTTGAACACATCTTTGCAAAGGCCTCTAAAGATGGTGTTGCGAGCCTTTGCATTCTATTTTTCATAGTTCACTTCATCGCCTTGAAGTTGTGCGGGATTCCTAGGTCTTGGGAACCCATGTGAGGCGGCTCTAAGTATTCTAACGTATAGAGCTTCTAGGTACGCCTCCATGAAAATTTTCCAATATGGAAAATCATCCCCCTCGAAGATAGGAGGAGGTCCATCCCCGTGAGACATCTTGCTCTAAGCGGTTAAGCTTAAAAACATGAGCACGAGGCTCCAATACCAATTGAAAGGATCAAGATGCCCAAGAGGGGGGGTGAATTGGGCTAATTCTAAATTTCTTCGCAATAAACAAGTCCTATGGTTAGCCCAATTAACCCCTTGTGCCTAGAGAAGTGTTTCTATTGATCTAATACACAAAAGTTTAGCAACCTAGTTCCAATCCTACTCTAGCATGGCAATTCTAGGAATGTAAATGACAAGAATTGAAATGCTCAAAGTAAATGCTCAAAGTAAAGAGAGGAGAGGAAACGCAGCGATGTTTTGCCGGGGTATCGGAGAGTCGCCACTCCCCACTAGTCCTCGTTGGAGCACCCGCGCAAGGGTGTAGCTCCCCTTTGATCTGCGCAAGGATCAAGTGCTCTCTACGGGTTGATTCTTCGACACTCCGTCATGATGAATCACCCACAACCGTTCACAACTTGAGTTGGGTCATCCATAAGCTCTCCGGATGATCACCAAGCTCTCCAATCACCACCAAGATGTCTAGGTGATGGCGATCACCAAGAGTAACAAACACGAACTCTCACTTGACCACAACAAGCCTAGGGAGAAGGGTGGATGCACACTTTGCTACTCTTGATCTCACTAATGAGGGCTCTCTTTGGGATTCTCAAATCTCAATCACCTCACTAGGACCTTGCTCTTCTTGGCACTCTCTAAGGTGTGTTTCAGCTGTTGAAATGAGCAAAAGTTACTCCACACACGAGTGGAGCTTCTATTTATAAGATAGCCTGAAAAATGAACCGTTATGTGCCTCTACGGGGTGACCGGACGCTCCGATCATGTTGACCGGATGCTCCGGTCAGTTCAACCCGCACACCAGTGATTAAGTGTTGACCGGACGCTGGCAGGGTCCGATCACCACTGACCGGACGCGTCCGGTCACAAATATCCCTCACTGGAGCCTTACTATACTGAACTAGCAAATAACTTTCTTTCAACTCTACAAACAAAGGGGCAAAATCCTTCACCAAAGGCTTAGTGGTACCTAGTGGTATACCAAGATAAGTGAATGGAAGCTCACCAATTGAACAGCTGAAAACTCCAAAAAGGTGAGGCACTTTGTCTTGTGGCACATTGACCGGCACTAGGCAGGATTTAAGAAAATTAACTCTGAGGCCAGTTGATTGTGCGAAGCTGTGAAGCAAGGCTTTGAGGCAGTACAATTGTCTAGCATCAGCTTGCATAGTTAGGAGAGTATCATCGGCATACTAAAGGATTGGAAAATGATCTATGTCTCTATTAGGAATAGGCAATTAGAGGAGACCCTGCCTATAAGCTCTATTAACAATGTTCTGCAAAAGCTCATCTGCTAGGACAAATAACAAGGGTGAAAGGGGTGAAAGGATCAAGATGCCCAATAGGGGGGTGAATTGGGCTAATTCTAAATTCTTTGCAATAATTAAGCCCTACACTTAGCCCACTTCACCCCTTGTGCCTAGAATGTGTTCTATTGTTCTACCGCACAAAAGTTTTGCACCCTAGGTTCTAATCCTACTCTAGCATGGAAATTCTAAGAATGTAAAGGCATGAAATGAATTGCTCAAATGTAAATGCTAAAAGTAAAGAGGGGAAAAGGAATGCGGTAATGTTTTCCCGAGGTATCGGAGAGTCGTCACTCCCCACTAGTCCTCGTTGGAGCACCCGCACAAGGGTGTAGCTCCCCCTTGATCCATGCAAGGATCAAGTGCTCTCTACGGGCTGATTCTTTGACACTCCATCGTGGTGAATCGCCCACAACCGCTCACAACTTGAGTTGGGTCATCCACAAGCTTCACCGGATGATCACCAAACTCCCAATCACCACCGAGCCATCTAGGTGATGGTGATCACCAAGAGTAACAAGCACAAACTCTCACTTGACCACGACAAGCCTAATGAGAAGGGTGGATGCACACTTGCTACTCTCCTTGCACTAATGAGGACCTTAATCTTGAATTCTCAAATCTCAATCACCTCACTAGGCTCTTGCTCTCCCTTGTACTCTCAAGGTATATCTCAACTGAACAAATGGGCAAGAGACCTCCCTTGGATGAGTGGAGTAAGTATTTATACCCCCTCATTCAAAACATAACGTTTGGAGGCTGAGTCAGCATTCTGCGGGGTGATCGGACGCTCCGGTCAGGGTGACCGGACGCTCCTGTCAGTTATACCCGCAAAGAGCCATTAAGCTCTGACCGGACTCTGACCTATGTTTGGTCAGCACAGACCGGAAGCGTCCGGTCAAGAAAAATGCTCTCTGGAACCTTATTGATGTCGACCGGACGCTGGCACCCAGAGTTTGGTCACTTCACTGTTCAACGTCCGGTCAGTTATCGGATCCTGACCAACGTCCGGTCAGCACGGACCGGACGCGTACGGTCAGAAAAATGTCTCTCTAGAACCTGTCGGTGCAGAAAGTGACCAACACGTAAATATTTGTAGTTTTGTCGTACGATGTGATCGGAGGTGGCCTAGCACTCAATGACACAGGGTTTATACTGGTTCAGGCAATATGCCCTATGTCCAGTTTGAGTCGGTCGATGACTTTATTCCTAAGCCCAGGTGCTCGAAGTTTGCAGTGGGGTTACAAACGAGAAGGAGAAAGATGGGGGGTACAAGAGGTCCGATTGGACTCTGGTCAGAGGGACCGAGAGTGACGGGAGCTCCGCTATGTGCTTAGTGTTCGGGCGTGTGCTCAAGGTTTGAACCTGGTGGTTCTGCTGTTGTGTACTAGTGAACTTGATCGATCTAATGAATCTACCTGTTGGGAAAGAGCGCATCCCCTTTTATAGATGAAGGGGATGGCCTTACAAGTGAGAGGAAGAGAGTATGTATGCTACTAAGCCTTGTTGCCCACGCCAGTGGGTACAGGATGATGGTAGGCGCCCATAATACTATTAAATGTCAGATGCACATGGGAGGTTGTGTTGTCTTCTTTGGGTATGGTAGTCGTCGGCGCCTGCCACACTGTTGATACCTGGAGACATGCAAGGGGTTTTACCATGTCCGCCTGGTATGGTAAATGCCGGCGCCCCCAACACTGTTGATGCCCAGAGGCATGTGGGGGTGCCTTACCGTATGGGAGTTAATGGCGCCCACAATACTATAGGGGAAAATGTCGGCGCCTACAACACTGCTTGGGTTCTGTCGTGCCAGGAGGGTCACAGGGTACTACCTGGTAGGCGCGCAGGGTAAGGTCCCTGGTATTGTGGTTTGACTTGTGCGCCCTGCCTTGCTTTCTCCGTTCGTTCCCTGGTCCTTACCGAGCGGGCGTCCTCGATCGGTTAGTCCCAGTCGGCTATGAATATGCCAGTTGGAGAAGAGCAGTGAGCAGGGGTTTGGTGCATCCCCAGTCGGAGATGCGGGTCGAAGTCGGAAGTAGTGTTTTGGCCAGGCCTTCCAGTCGGAGAGGCCGTCCGGAGGCGAGCTGGAGGCCGAAGCGAGCGCTCCGGTCGGAGAGGTGGGCCGGAGTCGGAAACGGGCGCCGTTCCTCCTCAGCCAGACCTTCCGGTCGGCGATTGGATCGCCCTTCGGGCCTGTCGTTTAGGTAATTGGGCCGGCCCATGAGTTGCGTGTTTGTTTGCAACGTTGCCTGCTGGGCCGAGCCTTTTTTGGGAAGCCGGTCCATGAGGGACCCCGGGTTTATGAACCCAATAGAACCTCTCTAGAGTTGACCGGACGTAGGCACCCAGCGTCCAGTCACTTCACTATTCAGTGTCCGGTCAGTACCAGACAACTGCAGTTGATCAAATGAACTGACCGGACTCACCCTTCAGCGTCCGGTCAGTCATTTGACCCTCCATTCACTTCCAACTCGAAATCATATGTGAATGAAGTAAACTACAATTGATCTTAGGGCTATTCCTGAGCTACCTAGTGCTAGGTTTGATAAGTGTGCACCACACCTAACTCACTAGACTCACCTAAGTCAAGCTACTAGTCCATACCCCCCTTAATAGTACGGTCAAAAGAAAAATAAAGTCTTAAACTACTCTAAGTGTCTCTCCAACACCAAACGGCATTTAGAACTAATCCGTCCTTAACCTTGTCATCCATCCTTTGAAAACCAAAACGATTTCCATTAACATGGGCATGACAACCATGATTGCCCAATCAATTGCCATTACCATGACCTAACTCAAATTGCCTTTGCAAAACACATGTTAGTTATAGTAATCTCGTGTTGTCATTAATCACCGAAATCCAACTAGGGGCCTAAATGCTTTCAAGGGGTCCCCTGTCTTACTCCTCTATTGCAATGAAAGTCTTTGCCAAGAACACCATTTAATAGGACAGCTGAAGTTCAAGTTGAAAGGGTATTCTTAATCCATAAACACCACTTGTTGGGGAAACCTTTGGCCTCTAAAATCTGTACAATAGCAGAATGTTCAACCATATCAAAAGCTTTCTCAAAATCGAGCTTGAGAATAATGATCTCTCTTCTGGAGTGGTGGCACTGGTGGAGGTATTCAAAGGCCCAACCAAAGGCAATCTTGTATAGTTCTACCATGTAGGAACCCATACTGATTCCTATGAATAATCTGGAGAATAACTCTTTGTAGCCTGTTAGCTAGGATTTTAGTGATGAATTTCATTGAAGACTTGAGAAGTGAGATAGGTCTAAAATCCACCACCCTTTCTGGGTTTGCTTTCTTAGGCACAAGAGTTATATATGAATAGTTAGTGCTTTGCGTATCGGCTTGATGATTAAAAAAATCTCTGCATAAACGATAGAAATTTTGCTTAACAATGCTCCAGCACTTTTTAATGAACATACCATTGAAACCATCTGGCCCAGGGGCCTTATCAACAGGTAGTTCCTTGGCTGTACCATCCATCTCTTCATCTGTGAAAGGGGCAACTAGTTCATCAAGTTCATGAGCATCCATAAGAGTTTGCAGGTTGAAGAGCATTTTAGGCCTGATAGAAACACCCAATCTTTGCTTAAATTCCTGTCAGAAAAGGGCTGCTTTCTCCTCATGATCAGTTACCTCTCTACCATTAGCTGTAATGATTTGGGTTATAACATTCCTCCTGAAGCGTTCTGTAGCTCTTGCATGAAAAATTTTGGTATTTTCATCTCCCCATTTGACTAGCTTCTCAATGTACCTCTGCTTCCAGTATACTTGCTGATAGTGCAGAAGATTTTGCAGATGTCGCTTTAGGATATTTCTAAAATTTCTTTCAGGCAGGAAAAGGTCTCTGAATTCTTCTAGCTCATCCAGGAAAGCTAAAATGATATTGCAGTGACTTATCAATTGTTTCAGATTGGATTTATTCTTATCCCATTGTTTGAGAATAGCTCTGAGTCTTTTAAACCTAGCCGAGATATTCCTTGCAGCATCTTGGTGATAAACGAGAGGCCAGTTTGAATCAATTAGGGCCAAGAAACCTGGCATAAGGGTCCAGTAATTTTCAAGCCTAAACAAAGCTGCTTTTGGGATATTAGTATCAACCTGAACCTTGCATGGTGTGTGATCTGAGACTGATTTAGCAAGAGGAATCACTAGAGTATTTGGGTATTGAAGAGTCTAGGCTGCAGTTGTGAAAAACCAGTCTAGTTGCTATATTAGAGGCTGTTCCTGCATATTACTCCATGTGTATGTCCTGCCCTTTAGTGGCAATTCAGTAAGACCTAGATGACTAATAATGTCATTGAACAGAGCCATGTCATTGTGATTACCACCAGGGCGATTTCTGTTTGATGCAGTCCTATAGAAATTAAAGTCGCCTAGGAGGAGGGAGTGATCATCGTGTTCAAGCTGAGACTATAAAGCCATAAAACAAAATTGGTACGAGCAGGTTCTCTTGTCGGGCCATAAACTGTTATCATAGACCATACGGCTTGGTAATGAGTAGAGGTGAAAGTCATGTGTAATGCAAAACTTTGCTTATCCACAGTGAGCCCATTAACAATGTTTGATTTCCATGCAACTAAAATTCCTCTGGGGGCACCATCTGATGGGCAGTAATCAAAATGACCAAAAGAAGTCGGGAATGAAATTGTGCAGGTAGGCAGAATCAAAAGTCTGATGTTTAGTTTCCTGGAAACAAAAGAGAGAGCAGGCACTCTCATCTATTTTGTTGCGAATTAAATCCCATTTGACTGGATCATTCAAGCCACGGACATTCCAGCACAAAATGTTCCAAGATCGATGTCTATTATCCATAAAAATGAAGTTTAAACAATTGACTAAGTAAAAGCAAAGCTTTTACAGCAAGTAGATCACAAGCACGAAAGAGCATAAAGGGAATGTTGAGGGTAGTTACCATCCATTATAAACCGTCAATAAAACATGTATAAGCGTATAAATATGATCACCAACATAGACTTAAGGGTTTAAAATAACAATTTTCACAAGTTTTGGTGAAACTGTGTTTTCTGCAGGGTTTATTCAGAAAACCGTCAAGGTGGACCTACATGTTATAATTAATTGCGCTTATCCGCAGCGAAAACTACTGTAGAAGGTTTCAGAGGACACCAGAAGCCACGTCATCAAAGCAGACCCCGAGAGGATGATAGGTAGGGCCGGCCGGCCCCACCTGCAGGCTGACCAGCCCCCTGGTCCCACCTGTCAGCCCTCCGTTGTTATGTCGGTTCTCCACCGCCTTAAGCATTGCATCTACGCTGTTTATTCAAGTCAGTTTGATCCGATGGCTCAGGATTGATGCTCCGACCTATATAACCAGCCCATGCCCCCCTCCAGAGCATGCTAGATCACAAGTCAAGATCAGACCAGAAATTAGGGTTTCCGGAGATAATAGAATAGAGCTCAAATTCTTTAAATTTCTAGTATAGGCTAGCTAGCAAGGTTCAAGTAGAGTGTGGGCTATTACTCAGAATTCTGAATCTGCCGTCTAGAGACTGGTATAGCCATTGTATCTCTTTATTTATGACTCTATGCTACTTCAATATTATGTTGCTATTTATTATGTTCTAAGTTTGTTCTAGTTATATATTTGATATAGTTATGATTGATAATGAGTTTATGCATATGTTCGCAAAGCGCTTAGCCCAAGATGCACATGGGTTAAGTGATCGACATTATGTAAGCATGGTGCTTAGATATTGTTTATCTGTGGATGCATTTTGCACTCTAGGTCATGTGGTAGATCGTGGATGTGACACTCCTATTGAATACTTTTTAATCCACTCTCCGTTTGTAGAACAAGTAGAACACGGTTGAGAAGGGAGACAAGCTCTGTTCTTGATCTTCTTTAGTAATGTTCCTTATGCATAGATCCAAAGTTAATTGTGCTATAGATGAGAGTATATATACTTGGGTGTAAAAAGACTTAGTAAATAAGTAATGACTTAGAAATATTTTTACTCTTACCGAATCTCCTGCCTAGCCATACTATATTTTATGAGTCTCTATTTCTATCTCTGGAATTATTATCAATGCTTCGTACTTATTATTTATTTATCATTTGACTTATCCCTGTCATAGTATGAGAGTGATTTTATCATAAGTATATATATTTATCAATATCTCTTTGCCAACAATCCCATAGCTCCTCCCTGTGGATAAAATATAAATAACGATACTCGATATAAACCCAGGTGAAATGCTAAAATGGTATATTATCTGTGCGCTTGCGGATACTTTACTTTAACGTATATAATTTTCTCTAAGTTTACAAGTGTCATTAATAATTACCAACCATGTATTTCTAGCATCATGCTATGACAACCTAATAAAAGGTGATGCTAAGAAATATGAAGAGGGAATCTTGACCCAAGAGCAAAATAATAAAATGGAGTGAAGCCAAAGATTTTTTTTCGAAAAAGAGAGTGCACTCCCATGCAACTCAACTGTAATTGGAGGTCGTATCAATCATCATTGATCTGCTGTGCATTGAGCGCTTCTAGAGTAACCTCATCAGGAGGCACTTCACAGTATTGCATTGCCAGATTCTGCATGAGAGCGATGGGTAGCATGCTGTCATCCTGGGCACACAATTCCTTTGCGTGCTGAAGTTCTTCCTGGAGTAGAAGTGTGGCTGATTTGGCCTTGACTTTCCTTGGCTTGGCCTTCTCATGTAGCTCATAGAGTTCAAAACCCGGCGGCTTGTGGAGTCTTGCACTGCGCTTAACTTCGTCTTCCACGACTGGAGTCTGTCGCTAGCGGCTCTTCTTCTTTGGAAAGTCTGTTGGCACATCCTGTCCTGAAGGTAGCACCTCAGAGCCATCAACTACAAAGTCTGTAGCTTGTGCATCTTGGTCATGAGAGACATCCACTAGAGATAGCTGAGGGACAACACCTGTAGACTTATCATGAGAAACTTGAGAATCAGATGTTGCAGACAATGGTATAAGCATCCCAATCTGTGCAACATTTGTGACCGGTCTAACAGCAGTGGAGGACGAGGCTTCCCAGTTGTTGCCCCAAAAGGGGGCGGGCACTATGTACTGATTGGTGTCCAAATTGATAAGAAAACCAGGAAACTGCTCCAAACCAGAGACAATGGGCCTTTGGATATAATGTTGGTGATGAGTCTATTGAGCAAGATCTGCAAGTTCAGTGACAAGCATTTGGATGGAAGGGGCTGGACCATATCCTTGATGCAGTCCAAGGCCCTTAGCTAACTTTCTGATCGAGTAATCACTGTCAGGGTTCATTCCAAAGTTGAGGAGGTGAGTTACTTCTCTAGTGTCAGTCAAAGGCAGTTCAATAGTGATGGGCTCTCCCTGAGCTCTAAAGAAATCCCTGACTTCATGGCTCACAGATCTGGAAAACTGAGGATCATCAGGGTGATGGATCATTGCTTGCTCAACTACCGAGTTAGCTAGCTGTTCAACGTGCTGAATTTGTGGGGCCTGTTGTGGCACTTCCTTAGCAGTATCAGCATGGGTCTTAGGCCGCCAAGCAATCTTGGGCTTCCATTTTGTGTAACACCAGTCAGCTTTGTGGCCGTAGTTGTAACAGGCTTGGCACCGGACTTGTTGAACGCACAAGGGAGCAGAATGGCCCAAACGCAAACAGTTTGAACAGGAAAGCATTGCTGAAATCTCATTCGTCCAAGAAAAGCTCTTTCTCTGGTTCGTTGCCTCATTTACTTTCTTCTGGGATTTGAAATTTGAATTAGAGGCCAGCAGATCTCCCGAAGAACATGCAGAGATCGAGGGTTCAGCAGGAACACAAGAACTATTCTCCAATCGAACAGATTTTATGGAGTTTCCAGAAACTTGATCGGCATCAATATGAACCTTAAACTGACCAAAAGAAAGAAACAGAGGCCGGCTCTTGGTTGGGATCACTGTAGGCTGTGGAGCAAAACGAACTCTTTTTGTAGATTTTGTTGAGCTTGTTGTTTTTGCTGTACGTTTCTGCCTTTTGGTGAGAAATCTGGTCCACTCTCATTCCTGCTCTATCTCCCAAAGACGTTTCTCACGCTCCCATCGAGGTGAGCCATTATGCCAAAGATGAAAATAGACATTAAAATGATCACAAATGAACCTCCAAAGATCATAAACATGCAGACCGACTGCTTTGTTAGCCACTGAGAAACGAAAATGGCGATCACTCTGAAATTCCACGTGAAAACCGGCAGGGGAGCCACCCAAACAAGAAGCAAGTGCGAAAGCGACTGAGTCTTCAGATAGACGGAAAGTATAGCGACGAAAGGCAGCCACAAGGAAGAAGGATCCAGATGGTGAGCCAGAAGTGTGATGCACACAAGAACCAAAAAGCTAGAGGATTTCTTTACAGAATTTCCTCCCATGGGAAAAATCTAACTTTTCCCTCAATTCATCCGGAAGATCCATCAGAGGTCAGACGAAGGGGACCAGGAGAGAACCTGGTTGTCGATCTGATCCACAGGGGGGCGAGCATCAGAAAGGTGGGAGACCAGCACTCGACAGCGCCGCGCTCACCAGGCACAGGTGAGGCCGGAGACATCGTGGAGATCACCTGTGGCGAGGATGGGCAGAGGTGGGAGGGTGGCGTAAGATATTATATCAACAGCTAGTTCATAAGAATATATATATACATTACAAATCCATAATAATTTTGTTTACTTTATTACAAGCACATAATAAATTAAATTTATTCATTACAAACCATAATAATTTAGATCAGTTCATTACTATAATCAACAGTAATTTAAATTCCTAAATCTTCTCAACGTCGTACCACGTACTTGGAGAAGTGCAGATCATTCATTTTATATGCCCGAATGTCACTGCTGTAGCGCAATATATTTACTAGTGCACTCTTCCTTGCTTCACAAGATCTACTGACGACGATTAACAATGGCTCAGAACATCCCCACCGGTCACAATAATGTTTTTCTAAATTTCCTCTGAAGTGAAAACAGGCCAGCATATTCCTATTTATAACGACCCAATTGATACATGGCCTGCTTTATAATAGCTTCAAAGCTACAACTTGCATATGTTACGTCATTCTGTTAAATCTGTAAGTGTTGAGAAAAATATGGTTATCAGAACCATACATATATATAGACATAATAATTAATCTAGATATAAGTTATGAGACTGACCACATCATTTATGTTGTCCTCAGCAAGCTGTGCTCAAAACAGTCCAATATCATGGTGGAGGTTCATATTTAAAGCTTCAATCCTCATGGAGGAGTATGTAGAAATATTGTACCCAATATTTTGAAACGTCCTTAAACATTCTAGCATAGCATATTTTTACGCACTAATGGGGTGAGGTTGACCACTGCCCGTCCTATGGATGTATAAAACTAGACCTTGTTGGTTACCTCCCTAGAGAGAATAGAAAAGCCAATTCGACATTGCGTGTGTCCACCCTCTATAGGGAATGTATCAACTCGCATGTAATCAACCTCGAAATTTTAGAGTGTCTTTTCAAACCATGGTATAGGATGAATTGTCTATATTTAAGAATTTTATATTAGAACAAAATATTTATAGAGATGTCTTTAAAACATGTTACTTACTATGCTTGGATATGGGTGGTTTGCCATCCCCAATGTTGGTTGGAAGTCCAGATCAAATGCATAATTATTTGACACATCCGACGAAGGGAGTTCAGCCATCTCTTCTTCTAAATTTATGTCAAGAAAAACAATGATATCAAAAGAGGACAAGAGATAGAGGAGTAGGAGAAGTAGGAGCAGAGGACAGGAGAGAAGAAGATTAGAAGTAGTAGGACTAGGAGATGAGGGTCTACAAAGTAGCAGCTGCCTGCCAATGGAGAGTAGTAGTAGTAGTAGTATTAATAGTAGGATAGCAGCAGCAGTAGTATTAATAGATGGAGTTGCATTACAACCAAAATATAGCTATCAACATACAATTAGTGTTATCCAAACTAATAGGCCCTATACATCATAATTAAATCATTATACAATTGTATTATTCAACTACATCGACCATCTAATTGTGTCTTTAAAGGCCTAAGTATTGCAGTTGCATTGGCAGCTCATGGAAAGCCTCATCTAAAGTCCAAACACTATCACCAACAGACTGATAATCACCAAATTCTTCCAAGAACTAGTCTTACCACCCTGAGGGGGGATGCTTTCACTACAATCAGTTGGGACCAATTTAGGGGAGGGAGTTGCTGCTCCAACATAGGCATTGAAATCTCTAAGTGCATGGTCATAGTTGTTGTACTTCTTGTGTATAGCATTTTTGAACCCAAGCACTTTTTTACTATACTCATGCCAAGACATGTAAATCCCAGGTTTCTTCCCATCCAAAACACACATAGCAAGGGACCATTCTCTATGAGTGAAATTGAAGAAAATAGCTATCAATCAGGAGTAGTTGTGGCAGCAATAGTATTAGTAGTAGGACAACAATAGTAATAGTAGTAGTAGTACTAGTTAGTAGTAGTAGTAGTACTAGTTAGTAGTAGTAGAAGTATATGGAAGAGTAGTAGGGAAGAGGAGGAGTAGGATAGGAAAGGATAGTTGAACAGTAGCAGCAGTAGTAGAAGGAGAGGAGAGGAGATGATAGGAGTAGTAGAATGGTGAATTGGGCTCGTCAAGATTCAAGAATTAGGTGAGATTATATGCTGTCGTAAAACCCAAGAACCTACATCAAGTGCTACATGTTTAATTAACTTAGCAAATGGCACTCCATTCGAGACGAGCCAAATTCAAATTCAAATTTCAATAGATCACAAAAATGAGTAAAAGTAGAGGCCTTAGAAACATGCCAATCATCATTTGACCATGAACTTAGAGCATAAAGACATCATAACAGAGAAGTGCGAGAAGGTAATGTAGGGGCGGCTGGTAATGATGTCAAGTTCCTCATAAGTTCTTGATCATCAGCTTATATTTCATATAATGTATGGAGTTAGACAATTTTATCATAGGCAAAAACAGAGGAGAGGAGAGGAGAGTTGGCAAAAAAACAACTAGTGCTTACCAATTAAAAAGAGCATCTGCTACCAAACATAGAGTAGAGGAAAGCAACTAGTGCTTGCCAAATAAAATAGAGCAGCCGCTGCCTGCTCAAAAAAATATAGCACCAGCTGCTTGCCAAACATATAGGAGAGGAGAGGAGAGTAGGAGTGGTACAAGTAGAGGAGAGGAGAGTAGTAAAAGTAGTAGGATTGGAGAGGAGAGAAGAGTAGTGGAAGTAGTAGTAGTAGTAGTAGTAGTAGTAGTAGTAGAGGAGAGGAGGGGAGAGGAGTACTAGAAGTATTATGTCGGGGTTATAATCCCTAGGTGTCTCAAGGTACTAATTAATTAGCAGGCTGAGTGACCCATGACACATCAGTTAGTGAAGCCCGAATGACCGAGGCCTAGCTGAGCTAGCTAGAACAGGCCTAAAGCCAAGGCCAGGGTCAGTCGTGACACCTCCTTCTGTCTTAGTTGCACGATGCGCGAGAGACTCACGATCTCTCCATCATCCCGACCCCCAGGAGGAACGGGGAGAGGTCACACCTAGCCAAACGTGCCTGCTCTGACAAGAGTAGGCATGCCACACTGACCCCACAAGGACCGAGGGGACAGCAGTCACCTTAGTCTGGTCAGACACCACCCCTACGCCATGCAGCACAGACAAGACAACACCGCCCAAAGTGGTGACGGCCGGTACGGTGCCCACCATCCAGATACAGCCCGACAAGACACCTGTACGATTCTACCCACTACAGGATAGGATCCACGACGAGGGCCTTGACTTAGAGGCCATCCAGACCTACGGGAGCCACGACCCCAACGCTCGGGATCATGGCCATCAGCTCCACAAGCCAACAGGGCGATCAGCAACCCAAGGGCGGCTACCAACTCCTATACGACACCTCAAGAAACTAGGAGGCGATGACGAGGACCACGGCGGAGACCATGTCGCACAGGACGGCTGGCGAACCACCACCGTGCCTACAGTGCTGCCATGGCTAGCACAGTAGCACCACGCCACACCATGACGTGACTTGGCCACAGGACCATGACAACAACCATGCCCAGACATATACCTCAAGATGGCGTAGCTTGCAAGCCAAGTTAGCTAGGTCCTTCCTCAGGCTCATGACCCTTCGGTCAGGAGAACCTTCTACTTTATATATGCCTTGGCCCCGGACTCTATATAGGGGTAGCCAGGGCACCCATCTTGGGGACTCTCTCTCATTCATTCATTTCTCCACCGTAGAAGGGCTCCTGAAGCTTCCCTTCGGGCAGCCCATCTCCTAGCTCTAGCTCTCCTACCTCTTTCACCATTCTTACACCCCCATTGTAAGAACTTCAGAGCATTCAAGTGAGGAACACGCACTCGATCATCTCTGAGACTAGACATAGGGCTCTAGCCTAAACTAGGATAAATCCTTGTGTCTTTTGGATGTTACCATCGTTTTCCTAGAGCAGCGCGACAATCATATAAATTTACTAGTCCGGTTTACAAAACACCAACAGTTGGCGTGCCAGGTAGGGGATAGTCACGCACTCTCGATTATTGAGAAGGAAGCGATGACTCCTCATAACATTGATGGACTTGCTCACGGAATGGCCCACGGCGGCCACATCCACCACGAAAACTACGAGTTCATCGGTGTTGAAGGGCCAGCGCCAGCGTCCACCTTCAGCCGTAGCCCGGATCTCTACTTTAGAGATCTGGACCCTGCGGTCTATGGCGGACACACTCTCAAAACTACCCTCGATGGTAGCATCCCAGAGTGTAGCTACATAGGGGGGGCCGATACCCTCTTTCGCCATGAGCCACGACCAAATCTTCCACCCAAGAAGCCAAATGCTTGAGGCTCAAGGAGAGTTCACCCAGGGAATGGCCTCGACTGGCCACATCCTTTTGGGGAACTGCAAGGTCATCCACGCCAATGGGTTGACGCCCATCACCAGCTTCTACCTCACCCAGGCCGACCACGTGGGAAGCCTGGGTTCGATGGTAGAACCACGCTTCGGGCAGCGTCTCCACAGCTAGTGGAGCACGGCATGTTAGGGCATGCATGAACGATGAAATCACCCATCGCCACGCGGCGTCATCATTAGCGATCAGGTGGCTACCGAGCACCATGCCTTGTAAGGTTAAGCCCGGAACCAAGACCTAGTCCTGCACGGCGGACAAACCGTTTGTCACATCTCAATGAATTGTCAGCCCTCGTTTGGAGGCACATGCAACTAAAGAAGCGGGCTCCCTGAGCGCACCACGTGTCGCCCCGAGCGGACTAACTCGTGTTGTCCTCAGAACACGCACATGCAGTGGCAGCTTGCGCTAGCTCTTCGTCAAGAGTGGCAACCACACCTAGAAGGGAAGGCACGATGACCATGACATCGACACGCCACGAGGGCTCAAGCACCAGAATGCACGAGCCTCCTCGGCCCAAAACCGCATCGGGTTAGATACGGGGAAGCCATCCCTAGGGGCTCGTGAGCCCGCAGAGGACGTCAACCAGTCAAAGGTCAGCCCAAGATAGCCTAAGAGGTCGACCCACGTAAGCTATTACCGCTCCAAGTACTAAAGAAGCGCCCTCACCAGCTCGTGGCACGAAGACCGCAATGACTTCATCACGAGCTGACGCTCGGGGGCTCACCGCACCTCGAGCGACAAAGAACGATCTCATGACAGACTTCCTACACATCGGGTCACCACATCCACTTTAACCTTAGCCTCTCTACCCAAGCACATTCACATGTACATGTGGGCTCACCTGTAGTTTTGGAAAACTTAGAGCCAACCAGGGAACATGATGTCGGTACACTTCACCCTAGCAGAGTCTGAACCCTCTAGCGATTTGGTCCGGCCCGCGCTAGCAGCCGGACACGATTCGCTCGCAGAGATAGTACACATAGTCACACACTCGTTCCATAGCGTACCCATTATCCCAGTGACCGACTCATTCTCGAGTTCTTTCCGATTGCGCCTCGAGCCATGATGAACTGGTGACCCAAATCCTGATTTCTCTCTCGCACCAGAAGGGTCACCCGGCCAAGCCTCATGGACTAGCTCCAGGGCAAGGCCAGACACCTACGCATGGGTTTGAATGAAAATAGGGAACTCGTTCGCTCTAAGGAGAGAGGAACAAAAGGAAAAGAAAACTCTAGCCGCTCGCTCGCTTTCTTCTTGCATCGCACCGGATCTACGGCTTTTCCCGACGTCTTGTTGCGCGATCAAGTCGTGTGCCACTATAGCCCCGTGGTCAGTCCCTAGGCTAAAACATGCACCCACACGCACAGAACTAAGGAGGATGACATACATTCCTAGCTCGAACTAGAAGAGAACGAGGAAACAGCAAGGTGACAAAGCGAATACACCGACTACATACCATACATACAAGAAACCCAAAACATGTTCACCACAACAAGAATACCCGTGTAACGCAGAATCCTTATACATGGATCATCACACGCTAGAAGCTTGGAACTGGTAACATGGGCGACTAACGCTTCACCTACAACGCTACAAGGACTGCCGCTCCATGAGCGTCGGCATCATTCGTTGCAAAAGTGACCTCGGGCAGCGAGCCGACGCCGCCATAGCATGGGCACCTCGACACCACAACATGCCATGAGCTCACTCACAATAGAGGACCACCTGAAGCTAAATTCCCAGAACCAAACCGGGACAAGGCCCTACGCCCGCGCGATAGCAGGGGAAAGAAAGCGTCCGCGTAACCTAAAGAAAGACGAAGAAAGGCGCGATGCCACCGAATCTATCCTGCAGATACCTCAGACTCAAAAATGGGGTCGCAAGGGTCAAGCCTCATGGGTCAATCCCTAGGTGGGGCCACGCTGCCGCGGCATTCGAACGATCGATGGCGGTTACGGCAAGATGGCGACACGCAAAAGAAACAAAATCGAGGAACACAAGCCGATAAGAACACCTGTACTTAAAATTTTCTGAGCACCCCGGATGCACCCTAGGGCTTTCTCTCATTCAATCATTTCTCCACCATATAAGGGCTCCTGAAGCTTCCCTTTGGGCAGCCCATCTCCTAGCTCTAGCTCTCCTACCTCTTTCACCATTCTTGCACCCCCATTGTAAGAACTTTAGAGCATTCAAGAGAGAAACACGCACTCGATCATCTCTGAGACTGGACGTAGGGCTTCGGTCTGAACCAGTATAAGTCATCATGTCTTTTGGATGTTACTATCATTTTTCAAGAGCAGCGCGACAATCGTATAAATTTACTAGTTCGGTTTACAAAACACCGACATATTAGTAGTAGAGGAGAGGAGAGAAGTAGAGTAGCCAAAAAACATCAACTACTGCCATATATAATCATAGAAATAGCGGTAGCTATTGCAAAGGATATAAGAGGAAAGGAGAGGAAAAAGACAGCAAGTTAACTAAGGATATAACACATAGTAATGCATAGTACCAGGGATATAACACATAGGGATAAGGTTCACACTTAACTAAAAATTCGGCACAAGGAAGCATAGGAGTAACATGACTGACTCAAAATTTTAATTTTATGACTGCAAGATACACATGCTTAGACCTGATAGTTTAGCAGCCATTTAGAAAGATTACCAATACTGCACAAGCACATACATTTAGTTGAGGTAAAAATAATTTGAACTAGACATTTCTATTTTAGATATTAACCTTAAATGTACCCAAGATATTAAGAATGAGCTATTATAAATTAAACCACACGAGATCAAAGCACAAACCTTCTGTCTAAAAAATCTATAATCTTTTAGCATGGTAAAGAATGAGTTATTATAAATGAGATTATCAACTAAAAACTAGCATTTGCATTGCCACTTGTATGAATGCGTTGATGTATTCATCCTCTCATTGTGATCTATCTGTGAAAAAGAATGCTCTGTTTTAACTATGATATATTCATCCACCACAAACATGCAAATAATCAACAAATTCATGCTCAGGAGCATGCTCTATTCTTCCTCAATGGAGCAAGAATAGTGGACCAGGGGTTGGGACATACCTGCAGAAGATGCGGGGAAGCAAGGGGTGGAGGGCACGAGCCAGGGGAGCGTGCGCCGACACCGGACGCACAACCATCGGGGCAGGCCCTCAAGGGATGGCGAGGGTGGCGTAGTGGGCCGGGGCCCTCAAACCCAAGCCATAGGGGGCCGATGGAGCTCGAGGTCGGAAAAGGCACCTGCGTCGGAAGTCAAGGTCGTAGACGGGGAGGACGGATGCTGGAGTGCACGGCCACCAGACGTGGGAGTGCTCGGCCACCGTGGAAGGGGGCGCGCCACCACCGGGAAGGGAAGAAGGGAGTGCACGACCATCAGGGAAGGAGGGAGGGTGCGCGTGACCGCCGCCACCTCAAACCCTAGCCGGCGGGGATGTTAGTCGGGGAGGGACTGCCGGGGAGGGAGGGAGGGAGCGCGCGACCACCGGGGAGGGAGGGAGGGAGCACGACCGCCGCCTCAAACCCTAGTCGGCAGGGATCTCAAGTTGGGAGAGAGGAAGCACCGCCGCTGCCTCAAACCCTTGTCGACAAGGATGTTAGCTAGGGAGGGAGGGAGGGAGGGAGCGCGTGACCGCTGGGGAGGGAACGCGCGACCGCCGCCGCCTCAAACCCTAGCCAGCGGCGTGGGGTCGGAGAGGAAGCGCCGCTGGCGGGGGATCTTCGGTCAGAGAGAGGAAGCACCGGCGGCGAGGGATCTCAAGGTTGGAGAGAGGAAGCAGTGGACTTCCCTACCGACGGCGTCAACAGCGGCGCCAAAAAATTCGGTAGCCTGACGGCATCCAAACAAAGAATAGCGTCCAGGACTTAGCTAGCTTTCTAGCTCGCGCACCCCTTTCCTTATATAGGGGGACCAATTTGTAGGGGCGGTTCCTGATCCAGCCGCCCCTACAAATAATTTACAATTTTTTCAATTATTAATTCTCTATATTATATATTATAAAAATACAAAGTAAATTAATATAATATTTTTTATTATTCTATATATGTATAAATATATATATATATTAACAATTTGTTGATATGTATATATAATTACATATTTTCTTCTTTACAAAAAATTAAAAACATATTTTAAAAATTGAAAATTTAAAATTTGAAACTTCGAATAAAATTTTAGGACACTAAATGACCTCAAATAAAAATGCTATAAACATCAAAGTTGTATAACTCATCAAGATGTACAACTTTTGTTTTGGTCAACTTTTCATGTGACAAATTTTGAACAATTGAAATTTTGAATTTTATATAATTATAACTTCAAACCATATTTTGAAATACTAAATGATCTCAACTGAAAAGTCATGAAAATAAAAGTTGTTGAACTCATCAAAATCTACAACTTTTATTTTGGTCATTTCTTCATTTGATAAAGTGTTAGCAAACATCGTTCATAAATTGACATATCTCTCATCTAGTTTCATAAACTATGTGTAAGATTCATTAATTTGTGATCAATGTTTGCTAACACTTTGTCAATGAAAAAATGAACAAAATAAAAGTTGTAGATCTTAATGAGTTCTATAACTTTTATATTGATGACTTTTCTGCTGAGATCATTTAGTGTTTGAAAATCTGGTTTGAAGTTGTAGCTATTTGAATTTCAAAATTTGAATTGTTCAAACAAAGTCAAACAAAAAGATGAACAAACTAATAGCAATAAGAACACAACAAATGGTTAGAGCATGATTTTAGAAATGTTTAGGAAAAAACCATCCCATTTGGAGTTAGTATGAGGGAGACAGACAAGTTACAAGTTTTAGTCAGGGATTAAAAAGAGAAATCAAACATGTTTTTTCCTAAAATTTTCTAAAATCATTCTCTATCATTTTTGTTTGATTATCTTTTCATGTGACAAAGTTTGGAGAATTCAAATTTTAAATTTAAAAAATTGACAACTTCAAACCATATTTTGATTCCCTAGATAATTTCAGCTGAAAAAGTCATGAATATAAAAGTTGTATAACTCATCAAGATCTACAACTTTTATTTTGGTCATTTCTTCATTTGACAAAATGGTACTCACACACAACAATAGATTCGACGACCCTAACTTATTACTAATATCAGTGGGGCATGAGGCAGAATCATGCAGGCCATAATACAATAATAAGATCATGGGGCTAACACATCTTTCAACCTATCTTTACTTCAACGGTCTCGTGACGTGAACTATTCATGAAAGCATTCGATATCGGCTAAAATAGCCGATTTAGGCATAACGCACAGTTAAGGTCATGCCTTATCAGGAACAGATCTACCAAATAACGATTCCCACTCCACGGTGCTAACAGTGGGGTGTGAGGCAGAATCACATAGGCCATGATAACGGGCCATGGAACGGTTTTCGCTAACCATTAGATCTACTCAAGATCAGACATGCCTTAACCGCACACTATGCACGATCAAGATTGACATAAAACAGCCGATAAAACATAACTTATCATTTAAAGTGCAGATTAGATTAAATTTAGATTAACAAAAGATGGGTTAAACAGAATATAAGGCCGATCTAGATCAATCCCAATCGGGCGAAGTGATATTGCTGTAATTAAATAAATAATGGAAGCAATAAGCAATATCGGTAACTTAATGAATCTATCCGAAGGAACGCCACCCTTAGATAGAGCCGATAACTTGACCTTAATCTAGTTCGAGCAGTGGAGGTCAACCGGATCGATGCAGCCATACTTGAACTAGACAAGAGTCGATAACTAGCTTATACCAGAGTCGCAGTGGAGGTCAACCGGATTGATGCAGCCGTACGAACAGAAGTATAAGCCATGACGATACTTACAGACAAGCAGTGGAGGTCGACCGGATCGATGCAGCCGTACTTGCTGAAGAACTCGCCGAGATCTACTCTACTCCTACTCCTAAGGGGTGGCCAGAGCCGAAAAAGTAAGTAACTTGTATTTGATTGATTATGTGTGTCTTACAATAGCCGGGGTCCAATATTTATACCCGGAACCTACGCATGATTCCTACCTATGCACGACTCATCACAATTTTTGGCCCTAGAGAAAACATTCCAAAATTAAGATAACTTGGACTCTAAACTTTCCCTTTTTATAGAGTCCAACATGCCTTGTCCCAGCGCTGATCGTAGCCTTTGTCGTTATCTGTCGGCGCTATCTGAGGAAAGCCAATTCTAGTGTTGCATTCGAATCAGCTGATACCGACCTGCACACAATTGATTCCTTGATGACATGACCTTGGGAGCTTTCGTGTCCCTACGATTCTTCTTCTAAATTTTGGTGTAAACACATGCCCCCCAAATTTGGGAT
The DNA here is from genome assembly GCA_904845875.1 of Miscanthus lutarioriparius. Lineage (NCBI taxonomy): Eukaryota > Viridiplantae > Streptophyta > Magnoliopsida > Poales > Poaceae > Miscanthus > Miscanthus lutarioriparius. Next base: position 46,067,870 of record CAJGYO010000004.1, on the reverse strand, counting down.
AAAAGTAATTTTATTCCAAAATTATCGCGTCTGTATCCCCGATAGGTCCGTAGTCATGGGTAGAGAATCTTGATCTGGGGTCTACTGTTTGTCGCCGTCTATGTCAGTTCATGAGCCCATGCTTCAAAACTTTTACGAGAGCATCATTGCTTCACGGGCACTTGGATTCATCTTTCTAGGCCGGCTATAAAATACCTATCCGACCCTGGCAAGAGCAACTCAATAATTCAGCTATGTTTCTCTTCCATCTGCCCCCTCAAGTGCTTCTGACTCCGCCGGACCCTCCATGGTCTATCCTTTTGCTATGAAGATCTTGAACAGTTAGAAGAATTCTTGTGCATAGGGTGAATGTGTCGCTCATTCTAGCACCTTGTCGAGCAAGAGGATCAACCACTACGGTTAGAAGAATTCTTGTGATATCACCTGAGTCTTCTCTCCATGCTCGCAGAGCTATTCTAGTGTTTGCAAGAGCTAAAATGTGTGGACACCTTCCCCTTGTTTGCTCCACCAAACGCCCATCGGAAAAGCCATAGGCTTCTTTCCCATAGTTTCCCAGTTACCGAGAAATCAGCTGGGTACCTGTTAGGCGGGTGGCCTTTCCCCTTCTCCTGGCATAATTTTATCAATGGGCCGATGTGACTCGGTTCATGATGACCTTTGGCCTTGTGGGGACCCAGAGTCCCTTCAATCCAAAGAAGTCTTGGTGGGTTGATCTCTTGTCAATGTAAATTCTTCGTATCCATCCCATGATATTTTGTAATTTGGGGAAGCAATAAGTCCGAATATGTTATCTCTTCATTATCTGTCCCTTGAATTTCCAGAGTGTCGATATGTTTCCGTATCTGATTTCAATTTCACACCCCCGGCGAAATCTATCTTCTCGTCTTCCCGGGCTATATATACGGGCCATGGCTGTGGATCAAAAAACAACCCGCTTTGTCTCAAACCTTCTGCGTCTTTAGTATAGTCCCTGCTTTTCCGTAGGTTTGAGATCATGGAGAACAGCAAGAGGTCTACTAAGGAGGCCCTCAATGGATCTGCATCATCGCGCCAACGCCTTCATCACCAAGAGGGTGCAACTTGGGGTGCTCCCATCATTCCAGAGCAGAGGGCCGACTCTGCCTAGCCTTTGGGGTCATCTTCGGCACTAATTCACCTCTAGCTCCCCCATTATCCAAGGAGGCAGATCGATAATGATGATCTGTTGGCCTCCATCGATCGGACTAACCAGAATCTCACCAGTTGCGTCTCCCTTGCATAATTGGCTTTGGCCATGATTCAAGGCCAATCACCCTCTGAGGCTAGCCCAGTGGGGGAAAGGTTGGTCAGGGTTGAAGCCAGAATCATAGGTGAGACGTCTACCACAATCTCTCTGTCTTCTTCTTAACTTTGCCTTCAAGATTTCTGATCATTCTTTCCTTAAATCTTTTAGATCTAATTGCTCAGTTGGAAAGCCTTCGATCAGCTACGGATCGCGGTAGGATTTGTCAATGCCAGGGGTGCCGTTCTGGTGGTTTGCTTGCATGACATCTCGAACCATGTTAGAGAGGTCGCTCTTCATGGCGTTCATCATGGTGTTGCCGTGGCGTTGGCCGCTGCACAAGCCCACTCTGGCCACAATCTTCGGCTTCTTCCCCATGGTTTTCCAGATGCAGCGCACCCTAGGGATCATGAGCGCTTGGTTGAGGACTTCTTTAGCGCTGCCAACTCTGTAGCCTTCAACACCCTGGCCGATCATATAGTAAGCAAAGTGTTTTCTGGTCCGTAGCTTGTAATAGGTGATATTTAGCAAACAATTTCCTCGTCTTGAGTGATTTTCCTTTGTTTCGTACTTCATATTATACGCATCACTTCGTCTGTGTTTGCTTTGCTCCTATAGGCGATTCACATCGTACCGGCTTTTACCCCTTCGGGTCTATTTTTGCACTAGAGGCGATACTTTTCTGATATCGGCTATTAGAGCTGATGACCGAACAAATCAGATATTAAGTATTAATCCAAATGCTAGGATAATATTTCTTTAGATATTTCCCATTGATTGCTCGGTCAAATTCTTCCTCTCCTCTTAGTGTTTCCAAAATATAAGCGTTACCAGACGCACAACGTTTGATCCGATAAGGTCCTTCCCAGTTAGGTGACCATTTGCCGAATTTACTGTCCTTTGACTCGATCGACAATTTCACTTTCTAGACCAAGTCTCCTTCCGAAAATTGCTTAATCTTGACCTTTTTACTGTAATATTTTGAAATCCTCAGTTTATTGGCTTCACAGCCGAAGGCAACTCAAGTCCTCTAAGTTATCTATCATAAGATTCTTGTAGACTTCGGCTGACAAATTATTTTGCAATGTAACACGCCTTGATCCAATCTAAACTTCCCAAGGAAGAACTGCATTATGGCCATACACAAGTTCATAAGGCGACGTTTTAATTTATCCATTACAGGCCATCCTATATGCCCATAGTGCCTCATTAAGCGTTGAATGTCATTTCCTTGCCTGTTCTTCAATCTTTTTCTTGATCAGCTTAATCATAATCTGATTGGGCACCTCTGCCTAGCCATTAGCCTAAGCATAGTAAGGAGAAGAATTTAATAACTTGATTCCCATACTGGCAGCAAAATCTCTGAACTCCTCTGATGTGAACATTGTCCCCCTGATCGGTAGTTATGGTTTGAGGAATCCCAAAACGCACACAATGTGCTCCTTGACAAAATCAACCATGTTCTTTGAGGTTACCGTCTTCAAAGGAATTGCCTCAACCCATTTAGTGAAGTAATATGTTGCTACCAATATGAACTTATGTCCTTTGCTTGAGGGCAGAAAAATCTGGCCAATTAAATCAATTCCCCAACCTCGAAACGGCCATGGCTTGATTATTGGATTCATGGCCGATGCAGGCGATTTTTGGATATTACTAAAACGTTGACAATCCTGGCACCCTTTGTAATATTCAAAACAGTCTTCCAATATTGTTGGCCAGAAATATCTAGTTTTGCGAATAATACACTTCATCTTATAAGCCGATTGATGAGCTCCACATATCCCTTCATGCATCTTGAGCATGGATAGACCGGCGGTTGGCTTGAGATTGCCTAAACTCCCAATATTGATCGCTGCACTCTGGATAGTTACTCCTGGTAGGTAACTTCAAACCTTCGTTCCAGCAATGTCTGAAGAAAGGACAATTCCAATGCAATTCGGTTTGCTTTCTTTCATACCTCTCTTTTTCCTGTTGACGCTGGTATTCTTGCTTTTCCAACCAACGCTGATAACCCTTTTCCTTCTGCCGCTACCATTTATTCAACAGAATTCAAGATGTAACCCACGGCTTTGTCGCCCCTTCCTTTGACGTTTCTCCCTGCTCATATTGGTTCTTTTAATTATCGCGACGTCTTTTAATTTCCCTGTATTCGTCGACCGATATTTGCATCTTGGGATCGACTGTTCTAGCTTCTCTTGATTTGGTTGATGTTAGGACCTTAATCTTTCCTTTGAGCAGCCTAGCATCAACCATGTTCTGATCTCCTAGGAAAGGATTATCATCAACTTTCATTTTTTGAGGCGTATCAAATTTGAGCCTTCCTTGCTGAATAGTCCTCTGTATATGCTGCCAGAAAATTCTACATTTATTAATGGAATGAGAGGTAGCGTTATGGAACTTATAGAACTTCTTATTCTTCAACTGAATAGGGGGCAACATAACATGATTATCGGGCAACTTGATCTGCCCCTTCTCAAGCAAGAAATCAAAGAGCTTGTCTGATTTTATGACATCAAAGTCATATCTCTCCTCGACTCCTCTTCCCCAAGGATTTGGCACCATTACTGTTTTCTTGCCCGAATTCCATTCAGCCGCAGCAACCTCTTCTTCTTCATCTTCATAGCCATCATCGACTGAGTATGGATTATAAGCTTCGGGCACTGTAGTGCTCTTCTAAAATTGGGTATCTTTGCGCATACTCTAGAATTGACTATTAAGCGCTGCCACTCGTTGTGCCAATTGACCCAAGTTGTCAAATTCTTGTCCCAGCAGTTTTTCTTTCCACATTGGTAGCATTCCTTGAACGGCTAAAGCAGCTAGTTGATCATCAGCCAAGTTTAATGAGAAGCATAAGTTCCTAGTCTCATGAACCTCTGAAGAAACTCAGTGCCTGATTCATTAGTCTTCTGTCTTATAGTTGTCAGATCGATAATTTTCTTTTCTCTAGTCCTAGTATAAAAATATGTATAAAATTTCTTTTCTAGATCAGCCCAATTGGCAATGGAGTTGACTTACAGTGATGAAAACCAAGTGAAGGCTGGTCCTGACAGGGACAAGGAGAAGAAACGAACTCAATGGCCCCCCTCAACTGATGCCTTGCCTAATTGTGTAAGATATCGACTGACATGTTCAATTGTGCTTGTACTGTCTTGGCCAGTGAACTTAGCAAACTCTAGAAGCCTGTAATTTGCAGGAAGAGCGACCAAATCATACCATTCTAGATATGCGTGTTTGTACGAAAAGGTTAGCCCTTTTGGTTTTAGATCCAAACTAATTCTTCATCATCTCAGTCACCTTCAGCAACAGCTCGTCAGCATATGAATTTGGATTTCTCGGCACCTGCTGACCCATCTGTGGATTGAAATCCCATGTGCCCTGATACCCTGGATTCAGAATCATGTGAAGGGTGTTATAATCTATGCCATAATGACACCCTTATGGAATCTCTATCTGCTGGGTCATTTGCTGATTTGCTGCTTAAAGTCTCTAATTATAGACATGAGGATCTATATCTCTACAGATCCTTTCAACTGATGGTGCTATTTTTTGAGCCGACGATGGTATGTTTCCCGATGTGCCAAAATTAATCATCTGGTTCTGACCTTGCTCTGCCGGCTGTTGCACATGCTGCACTGATAATCTAGGATTATACTATGTCTGATTCATAGTACTACCTTGAGCCTATTCAGATGAACTCTGAACTGCCTGGACATCATCATTACCAGTTGGTGCTGCTTCTTGATGGTTGGTACCGACTTGATTAGTCCCTTGGGTCGACGGATGTGGAATGCTGTAATAAGCCAGCCCAACCTGACTAACTGGAAACCCATAGAACACTTCTTTTATGGTGTTGTGGAATGTGTCTAAGAAAGCTTCATTACGGCTTGATATGGCATCACGAATAGATTTGTCTACAGTTTTTGTAAAGAAATGCCTATCTTTAGCTTCAACTGTATCTGTCTGCCCGTGCAATAGAACTCTTGGTAGTAGATATTTCTGAACAATTATGTTGTCATGTGTTTTGGTGTAGGACAACAAACACTTGTTCTGAAATTCTTCTATAGCTTTGCCGATGACATCTTTATCTCCATCAGGTAGATCTTCATAATGTACCATAAGGATGTCATTGTTGTTGTGAACCGCCATGACGATTGTGGTGTCCCACCAAGCGTGCCAAGAACGTGTGTCGGCACAAAATTTCGTCATGTGCCGAGGGCACACGAGCAAGCCAGAAGGGTCCGCTTGATGGAGCTGGAGATCCACCTAGCTTCAGCGCAAGGATGGTCGATCCTACGCACTCTTCTCGAGACATGCCAGTCAATTTGACCCTACAATTGACAAGGAGATAAAGCTAATTAGTAATTTAAGGCGGAACATGCCGGTGTTGCCAGACAGTCCCGAATGTGCGGCTCTGAGAGCCGATATGGAAGGAAATTGACTAAATTGTCGATTTCAGCATACTCATAAGAATGAATCAATTAAAGCTCATGGAATTATGGAAGGTAAATCGGTTATCGCTTAGGATAGATCTCGTTATTTAGACAAATATTAGTCAATGGCAAGATGATGTCAATAATGATTAGTTTATGCTAAGCCAATGACTGCAAGTAACCAAATCCCTTTTTATAAATGAAACAGCTCATCCTCATTTAACCATTTAATAAAGATAAATCTAATAAGCATATTAGATCTCATCTATCGCTATGACCAGTGGGGCATGAGGCAGAATCATGCAAGCCGTAGAAACAACAATAGATTCGACGACCCTAACTTATTACTAATATCAGTGGGGCATGAGGCAGAATCATACAGGCCGTAATACAATAATAAGATCATGGGGCTAACACATCTTTTAATCTATCTTTACTTCAACGGTCTCATGATGTGAACTATTCGTGAAAGCACTCGATATCGGCTAAAACAGCCGATTCAGGCATAGCGCACAGTTAAGGTCATGCCTTATTAGGAACAGATCTACCAAATAACGATCCCCACTCCACGGTGCTAATAGTGGGTTGTGAGGCAGAATCACACAGGCTATGATAACGGGCCATGGAACGGTTTTCACTAACCAATAGATCTACTCAAGATCAGACATGCCTTAACCGTACACTATGCACGATCAAGATTGACATAAAACAGCCGATAAAACATAACTCATCGTTTAAAGTGCAGATTAGATCAAATTTAGATTAACAAATGATGGGTTAAACAGAATATAAGGCTGATCTAGATCAATCCCAATCGGGCGAAGTGATATTGCTGTAATTAAATAAATAATGGAAACAATAAGCAATATCGATAACTTAATGAATCTATTCGAAGGAATGCCACCCTTAGATAGAGCCGATAACTTGACCTTAATCTAGTTCGAGCAGTGGAGGTCGACCGAATCGATGTAGCCGTACTTGAACTAGACAAGAGTCGATAACTAGCTTATACCAGAGTCACAGTGGAGGTCGACCGGATCGATGTAGTCGTACGAACAGAAGTATAAGCCATGATGATACTTACAGACAAGCAGTGGAGGTCGACCGGATCGATGCAGCCGTACTTGCTGAAGAACTCACCGAGATCTACTCTACTCCTACTCCTAAGGGGTGGCCAGAGCCGAAAAAGTAAGTAACTTGTATTTGATTGATTGTGTGTGTCTTACAATAGTCGAGGTCCAATATTTATACCCAGAACCTACGCATGATTCCTACCTAAGCACGACTCATCATAATTTTTGGCCCTAGAAAAAACATTCTGAAATTAAGATAACTTGGACTCTAATCTTTCTCTTTTTGTAGAGTCCAACATGCCTTGTCCCGGCGCCGATCGTAGCCTTTGTCGTTATCTGCCGACGCTATCTGAAGAAAGCCGATTCCAGTGTTGCATTTGAATTAGCTGATACCGACCTGCACGCAATTGATTCCTTGATGATATGACCTTGGGAGCTTTCGAGTCCCTGCGATTCTTCTTCCAAATTTTGGTGTAAACAGTCAGGTAAATAGAAAACTTGTGTGACACGTGAAGCGAGCATCCAAGGGTCATCTTGATAGCCTAGATTCTTGAGGTCCACGACTGTCAACCCGATCTCGTTCACTTGGTGTTGTTTGATCCAGCAGCATCGAAACAGGACCACCATTATATTCATTCTATAGTCAACTTCCCATATATCTTCAATAATGTCAAAGAATTCGATCTTTCGCCCCACTCTGTCGACAGCTTCTATTCGAACGCCACTATTTTGGTTCACACATGTACTATCCTTTGCGTGGGTATAGTGTGTGTACCCATTGATCTCGTATGCTTTCCAAGATGTCACTTGTCTTGATGGCCCCGCCGCCAACCTACTGATGGTAATATCATCTGTGGTTTCTCCAGTAGGTATGTTTTGGTTCTTCAACCATGTAGTTAATCGTTGCTTGTGTTGTTTCATAACACACTCATCTGTACTGCCATTTCTCTCCTCTCTAATGATAGCCAAGTGTTCATCAATGTATGGTTGCATCAGTTCTGTACTCTGCAAGATACTGTAATGCGCTCGACTCACTTCTTTGTAATCATGGATGATAAACACTTTTCTCCCATTTGTGCCCTTTCTAGCCAGCCTACCCTTGGGACGAGAATCGGGTTTACCAATCCCTCTCTACACTTTTAGGTACTTTTGATAGCACTCGATGACTTCTTCAGTACTATAACCCTCTATCATGGAGCCCTCTGGGTATGCTTGATTATTGCACGTATCGGCTTAGAACCAACATGAACCACTTGTAAGACCATATTTCATGCAAGTAGCAAGGGCCTAGGGTCTCTATCTGATGAACCATGTGAATCATGAGATGTGGCATTATATCAAAAAAAGCGGGAGGAAAACACATCTCTAGTGGGTTTTGGGTCTCCACCATGAAATTATGTAGGTCACTCAGCTCTTTCTTGCCAATCGTCTTTGGTGAGATCTTCATAAATAAGTAGCACATGCGGGTGATGGCCATTTTCAAGAGCTCTAACTTTATAGCCTTGATTGCAATGGGTAGGAACACTGTCAGCATCACATGACAATCGTGAGCCTTGAAGTATTTTATTGACAGGTCCTTCATCGACACTAGCCTCTTCACGTTCAATGAAAACCTAGTCAGAACTTTGATCCCCCTAAGGAAAGTGCATATTGCCCTCCTCTCTTCTAGGGTCAGGTTGAAGCTAGCCGCGGGCAGAGTGTATTTTCCATTACCCTCAGGTATCGGGTGAAGCTCTGCCTTCACATTTAGCTGCACCATGGCTTTCCATGATTTTAGACCATCCTTTGTCTTATCTGTGTCCATCAAGGTAGCAATGACACTCTCAAAGACATTCTCTTTGCATGTGCATAGCATCAATGGCATGGGGGGCCTCCAAGTCTGGCCAATAAGGCAGATACTGAAAGAAGATCGACTATTTCTTGAAAGGTACGCCGGCGATAGGAGGTTTGCTTCTATCTTTCTTCATCCCATCCAGATTCTTCTTTCCAAGGATGACACGTATGTTTTTCACCATTTCGAACACGTGTTGCCCGTTTTTACGTCTCTTTGGAGGGGGTTCATTCTCCGTCTTGTTGTCATAATATCAAAAGTATATCTTGCTACGGTATTTGTGATATGTTTTTAAGAAGCGTCAGTACCTTAGGTAAACTGTCTTCTTAGATGCATCTAGGTACACCCATGTAGTACCATCCAAGCAGACTAAGCATCCTGTCTTCCATTTGATTTATCCAGAGAAAACAAACAGCACGGGGTAATCATTGGTAGTAACAAAGATCATGGCTCTACATATGAAGTCCTCCTTTCGCAACGCATCGTACATCGGCTCCCCATGCCTCCATAGCCACTCTATTTCTTGCATCAAAGGCTCAAGGAACACATCTATATTAATGCCTGCTTGTTTCGGACCCAAAATGAGAATAGTGAGGAGAAGGTACTTTCTCTTCTGACATAGCCACATTGGGATGTTGTACATTGTCAAGATTACTGTCTATGTGCTGTGGTTGTTGGTCCTCTCATTGAAGGGATTCATTCCATCGGTACTCAAGCCAAACCGTACATTCCTTGGGTCAGCGATGAATTCTTTGTGCTTGTCATCGAAGCGTTGCCACTGAGTAGCATCAGCCGGGTGTGCAATCACATCATCAACCACCTTGCGCTCATCATCCCACCATGTCATGAGTGTGGCTTCCTTAGGGTTTAGGAACATACGTCCTAAGTGGTCGACCACTGGCAGGTACCACATTACTAAGGCATGAATTCTTCTCTGCTTTGCATCATTGCCTAATGGAGTGTCCTATGGGGGTTGAGAATCTTGTACCACCTTTTTCCTACCCTTCTTCCTCTTGTTTCCCATGGAGGCTTCATCCCCATCATAAAAGCCGTTGTTCTTGTATCGACTGGCCCCACACCTGTGACATTTATCTAGACCCTTCTTCCTCTTGTTCCCCATGGAGGCTTCATCCCCGTCATAAAAGTCATTGTTCTTGTATCGACTGGCCCCACACCTGGGACATTTATCTAGTGACTTGAACGTGTCACCACGAAAAAGGATACAGTGGTTGGGGCATGCATGGATTTTTTCAACCCCCATTGTCAATGGACTTATAACCTTCTTCATTTGGTATGTATTGGCGGGAACTGAGTTTGGTTGTGGCACCAACCATGACAGGGGATGCAATGGATCATTGAAACTACAATCTGACCAGCCGTACTTAGCCTTCAGGATGAATAGCTCAAGCACAAAATATAGCACTGTCCAGTGTGTCAGACAACCCTTTTCAACACCATACATAGTCTCCTTCGATGATTTTTTCACTCTTTTCAAATTTTCTAGACCTTTCAGGCTCTTTAGTAAAATCTCTGGTCCAAGGGTCCAAATCATTTCCTCCAAATCATCATAATCATTTTTATCCCCGACACGTGCTCCGCCATCATTATTGGCACAATCTTCGTCGTTACCATTCCAACCACCAGCATCACCACCTTGTTCATTGCCAAACTCGGGATCCATTCGTGCATCAAGCTCTACTGAATATTGGAAGAGAGATTCTAGGGTTCCGTCGTCGTCTTCCTCCTCATCGTCAACGTTAACAACAATCGTTTCACTATGATGAATCTACACTGTGTAGTCCTTAACAAATTCTCGTATAATCAAATGTGATCTGGTGATAGTCATATTTGTCCATGCGATAAGGTTCTTGTAATCTTTATAGGGACAAATAATTGTATCCTTGTTTTCTATCAACGTCGTTGCATACTTCTCTGCGGCTTCAATAAATTTATCCACTTCTTCATGGAAACCTGCCTTGAACCTTAACTAACCATACATCCAAGAGTTCCTGTACTCCATCTTTTATAACAACAACCAAAGAAAATACATTAAAGGACTACTTATTCAGATATATATATATAAAGGAATCAAATTAATAATTACTCAACAATAATTATATATACTTCAGATATATATAAATATAAATCAAATATAATTACATGAAGCATATCAAACACACCATGGTAGAGGATAATTAATTAATGGCCTATTTATGCATAAATAATTAAAAAATACATATTTGTTGATTACAATAAATAATTTCAAAGATAACAATTAGCAACAATTAATATTTTACCCAATATCTTTCATACAAACCCTAGTCCAATTTCATGAAACATAAATTTATAAAAATGAAATTAATAAAAAAACCTAGATCTAGATCTAGATCTAGATGCACATGAAACATCTATAAAACTAACTAATTGTTCACTAAAATCAAGAAACATCGACCAAACAAGGGTATGATCTTATTTCCCTACTTAATTTACCCTAGTACATTCAAAATTTGGGTCTAATTTGCTTCATAAGTAGCTCAAGCACCGTAGAAGAGAGAGAAAAGCAAAACTCTAATTACTCACTAACCAACCATTAAAACTTTTAAAAAAGTTTGGAATAGCATTTTCTTACCTTCTACAACCTCTCCACCAAAGAATTTAAGACCAAAACCTTTCCATCTTTGTAGAACAATTTTTAGGTGGTGCCCAAGGCCTCCCAAGCCTTTTTCTCGGGTAAGAGTGAGTGACATAAGGAGGAAGAAGAGGGTTGCAATCTTTTATACGTGGAGCATTTGTAGGGGCGACTGGTGATTGAGCCACCCTACAAATCGTAATAGTGGGGGCGGCTGATGAGTGAGCCGCCTCTACAAATCGACCCATTTGTAGGGGCGGCTCGTATCACCTGCCGTTCTTACTGTGCTATTTGTAGGGGACGGCTGATCTCGTGGGTCCTGAGCACACCAACTGTAGGGGCGGCTCCATCACCAGTCGCCCCTATAAAAATGTCACGTTGCTATAAACCTTTTCTGTAGTAGTGAGTTTCACATGAGATTTTGACTAAGGGTTAATTCAACTTAAATCGATGACTATTTTTGTACCTGTTGTGAAGTTGAGAGAGATGACATGCATGCCACACCTGCGTGAGCCAAGCCGTGGCATGAGCATAATGTGTCTGGAGTGTATTGATGACACTTGATAAATACAGATGTAAGTAGGCTAGCCTCTTGAATCCGTATATAGGCTTAATTTTGTGGCTTGCACGAGCAACCTATAAAATTATAAAATTAAGCTCATATGTAGGTTTGCAGGCTAGGCCGCTTGCATCCCTACTAAGACTCATCAAGACCATCATGACCGTCATTATCGGTAACTGTCATGAGAATTGATGACGTTTAGGTGTGTCCCCCGCCCGTCGGGGTTCGCTTCATGGCGCCTATATGGCTATATGAAAAGGGCATCTCGTCCTGACTTTGCACGTGAACAGATGCTCGAACACTATTGTTCTCTGTTGTTGCTGCTCTCTGCTTTCCTCGATCGAGAACACCTATGCGCATAGGTCTTCAGCGAGCAAGCCTCCTGAGTCTGCAGAGCTTTTGGAGAGTGTGGAGGGTGACTGTTTAATTGGACGATTAGTGTCTTTGCTACACTACATGGTTGATTGCTTCCTGCTAGATGTTTCGTGGTGCAATCTAGTACACAGCCGAATTGATTACTTTCTGGTGGACATTTATGGGATGACACATCGTATCTCACATCTCAGGGGCGGAGCTTTGTGTAGGCTAAAGTAGACCATGGCCCCCCTTAACTTAGAAAATTTATTAAAGGAATTAATTCCACCAGTTGAATATTGATCAATAGCTAATTTAGCTCCCTCTATTTGTACTTCAAGTTTGATTGGTCCCCTCGATTTTAGTTCAAGCTCCACCACTGCCTCATCTTGCATCGATCATGATTCACGACATCAACAAGTTCATTATGTCAACTGATGAGAATGACGCCACCGGTGCAGAGTAATTATTCTGGTTGTTATGTCTTTTTATTTAGTGAGCACGTTGCTTAGCATGGTAGGAGCACTAGTCATTTTCTATAAAACAAGATCACACGTGTATATGCTTATCTTTGTTAAATTCTAGATCTAGAATGATGCCTAAATAGAGCGAGATGTCACCGTCCACAATTGTCTTCAAGCTCCTCTAGGTAAAAAGCCGGATACCGAAACTGACCTAAAGCTAGGGCATGGTACAGACAGCCGGTAAAGGCTTCCTCATCGCTCCATGGTGGCGTACTGCCTCTGGTGTCCATGTTACCCTCAGTAGGGCCTTGTTTAGATTCCAGGTTTTTTCACTCTCTCTTCATCACATCAAATTTTTGGATACATGTATGGAGTATTAAATGTAGATAAAAAATAACTAATTATATAGTTTGATTGTAAATTACGAGACGAATCTTTTGAACCTAGTTAGACCATGATTGAACAATAATTGTCAAATACAAACGAAAGTGCTACAGTGCCGAATACTAATTTCTAACCGCGAACTAAACAAGGCCTAGTAGCTTCGCAGCATATCAGTGTGCCTACAAAGGCATCTATCACTTCCTCTGACAAAAGTTCAGAGCACCCATTTGACGCGCGTTGGAAACAAAACTGAGAGGCCCTATCATCCGTTTGTCTGAGAAGGCGTGTGGTTTAGGCTTTGGAATCATAGCAGAGAGAGAGCTCAGTGCGTTAGGAGTTTGGAGACCCCAGGACCACCAATGCCTATGTGTATCACTACTTTTGGCTCGGGCTACCAGGTTTATATGTCCATGTTGCTACTGCCTAAAAAACCACCGTAAAGTGGCGAGACAACCATCACTACCTTATTTCAAACAGAAACAATTGAAAATCAGAACAATCACAGGGTATAGAGCGATACCTCTTTGGCATACTAGGCTCGGCGTCAGATAGAATCAAAGAGTCCACTTGAGTCACAAAACTTGAAAGAAAAAGGGCTATATGAAGACGTTAACGGAGCAAATCTCACCCTGCTCGTGCCTCGTGCCACGTAAAGAATGTGGGATATCATATTTTTCTCGGCCACTTGTCTATTGTACGTTACCCTCCGATCCATTTTATCTAGCGCACATAAATATTAAGATTTAAACTTTAACTAATAATTAGACTAATGATTTTTAATTATTATAATACAAATTTTATATGATTAGATTTATAAGGATTTATACTATCAATGATTATAAATTTATAAGCATAAATAATATAATATAAACAAAAGTGTAATCTAGGTGAACTTGTCCTTCTAACTTGCGTCAGATAAAATGAACCAGAGGGAGTAGTCCGTCACAAAATATTTATCGTTTTTGCTTTTCGAGAAATAATTTTGACAAAATATATTTATACAACTGCTAGTATTGTTGGAGTAGGAGTACATCTCTATCTGAGCTTTCCCTCTGTCCCGGGCCTTGTTTAGTTAGGTCTCGTTTGTTTTCCTTTCTAAACTTTAGTCTCTATCACATTAGATGTTTGACACATGCATAAAGTATTAAATATAGACTAAAAAATAACTAATTACATAGATTACGACTAATTTACGAGACGAATTTTTTAAGCCTAATTAATCTATGATTTGATAATGTAGTGCTACAATAACGTATGTGCTAATGGCGGATTTGTTAGGCTTAATAAATTCGTCTCACGAATTATTGATGACTTATATAATTTGTTTTATTATTACTATCCGAATACTCCTATGTGATCCCTATGTGACACACGATGTGACACCCCTAAACTTTAGTCCTGGATTTAAATAAAGACCTTACTCTCTCTAAAGTTTATTTCCTATCTCATCGAAAGTTTGGACACGTACACGGAGTATTAAATATAGACTAAAAAAGAACTAATTTTACAGTTTGCTATTAATTTGCGAGACGAATCTTTTAAGTCTAATTAGTTCATGATTCAATGTGATGCTACCGTAACACATATGCTAATGATTGATTAATTATGCTTACTAAATTTGTCTCGACGATGACCAATAGATTTTATAATTTGTTTTTTTATTAGCAAACGGCCCATACGACACCAAATATGATAGATTTTACGTCCTGCATTTAAATGAGGTCTCCGTGAGCTGATCGCTGTGAGGTTGCTCGCCAGGTTGGTACACCGGTTCGACAATTCTATCTTCTTCTTCTACAACTATTCCGCAAAGAAATTCTGCCTTGCATCTCATCTTTCTGCTGAACAGCAGCAGCTGTAGCAGCGGCACGCCATGGCCGCCGCGTTGCACAAGCCCCTGGGCGCGATCACCGCCGACGACCTCGCCGCGGCGGCGCCTGGGTCGGACGCCACCGCGCTCCACTCGGCGCTCCGGCGCGCGCTCGACTCGCACGGCCCCGCCGCGGTGTGGGGGGACCTCTGCCGGTCCGTGCTCCGTCCGTCCGTCCCCTTCGCCGTCCACCGGATGCTCTACTACGGCTGCTTCGCCGGGTTCCCGTCCCCGACGCCGCCGGCCTGGACCCCCGACCCGTAAAGCTCCGATATTTTTCCGTTCAACAAACTCGCCTCAAAGATATTTTTTTACCCCTTCTGAATCCTGCTGATTTTTGCGGGAAACAAATTTTCAGCAAGGAGGCTGCCTTGACCAATGTCGGCCGTGTCCTGGAGGCGCGCGGGAAGGACTTCATCGGCGACGCGTACAAGGATCCCATCACCAGCTTCCCAGACCTCCACAAGTTCTCCAACGAGAACCCAGAGGTGATATAAGCTACTACTACTACTACTGTTTGCTTCCCTTCGCTGCTTGTTACTGTTGCAAAAGTGAGCTTACTGTCTCATATCGATCCGTGGGTTCCAAGGACAGGCGTACTGGAAGATGGTATTTGAGGAGATGGATGTCGAATTCAGTGTAGAGCCATCCTGCATCTGGAGAGAGAGCGCTGCGTATCCCGGTGGCGAGTGGCTACCAGGCGCCGAGCTGAACGCTGCTGCGAATTGCTTGACTGCTAAACCCGGGAGGAGCTCCGACAGTCCAGCCATTGTATGGAGGGATGAGGGGAAGGATTCTGAGCCTCTGAACTTTATGTCCCTAGAGGAATTGAGGAAGAAAGTTTGGTGGGTAACCATATCCTGCTCTAAGTATTACTAGTTTTGATCTTAGGCATGCTTTTGATTCATCATAATCTGATCCCATAACCAATTTGTCTTGCTATGTCTAGAGCAGCCTCGTGGCGAATGCACTTGATGCCCTGGAACTGCCAAAGGGATCTGCAATTGCTATTGACATGCCTATGGATGTCAATGCTGTTGTGATCTACCTTGCAATTGTGTTGGCGGGATATGTGGTTGTCTCAATTGCAGACAGTTTTGCTGCACCTGCAATAGCGATGAGGTTAAAGATATCAGAAGCAAAGGCAATTTTTACGCAGGTAGCTGGCTGACCCTGTTGCTACTGGTTGATTCCTTCTTCATTTAATTAGCTGATACTTTTTTTCTGAAAAGAGTTTATGCTTAAATAAAGATTGGAATACTGACAGTCCTTTTCTTTCTAGGATTACATCCTTCGTGATGACAAAGAACTGCCATTGTACAGGTGCGTGTTTAAGTACAAAAGCTACATCAAGAATTTGTATTTATTAGAATATACTTCTCACACCATATTTTGGGTTCTACAGTAGAGTTGTGGAGGCTAAGGCCCCTATGGCAATTGTGATTCCTGTAAGGGGGTCTTTGCCAATAAAGGGACTACGTGTTGACGACCTTTCCTGGCAAGATTTCCTTGGAAAGGTTAATCATACCGAGTGAGTTATTTTCTTATCATATCTTGAAATTTGGGTAGAAGCCCAGGTTCTACGACAGTCTTTCCTGTGTTATCTGAACAACGATTTCTAGAGTGAATTTGACTGAGCGCAGTTCTAGATTATTTTCACAATGTGCAATGTTCAATAAGCTCACTAGTTGTTTGGTTAAGTAGTCTGGAAAGAAATTAGTTAACTCATGAAATCCACCTAGTTTCCTTGGAATAACTTGATGCTATTTCTATTGGGCATTCACTGATAGAACAAAAAAAAAACTGCAGGGCGGAAAATTACACTGCTGTTAAGCAACCTGCCTATGCATTCACCAATGTCCTATTTTCATCAGGGACCACAGGTAACATGACGTTTAATAATTTTGTCAGTTCTGACATGTCTCGTCCATATGCAATTATTAGGTATACAGCTGCATACTTCAAACTGGCCAATGGCAGATCAAATTTATGATGATAACAAGTTGATCAATTAGTGCATTTAAAATATATTTGTACAAAAATTTCTGACACTTCTCCATATTCAGGGGAGCCCAAAGCAATTCCATGGACACATATAACACCCCTAAAGGCAGCTGCGGATGGATGGTGTCACATGGATATTCGTAAAGGAGATGTTGTTTCATGGCCAACTAATCTTGGTTGGATGATGGGTCCTTGGCTTGTTTATGCCTCCTTACTGAATGGAGCTTCCATGGCTCTGTATAATGGCTCCCCAAATAGTTCAGGCTTTGCAAAGTTTGTACAGGTACAGAAAATAGACAGCTTAATTCACAAAATTAGTGTCAGAATGACAGAAATTATGGACCATTTCACAATTGTGTTCGTATACATTATACTGTCTAAATATCAATCCCAAATAGCTAGAACATAAACTGAATGCACAAAGTTTTCTATGCATGGTTTGCTATTCCAGTTAAGCTTTTTTGGGTACTCATCATGAACCTCAATCGTTTGACTTGGTTCACTCATATGTTTGTGGATCCTTATGAAAAATGAATAGTGCAGGCATGAAACTGTCCAGTTTGCATTGTTTCTATGTATATCGCTCCACAATGTCTCTGATTTTTATTAAAATTTAGTTTAATGGTATTCTATTTTCATTCATTGCAATCTTGTTCCTACTTATAGTTACCTAATTTCCAGGATGCTAAGGTGACAATGCTTGGACTGGTACCCAGCATCGCTTCGTATATGGAAGAATACAGACTGTACAGCTGGACTAGACTGGTCCTCCATCCGGTAATATTTCTTAATTGCTCAACTCTCCAGTCCTTTTCTGTCTTAACTTGCATATTACACATCTTGTATGGCATACAGTTTTTATTGGTCATATTCATTATATACAGATGCTTTAGCTCATCTGGGGAGGCATCCAGTGTGGATGATTATTTATGGCTGATGGGAAGAGCTGGCTACAAGCCAGTAATTGAGTACTGTGGAGGCACAGAGATTGGTGGTGGATTTGTTACTGGATCCTTGCTGCAACCTCAAGCGTTGTCTGCATTCAGCACACCTGCCATGGGTTGTAACCTATTCATTCTTGATAGCAGCGGGAATCCTTTGGTAAGCTCATGGAATGATGGAATAGGATTTTTCCTGAATTCACCTTTTGTCTTTTTTTTTTCTTCAAAAATCAATATATCTTATTTTCATACCAATGCATAGCATGGATTCCTGGGTGTGGAATGTTAGCACTAGACATCTCTACATTTATATCAGCGTTAGCCTAGCATTATGTCCTACTGTGTTCATGTACTGCTTGCAAATTTTGATACACATTATATCTGGATTCTTCTTTGCTAGTCTGTTAGCTTCCACAAATCTCATAAGAAAATAACTGTCAGAGCTGATGTTAGTGCTTCTCTTCAATCTTCATAGCCACAAGACTGTGTGGGTATTGGTGAACTTGCACTTGATCCAACTTTATTTGGATCATCAACAACACTTCTGAATGCTGATCATCAGGAGGTTTATTTCAACGGAATGCCAGAATGGCACGGGAAAGTATGTATCTGTGTTCTTTGCTCCTTGCTAATGTGTAAAGGTTGAGCCCCTAAACATTGTAAAAATGCAGATCCTCCGCAGGCATGGAGATGAATTTGAGCGTACTTCTGACGGGTATTATAGGGCTCATGGGCGTGCAGATGATACAATGAACCTTGGTGGAATTAAGGTATGCAATGTGTTGTGGAAATATGCAACTACGCAATGCAATGTAGCATTTCCTGATCCAGACATGGAATTTCATCATCACTTTCAGGTTAGTTCCATTGAGATTGAGAGGATCTGCAACAGAGTACATGACGCCATCGTTGAAACAGCAGCTATCGGGGTTCCACCTGTAGGGGGTGGCCCTGAACAACTAACCATAGCCGTCGTGTTGAAAGACCAGAGCTCACAAGTAGAGGACTGGAACCAGCTGAAACTAGCATTCAACGTGGCTCTGAAGAAACTGAACCCTCTGTTCAAGGTGCGTGCATTGTTCCTGTAAAAACTGTCCAGGTTTTGATTTGGCAAACCACAGAAATCCCCTAAGGACTCCATTGCTCCCCCCTATGTATGCAGGTTTCCTCCGTCGTTGTGGTCCCATCTCTCCCTAGAACCGCCTCTAACAAGGTCATGAGGAGAGTCCTGCGCAAGGAGTTCAGCCAGGCAGCCCAGGCAAAGCATTCGAAAATATAGATAGTTAGAAATCGTTAATGCTTCTGCTGCAAATGCACCAACAGAAAAGAGTTAAACAGTAAACTGTGCATATCGACATTCATAGGCCCTTCAACATCCTGTTGTCTACCTCGATCCAAAGGTTGAAATGAGATGTATTTCCTGCCAACGTGCAGCACTCACTTGATGTGAGCTCACAGATGAGGCACTAATAAAACATGAATGCAATCACTTGCATTAAGTCAGTCTGAACTCTGAAGAGTTTCTGAGGTTCTGCTAGTTTTTGTCCCAATCATCTGAGTATCTGACCATATGTACTACTAATACCAATTCATCACTTCTTTACGGAAGATCTGACTCCTGAGCAGCCGGCAGCGGCAGTTGGAGAGTCATGGAGAGGACCTGTGCGTACGGGTTGGGCGTCGTCGTCGTTGCACGAGTTCTTGTAGCCTGACCCGCCGGAGATGGCCGATCGACGGGCGCTGGCGGTTGAAGGGTATCGCCGTACGGCAACATGGAGAGGTTGCTTTCCTGGTACGCGGCTGTTGATGATGCAGACAAAAAGCTCGTCTTGGTTGTTGATACGATAAACGATCTTCTGATTTGTTAGGCTAATCCTACTAGCATTATTCTACAGTGTGATTCTTGTGCAATATGACTCCATTTCTTGCTTCTCTCACTACAAACGTTGGCTACGAAAGTACGAAGCGTTAGGGCTAGGAAGCAAGGACACGTATGCATTCTCCAATGCAGGCCATTATCGAGAATCAAGGCTCTAGGATGGTGTGCCTTGCCAGGGTAAAAAAAATCCCACGTGTCAGTAAGGCCATTTTGAGTGCATTGTTTTATTAAAAGGTTTACAAAAGTGTAACATGAGATTTATATTGATACTAGTAGATGAGGCACGTGTCTATTAGAAAGATCTGTGTTTGTTTTTTTTTGGTAAAAGTTTAGTTCTATCACATCGAATGTTTGATATAATTAGAAGTATTAAACATAGACTAATTATAAAACTAATTACATAGATTGAGGCTACTTTGCGAGACGAATCTATCAAGCCTAATTAGTCCATGATTTGAAAACATGATGCTACAGTAAACATTCGATAATTATGGATTAATTAGGCTTAATAGATTTGTCTTGCTAATTAGTCTACTCCTGTACAATTAATTTTATAATTAGCTCATGTTTAGTCCTCCTAATTATCATCCGAACATCCGATACGAACATCCGATGCGACACGACTAAACTTTAGCCCCTGAATCCAGACACAGTGACATCACGCGAATGAGGTAACCATGATTTTTGCACACTTTAATTGTAGTATTTGATTCATAAGGATGAAGAAGCAAAGCAAATATTCGTTGTACAATACAGATGATTGTAACCATGATTGTCCAGCAGCAATATTCTATATATCGACCTTATGTCCATGTTAAGCCGCCTTCTACACTTAAACTATCATGTGCTCCTACAAACATGTCTTGTATTTAACGAAGCTGGCAGTTCCTAAATGGCTAATTGTCCTCATATCTACTCTATAATTGAAAAAATGGGCTCTACTTACAGATTTCCTTACCTATCAAACATACTTTGAAAGATGCACCAATTTAAGGTCCATTCGAGGGCCTTTGGAAGTATCAGATAGTTTCTCCTGCCATGCTTATGTGATCCAACAGTAGGGCTAGCCCCACGCACACAAGAATGTATTTAAAATAAAAGAATGCCTTTATTGACCATCCCAATAAAATAATTTTCTTTCCTCATGATTCCCATGATAAGATCATGCTTTGAGAGATCCCTTACAACACAAAGTTTTTGAGATTTCTAGAGCAGGACAACCTTCTCGGTTATTTTGGGCCATCATATATATAGTATGAATCTCAAGATCATTGGCCTTAAGTCTGCATGAAGGTAAACAGAATAAGGGCAAAGTCATTGCTCTGAGATAAACAAAAAAATAATTAAGCATGAAAAACATAAGCAGAAAAGTTATTTGTCATAGTAGAACTGATAACATTGAGTGTACTTCTTAACTGTACAAAGAACTTGAGGAAGTTGGTAAGTCCATAAGCTGTCATTATGACCATTGATCCAACAATTATCATTTTGAGCAATGCAAAGGGAACTAATGGATCGTGCTTAATGACCTTCATCGTATCGCATGGTTTCTCCCCAGATTCAATTGCCTCCACACCACATTTCAAATGAATAAGAGTATCCCAATCAACAATAAGAAAAAGAACCCGATACAGCAGACCATAAAAAGTACATTAAGGATCTATATTATCCATTTGGTAATGATACACCTAAGCCCTTGCGCACAGAAATATTCGTAAAGCATTTAAAGAAAATATTCAAATCAGGGATAGGTTCTTCTTGAAGCCTTCACCATGGAGAAGTCCCAATGGGCTCTTACTTCCAGAACTTGGCAATCTCCGGTAGTCGGACAACTCTATTTCAGGTGGAATATCAACAAGCAGCTGCGCTGATAACGACGATTGGCTTCTCCATGGCCAGTTAAGTCTTGTTTATACATGTGAGTGTCCTTCAAAAGGAAGGACATCATTCATGAAAAGAGAAGGCAGGGCCAGTTGACAGGTCCCTTGCCATGCCAGACGCACACACCTACATGGAAAAACAAATATTCACATTTTGCGTACTGACATATATTCGATTGAAGTTTCTTTTTGACAATATATGTATTGATATAAAAGGACACACAGGATGTTGACCTGATTTCCCAAGCTGAACGATCTGAAGGAAATGGGGCTCAAACAACAGCACCCTCTTCGAAAGAACCTTCCTTGAAAGCTCGGATCAGAACCCTTGTAAGGCATAGTTCACTCACGAATCGTGTCAGTTTGACAGTGCCATTAAAAGCTAACGCCCTCTTCGTTTAGGCTTGTTTGGCTGATAAGCCATGGCTGAAAGTACTGTTTGCTGATTTGGTGTGAGAGAAAAGTACCGTTCATTGGCTGAAAAAGTACGGTTGATCATAATCCACTTTCATGTCAGATGATAAACTCTGATATTTCATATCAAATTCTTCCACATATTGTCTCAACATTTGGGTCATCCTTGGCACATGAAGTTGCAAGGATGCAACATTTGCTTGCGATGGTTCTGCATCTCCAGATTTGGAATGTACAGACAAGTTTTTGGGTAATACCAGATTAGCCTGCACTAAGTTGTCTACTTCAGGAAAACCCAATATGCCCTCATCTTTATGAAAAAACAAGTCATGATACAGTGCCATAAAAAAGGCACAGGAACTCTTGGAGGTCTCTTTGCAACAGGGCAGCGCTCAACTACTTTATCAAAACCAGCAGCTTATTTGGACAGATAAAAAGCATACGTTTTGTTGCCTGGATAATCATAAGGAGAGCATGGCATTCTGAACTGCATAATAATGGATATATCACTGAATTACACGCTAGAGGCCGCCACTCAATTCAGAAAATTGTTATCCATAGTTGAGATTCAGATCTTATGTGCTTGAGTTTCTGGCTATAAATTGATTAAGCAACTATTATTCTGTTGCTGCCAAGAAAAATGTTTCCTTGGTTATATAGATTGTCGTCAATGGCTTCTATGAAGAAACATGGGCTAAAGAGTAGAGTAGGCACCTGGTGGAAGCACGGGGAGCCGGAGAGCGCAGGCCCGTCGAAGAGCCCCGCGTCGGCGACGGCGGCGAGGTCGAGCGCAAAGTCCCTCGTGGTCACCGCGGGGCGCGGCGCCTGCATCCCCCGCCGGCGGAAGACCCCGAAGGGCAGGTTCTGGATGGGGAAGTGCGAGCCCGCCGGCACCTCCATGAACGACCGCATGCTGTCGATTCGGCTCCGCCATTGATTGGTAAGAGGTAGCGGCTCGCCTTGCACGGAGATCGAACGGACGATGGGCATGGGATGAAGCGGATTAGCGGAGGCGAACAGATGGGATATCTACGGCGGGCGGGTAGGGTCAAGCACGGTGAGAAAAACATCCAAAGCAAGACGGCCCCGTTTGCTCGGCTGAACCATCGCTGAAAGTGAGTACTGCGGTGTGAGAAAAAAAAAATACTATTTGTTTAAACAGAAGCTCATGAAACAAGCATACAGGGTCAAAGAAATACGCGTAAACGTTTACAGATTTTTTTGACTGGATCCGTTTGTTAGATCACGATGTATGATTTACATGTGTTATATCTGATTTTAATGTAGATCTAAGGGATAGAAATTAAGGTAGAAATATCAGGGTGAGAGGTTATTTTTATTTTTTTCGTTCCTTTATAGTATAGATAAGTGAAATTCTAAAGTGTAATATGAGATTTATATTCATAAATGAAACTCTCAGTGTACAATTTCATCTTGCGGTTCCATAGACCAACCAAAAACATTTGTAGCATGTTTGGCTACCTGTATAAAACCAGTCTAGGCTTATGGGATATAAATTTATGTTGTTTGGCTACCTAAACAAAGATTTGAACATGGCTACAATAAAGGTTACAAAAGGCACCATCAGTCTGGCTCTTGAGAAACGAGTTTCATTTCCGTTTTTCGTGGCCCTATCTCACTCAACGGTGGCGGGCCTAGTATTTTGAGGCTGGGTGTTCGAAATATAAAGGGATATTAAAAAAAATGAAATTGTGGCGGTCAAGGAGGTGCCACTCCGGATGGCTCTCGAGACGACACTCGATGCAAGGTGGCTCCTAGCTAACGATATGCACCCTGTTCGCTTGAGCTACTTTTCAGTCATGAAATAGTGTTTTCTTTCACAATATTTTAACATAAGCATCAGCATAAGCTAAGTTTCAGCATAAACGAACAGGGTGATGATTAGGATAGCCTAGAGCGAGCTAGGCTCATTTAAACCAACTGGCCGTTTTATTTTGTTGCTTAGTGTATTTGTCCATCCTGACTGAGCAGATTTACCGATACAATGTTTGGTTGTGTCACTTGATATAAAAGATGTAAGACAAAAAAAAATAATTGTTGTATTTATTGAGTACAAGGATATTTTAGTAATCTTAGTTTTTCTTATTAAGCTTTAATTGGCTATTTAAACACAAATATGACATAATATATACTAATTATATGATACAAGCAACCAAATAGATACATAATTGTTTCGTGATGTCGAGAGCAACAAGTTTGGAGATGAAACAAATTACTTTTAGTGGGGTTCCATTCTAGTTTCATAACCTTGATAACCGTGTACACCATGCCTCATCGTGATAAAACTTATTCTCTCTTTATTATAAATTTCATGCCATGCCACCACTTCTAGTAGTTTCAAAAAAAAAAAGATGGAGACAACTCTCTAACTCCCGGTCATATTCCGTGCCCGCTGTTCATGGTTGGCAAATTGACCTGGCACGGACGCACGGTAGCACCTGGCCGGCTGGCCGCGAGCCAGCCTGCGCGCCCTGCAGGCTTGTAGCTATCGCAATCGAGTAGCAGTAACCGTACGTACCCGCAGTCCTGCAGGAGATGGATGCCTTGGCGCCTTGGCCTTGCCTGCGCTGCGTGCGCGTCGTGATGAGAGCCTTTGGCTAGTTCTCACCCGAACCCAACTGCATCTGCATTTGACCAGCGGGCGCGCATCGATCAGTGATCACCCATTCACCCGCCTTGCCGTGCGTACTCCTCCTCCTCCTCCGGCGGCGGCGCGCGGCTTCATCCCCATCCCGTACGCAGATGAGCTAGCTCCTCACCGTCGTCGTTTCCACCACCAGTCTCTCTCTCGCGTCGTGCATCACGAATGCTAAAGCACCGTCGCGGCTGTGCCGTGCTCGGCGGCCTTCAGTTTGGTGCAGGGATATAATCTCAGGGAGCGCGCAGCTCGATCGGCGGCGGACGACGGTGATCGATGGGGAAGCTGGCGAGGCTGGTGGAAGGCATCAAGGAGAAGCTGGGCGGGGCCGGCGGCGGGAAGAAGACGGCGGCGGCAGCGGCGTGCTACGACAAGGTGGACAAGACGGAGAGCATGAGGGTGGAGATCAGGAGCCGCCGGGCGCGGCAGCTCATCGCCAAGAACCTCGCCGCCGCCGATTCCATCGCCGGGAGCAGCAGCCCCCGTGGCGGCGGCGGTTGCGGCGGAGGCAAGAAGACGAAGAAGCGGTTCTTGGTCTTCTGATCCGATCCACGAGGTAGACGATTGATCTGCTCCCTTGCCGCTGGTCGTCGATCTTGTCATGATGATAATGAGATAATGCCGCTCGTCAGTTGCTTATCCTCATCAATCCTGTAGAAACCGTGCATGCGTGTGTGCACCTTGAGCATTATTATTATTCTCTAGCTAGATTTGTATCTTCTAAGAAAAAACTAAAAAATTAGTAGTGGATTCCTAATTTGCTATAGCATTTAAGCTTCTGAAACTCTGAATCCGAATGGATTGTGTAACCACTTGATCGGCCTGGGCTTTTGTTTAACAAGACGGTGATGATAATTGCTCATATATATCGTATCTTCCCATGCCCAGGCGCAAACTTGGATAACTGCGCCACTATGGCTCCGTGAAAGACTCGACAAAACATGCCGAACGGAAGCCAAAGACTCATCATCTGGCCATCTTGGGGATATTTGGAGAAGCACCGTACAACATACGGCACAACAAAGTAGAGCACACTAATCATGTGATGCTGTCCATTGCGTCTATAGACTTGCAAGGGAAATTCCAGTTTCAGCGAGTGTTTCATGTCCCATTTTCGAAGACTCGTACGTTGAAAACAGTTTTATATCCATAAAACTTATCACATCTCTTTCCTCATTTATATTGCGACATATCAATACATTTGTTAAGTCGGTAGCTTATTTAACGCCTACGAGGCTCTCAGCGAGATTGGCCTAGCTAAGAGACAAAAGAACGCTAGGAGACAATGCTTATTCCCTAAGTAATAATCCCTCCACTCCAACTTATAAGATGTTTTGGCTTTTTAAATACATAATTTTTGTTGTGCATTTAGATATACACCATGTTTAGATACAATTATACTCCATCTGTCCTAAAAAGAAAATGTAAATCTCATTTCACGAGGAGTTAAAGATTCTTAAGTTTGACTAAGTTTATAGAAAATATTATCTATATTTAGATCTCTAATTAGATTTATTATGAAAATATATTTTATGATTAAATCTAATGATACTTATTACACATCACAAACATCAATACTTTTTATATATATTTTGATCAAAATTAAGAATCTTTGACTTCTTGGGATACGATTTTTTTTGGGGGGGGGCTGGAGGAGTACATAGTAAAAACAACTAGAAAAGCCACGACTTATAATTCGGAATGTAGAGATTATATACTTAGTCATAATGCCTCTGGTCACAAATAATGCATTCAAAATGTACCAAAATTGTACTAGTATTTGAAACTACTATTAAGAAAAAAAATATGGTCGTACCATTTATAAAAAGAAAAAAGAAAAAAGAAAAACAGAATTTTTCATAAGGATATGTTGGCCACAAACTCAAAGATGATACTTATTGCCGACTAGAGGGAGTAAACATACACGAGCCATCATACGCCAAGATGAAGGTGCGCTAGCAATGCTTGCCGTTATTATTTATCACTCGCAGCCACACGCAAAAAAAAGCTTTGCACTACACGTTTCATTTAGACATCCAATATGAGATAGGTAGCTCTTGCTTTATCAGCCCAGTTGTGCTTGTTGGCTCCAATGCCTAGTTCTCACATGGATAAGCCTGTACCTTCAAAAGACATTAGGCAGCCCTACTGCATGGACATGTTTTTTTTTTTTGAAGAAAATCAGCAGGAGCACTACTCTATCATTTAACGGCCGGTATATAAGCCGCTTGTGCTGATTTGTACGGCTGATTTATTAGGAGAGAAAAATACTATACAATGACTGATAAACCGGCTTATAAGCCGGCTTATATGAACAGCCGAACATGGCCAAAATTAAGGAGAGGAACAACAAGCCAGAGTTTTTGAGACCTAAAGCAAACTGCAAGTGGACCCACAAAAAGCCCAAGTTGTTTGGAAAAAAAAACTGTGCTCATACTCGCCCATGGACACCCATCAGCACGGAGTTTTCAAGATGGGCTCAAGTTGGGCACTTGACCATTTCGGCATGTATAAAAATGTGAAATGATTAATGATTAATGAATGAAATAATTAGGCTAGTTCACCCTGGCCTATTATATTTCTTTGGGCCATCAAGACTAGCGGACAACCCTCACCACCCAAAGCAATCTTGCTACAAATGGCCACCCTCTATTTAGGTCTATTGCAAAAACCTACAGGCCGCAACCCAATTGAGAATGCGAGGTTGGAGAGGAAGCTAGACAAAGGAAAGAATAAGAAAATAGAGGAATAGACATGGAATTTAGCGCAGTCTTTCTCCACCTCTCCAACAAAAAGGGCCACTAACCAAAACAAGATTTTGTCCGGTGCTTGGACTAGCTTATGTATTTGTGGCGGAGCCAGGATTTCAATCTTGGGTATTCCCACTTTCACATAAACAAAATTCAATTCATAGGTTTAAAATATAGTTTAGAGTAGTATGTTACCGATAATTAAAGTTATAAAAAGTAGTTAAATAACAAATTGTTCAGCTCTAAGATTTGCATGAAACTGAGAAATTTAAAAAATACTACAATGAAACTTAGTGTGTGTATTTTGCGAGACCCAGTTATAGACGCAAACGCTCATATACACGAGCGCATACTTACCCCTATGAATGCGCACACACACACACTACCCCTATAAGTACCTCCGAGAACTTAGTTGGACCAGCAAATCTTGAGATTGACGAAGTCACCACAGGCGTCTCGCTGTCAACGGGCACGTCGTCTACCGCTGAAAAAATAGAACCGTTAAATTCTAAAATAAATCCAAGAAAATACGAGCACCCGTGTCAAGTCGGAGACTTGAACCCGGGCGAACAGGTTCCACCACAAGGAACCCTAAGTTCGTATAGTGAAAATTTTAGTGTTATAGCTTACGCTCTCATCAACGAGTATCTGCGTCTGTGTCTGTAACTGGGTCTCTGAAAGGTCCTTGTTTGATTTTGGTAATTGAGTGACAACCTTAGGTGGACTAATATGTGTTTGAGTAAGATATACAGGTAATTAGTCCACAAGTACATCATGTGTGAGCAACCTATACCATGGAGGTGAAATGGCTTGGATTTGTTGCAAGGCTTACACATGTGATGAAGGATCTCATTGCATATGAGACATGACATGGAGTCATATGATCAAGGTAGAGAAGATCAATACAAAACTTGGCTCGACGGACTGGTTGCAAGTGTGAAGGGCAAGTTGAGTGATGACTTGGCGCCGATGGACCGAGGCAACGGTGAAGAGCAAGTAAAGTCAAGATCGATGAACCAATATGGTCACGTGATGATATGAAGTGGATCATATCATTTGTGATATGGTTGGTGCATGTGTTGCATCGACATCGAAGGAGATGGAATGGAATGTGCAAGGCAAAGGTATAACCTAGGGCATTTCATTTCACCAGCCATATGTGAGTAGAGAAGTTTATGACCGGGTTTAGGATAGATAGTCGTACTATTAAGAGGGAAAAACTTGTTTGCATATCAATCATCTAGTGCCACTTGAGCGATCTAACTTTGCATACATGTTAGGATCGAGTGGCACGGTGAATTGAGTGATTAACTCATTGAAAAATGTTTGTGAAAAGCTAACACACTTGCGTAAGGTGTTGTACACTTGGTGGTGTTGGCACATTTGCAAAGGAGAAGAAGTTAGAGTTGATGTGGATCAACTCGGTGAAGAAAATGAGGCGAAAGGAGGTCTTAGGAGATGACCAGACACTGGCCTCAATAGGACTTGCATGTCCAATCAGTGTAAGCAGAAGGGGTGCAGTCTTGGTTAATTGACCGAACGCAGGTGCTTGGAGGTCAGGCGTCCGGTCAGGCGTGACGTACACTGACGTTATGGCGCGAGAGAGCGGCAATAATGCGTGGCAGGCGGAGAAGGACCGGACTCAAGCGCTGAGTCTGGTCATGACTAACCTGATGCGTCTGGTCATGTTTCGGCCTCCTCGGTAGCTCTCTAGAAATGATCGGACATAGGCAGTGGTGCGTCCGGTTTTCACGTGGTGGCGCATCCGGTCCTTGGCTTGGTGGCACGCGGAGGCGCATGAGTGGACGCGGAAGGCACGCATCATGTCAAGCCTTCGCTGTGTCCAGTCATCACTTGACCGTTGGCGCACAAAGTAGCCGTTGAAGATCAGCGCGCGAGCTTGAACCACGGGGACACGTGGCGAAAATCAAGCAACGGAACACTGAGCTTGTGCGTCCGGTCAGGTGGACCTGTGCATCCGGTCGGTGCAATGAAGGCCCAGTGAAGGGGTAATGGCTCTTTTGAGCCGTGGGGTTATAAATAGAAGTGGTGGGCGGCCTTATGCTGGTAGCTAAGCACACTAGAGCCTTGGTGGCTTGTGTGGTGGTGTTTGGGAGCCCTCTAACTCACTTGTGCTTGATAGTGATCATCTAATTGAGTGAGTGAGCAATTCTAGTGTAATTGCATCGAGTGGCACTAGGTGATTGAGTTGCAAGCCGGTGGTGCTTGTTGCTCTTGGAGGTTGCCACCTCCTAGATGGTTTGGTGCCTTGTGACTCCATTGAAGCACGCAAGAAGATTCTGCGGTGCTTCGAAGGAGGATTTGTGAGGGGGATTGTGCTCACCCCATGGGTATCGCGAAGAGCAACTCTAGTTGAGCGTGTCATTGAGCTACCCTCACTTTTAGGGTACGTTCTTGCAGTGCCCGACGTGCGGGCTTGGCGGGTGATGCCAATTAGCCGCTGAACCACCAAGTGAGTGGTCGACACAACGGGGACTAGCGTGTTGGCAACCAGGTGAACCTTGGGATAAAATCATCGTGTTGTCCTTGTCTTTCCGTTGGTTTGCAATTCCCTTACACAAGCTTGTAATTACTTTCATATACATTATGCTTGTGTAGTTGCTCTTGTAATTAGTTAGCTTGTGTAGCTTGCTACTTACCTTCTTGCTTGTGTAGCATAGAAGTAGCTCCCTTGTGTGGCTAATTTGTTTTTAGTAATCTTGTTAATCATATTGCTTAGTTTATGTAGCTAAGTAATTTGCGCTCTCTAATTTGGCTTGTGTAGCATTGTTATTGAGCATTGCTAGTGAGCTTAGGAGCTTTATGCTTTTACTTACTAGAATTGTGTAGGAGCTCCCCTGGTTGCTTGAAGTACTAGTTGCATAGTTTTGTGTGACCTTACTAATAGAATTGATTAGGTGAGCTCTAACTAGCCTGGCACCTTTGTTGCCTATTAGAATCTTTATAAGGTGCTTTTGAACTTAGATAGAGGGGTAGAGTCTTGGCTAGACCGATAGTTTTAATTTCGCATTTGTTTTGGTTAGCCGGCACGATTAATTTTACAAAGGACTATTCACCCCCCCTCTATTCTGCCATCTCGACCCTACACGTGGTATTAGATCTAGGTCTCTCATTTATGGTCTTCACCGACCCGAGAGGATGGCGAACTTTGGGCTAGATGTTGAGTGTGACACACACATTTTTGATGGCACACACTATGTATGGTGGAAATGTCATATACTTGATCATTTCCGTGATTTAGGTCCCAAGGCATGGTGGATCATTGTTGTTGGTTTTTCTCGTGATGCTTTGGATAAGGACAACCTAACCTAAGCACAAGAGGATTGCTTACAACTTGATACACGTGCTCTTTATTATCTAACGTGCGCTCTATATGATGATGTTTTTAGACATGTGTGGGATTTGGAGAGTGCTCACAATATGTGGATGGCACTTCAAACTTTCTATGGTGGCTCCTCCACTTGGGATGATGGCAAATTCAAGAAGGAGGATGATCCCAAGAAGGAGGTGCATAAGAGTGTTGAGCATGACCACGATTTGGTAATTGTGGAAGATTGTTCCACCTCATGGTCAAGTGATGATAATGAGAGATCAACCACAAGTTCACTTGACAAGATGGAAGATGATGCCTCAAGTGTTGTAAATGATGATGCTACTCCATACACACTTGATGGTGATGATGATGGATCATGCATGGATGACATTGCTACTACATGCTCTCTAACTATATCACATTGCTTCATGTCACAAGATGACACTAAGGTATCTAATGCTAATGTGGTTGATCATGTTGATTCATACGATGAGATTGTTAGTAGACTTGCGAGCATGACCATATCTTTAGAAAATGAGAAAGCTAAAACAATGAAATTGGAAAAAGAACACTTATTTCTAAAGAATTCATGTGAAGATCATAAGCACTTACTTGATGTTCTTAAATCTTCACATGTTGAGCTAAAATTAACTCATGAGAAGCTACTTGTGTCTCATGAAGAATTATTAGAACAACATGCCTCTCTCATTAAAGCTTTTTCAAAGAAACTTAAAAAGAATGAGAGCTCATCACATGAGTCAAATGATCAATTGCAACATGTGACTAACTCTTGTGATGTAGGGAAGAAGCACGTATCCACCTCTTATGATGATTTACTAGATTTGCTATGTTCTTCACAATTGGATTCTTATTATACTTCTATGTGTTGTGAGACTAACCTTTTGAAGGAGAACAATGAGCTAAAGAATGAAGTGAAGAAATTAAGTAACAAGTTAGAGAGGTGCTACAACACAAAAATCACCTTCGAGTATATGATGAACAACAAAAGAAGCTATGGTGATATGAGTGGCATTGGATTCAACAAGAGCATGACCAAGGGGGAGAGAAAAAGAGAAAGAAGGATGAAGAAGTTACTACAAAATAAGCTCTCTCATTCCATGTGCTACAAATGCCATGAAATGGGACATCTTGAAAAAGATTTCCCCAACCTTGAGAAGCTCAAGTTGACGAAAGAAGAGAGGCTCAAGCATGTCAAGTGCTTCAAGTGCCGCACATGGGGTCACCTCACCTCTATATGCCCAACCAAGCAAGTGGTGGAGCAACAAGTTGAGCCTCAATCAAAGCCACAAGATGAGCAAGAAAATACACCCCAAGAGCAAATCAAGATCAACCATAAAGATGGTAGTGACTTGATGATGATGAAGAAGAAAATAAAAAGGGGTGGAAGAGTAAGGCATCCAATGCTTATTCAAGATGCCAAGATAGTGAGCAAGAATCAAGATGAGAAGAGAGATTTGGCTCATATCAAGTGCTTCAAGTGTGGATATATGAGATACTTTGCCTCGAAGTGTCCTACTAAGCTTGAGAGGAAGGTTCAAGCAACTCATGAGAGGCAAGGCAATGAGAAGCACCATATGAGCAAGGAAGAGAAGGCTCAATTAAAGAGAAAGTGCTACTCATACTAGGAAAGGGGACACATGGCACATTCATGTCCCCTAAGTAACACTCCTAAGCCTATTTCAATTGATGATGATTCTATGCTTAGGAAGGATGGCAATGGTATCTTATTGGTTGCAATTGCAAAATATCCCGCTATTCATATTAAGGCTATGTCTAAGTATGTTGCAGCTAACTTGAGAGGACCCAAACAAGTTTGGGTACCATAAAAAATAGATGAATGTGTGTAGGTACCATGGCATTAGAGGCTTGATTCAATGGAATTCATATTGATCATCATATGTTGAGTCAAGTATTGAAGTTTAATGCAATCCTATCCCAATGCCAAGCCAAGAATTAGTGAAGTCCAAATGTGCTACAACATACAAGTATCATGGTCAAGTTGTGGATGACTAATTGGATTATTTGATGGCTTGCAAACATGTGAGTTGAAGCTTGCTAATTGGATGATCATGAGCTAATCAAGGTATATCTCTTGTTGATCATTTCATTTGGGTGTATATGAGTTGATTGAATTGGATAAATATGCAATGTTGTCTGTTACAAGATTCAATGGATAAATGCTTAGTAATCAAGTTTGGATTGATTTGTGTTGGATAAATTCATAAGATGATCTTTAATGAGTGGATTGAATGAATATATGCCTTGTTAAGGTATTCAAACAAGTTAGTTTCAAGTTTGTTAAAATTTGATAAAGTATAGCTAAAGTGATTGAAATTTATCCTATATTTGAAAATCTGAGTGAGCTGTGATTTTAGCCATGTTTGAGTGAACAAAACTTATTGGATTGGCATGAAAATTGGTGTACATGCTCTAGACTTATGGTATAAGATGCTGTGCAAATTTTATGAAAATTGGATAAGATATGCTTTAGTTTTGGAGTAGATCTTGTCATCTATAGTGCAGCAGTTTTCTGCATGAAGCAGTGGTGGAAGAATTGAAATCTGGTAGCAATCTTGAAGTCAAATAAATCCCAAATTTTTACAGCTACTAGATGACTTAGTGAAGCATATCTCTACCAAATTTTGTAGTATTTGGAGCTGTATATTGAGAGTTATGGATTAATCTTTGAAGAGTACAGAATCTGCCAGAAAAGTGACAATTATTGGTTCGATCAAGAGTCACTTTGATTGAAAGGTCCTCAAGTTGGAAACCTGATTATAAGTGGCTTTGATTTGAACCTAAGTTTGGTTTTGATTGATTTAGAAGTATGACAAGTAATGAGTACAAGGCCATTTGATTGTGGAGTGTACTTGACACACATTTGGTACTCAAATTGGAAGATCAAGATCAAACTCAAGATGAAGATAAAGTTTAAGTTCTAGTGACAATTGAAGATCATTTGGTAGAAATACAAGGACTTAAGAAAATAGAAAGAAAATGACTTAAAGAAAGACTCATGGTTACTCATCAAATTAAGTCCATCACTTGGATCAATCAATCAAGTTATTTCAAGTGAGTATCTAGAATGGTTCTTTGGAGAGAGGTCACTTCTCCCTAGTGTTGTGGCTTGCCGCCTATGTCTAGGTAAATCAAGTGTGGTACTTGGAAGGCTAATATGGAAGTGGTGATCTGAGGAACATTTGAGATGCTTAGTTGAAGAAATCAAAAGGGTTAATTAAGAAAAGCAAGCAACACCCAAAAAGAGCAATTCATTGGAATTCAAGTGGTATTCTCACATTTGGTGCTCTCATGCAAGCATTGATAAATGATGAGGCAAGCCAACCACAACAAGAGTTAGTGCACTTGATCTTTAGTTGTTTTCAATTTATATGGGTGAAGAATGTTTTTTCATGTTGATGATTGGTCTTCACCAATCTTATAATTGGACTTCATATTGCTATTACAGAGGCTCATTGAAATCTAATGACTATCCTCTACTATAAGATAGCAAAGGTATCATTATAATGTACATGATCATTTCATCCCTTACTAGTATGTGGTTAGTACAAATAGTACATGCTTCATAGGATCATGCATAACAAATAAAATATTTAAATTCGTAGCCTACCACTATTGCTTGTTTGATTAATTGATCTAGTGGTAGTGTATGAGTTTGTTCATGAGCTAGTAAATCCAAGTACTTGATTTAATTTGATTGCCAACAAGTGACAAGTACAACATTGGCAAGATAACCCTTACAAAAGTGTGAAGAAGCTTGGCATTGGTTCAAACCGGACTTGGAAGCTTAGGCAACTCAATTTAGTTCAAGTCAACATTAAAAACTCATGATAGTAACAAGAGTATAAGCACAAAGACAACAATGCAAATGAATATTTAGTTTGGTTATTTTAAGTGGTATCTAGACTCAATTGATCTCTTCAAGTGGAATTTACAAGTGGTGTCTAGATCAACCTAGAAGTGATATCCTATAAGTGGTACTCATGAAGATAGCGAATGTTCAAGAAATGATTTTTATTAACAAATCAATCATACACGTGGTATCACATTTCTACATGTGGTATCAATCATACAAGATGGTGGTTCCACAAGTGATCCTCAACTTTAAGTGATCATCAAGTGAAGCAAGTTCCCTCACATACAAGAGCTCAAGTATATCGAATGGATGACCCATGCTATGACATAGGGGGAGGTGTCCCACCGATTGGTATTAAGGTCAAAGATCATATGTGTGGTATCTCAAGAGCTATCCAAATGGTGTCATTCCAACATATGAAGTGGTGCCCATAAAAAATGCAAGATCCAAGTGTCAACCATCTATTCCTAGTACCATCCTTTGTATCAAGTGATGCACACCTTTTATGGAAATTAATGACAAAGGGGAGAGATTGGTACAAAGATATGAAATATACAAGAGGCATTAGGGAGAAGTTGGATTTGGACATGGATATGGACAAAGATGGAGCAACATTGAAGAATGGAGAAGAATCAAAAGTCTTGGACAAGAGAAGCACACAAGTAGGGGGGGCAAGCTCATGAACTTGATTGTTTGCATTTGATATGTGCATATTCATGTGCTTGCTTGCATTGCATAAGTTTTAAATTTGATACGCATGCTTGTGTGTTGTATGCTAGTTATAGAACTTGATTGATGATTTGATAACTAGCATGCATAGGATGGTAGCTAGACTTGTATTTCTACACATGGTATTAGAACCTTGCTTATAATGTTGATTTCACGGGGTTTCTAGTGTTTTTGTTGTCTAGCTACTCATGGTGCTAAGAATGGTGTTAAAAGTACAACTCCGATTGGTATCACGCTTCAAAGGTTAATTCTTTACACCTTAGCATCATTTGGTAGTAATTACCCTCCCACAATTTCAATCTATGCATATGTGCGAGCTTCAAACCAAACACTCTTAGCACATATGTAGGGGGAGCCAATACTACCAATTCGGGTTTGTGGTACTTGTCCAAAATCATTTACACATGGTAAAATTGCTTGGGCAAGCAACATGAATCCAAACTGCTTAATTTCCATATCTTTGTGTAGAGTTGTCATCAATTACCAAAAAGGGAGAGATTGAAAGGTCCTTGTTTGGTTTTGATAATTGAGTGACAACCTTAGGTGGACTAATATGTATTTGAGTGAGATATATAGACGATTAGTCCACATTTACATCATGTGTGAGCAACCTATTCCATGGAGGTGAAATGGCTTAGATTTGTTGCAAGGCTTACACATGTGATGAAGGAGCTTATTGCATATGAGACATGACATGGAGTCAAGTGATCAAGGTGAAGAAGATCAAGACAAGACTTGGCTCGATGGACCGATAAAAGCTCTAGTTTGGTTTTGGTGAATTGATGAAACCCTAAGTGTTAACATAG
Organism: Miscanthus lutarioriparius; assembly: GCA_904845875.1. NCBI lineage: Eukaryota > Viridiplantae > Streptophyta > Magnoliopsida > Poales > Poaceae > Miscanthus > Miscanthus lutarioriparius. The sequence goes on along the minus strand of CAJGYO010000004.1, from coordinate 46,031,721 downwards.
TTTATCAAAGTGATCATGAGATAGGTAGCACATTCCAAGTGGTGAAGCAAATGGTGAAGATCATGATGATGGTGTGGACATGATCATCAAGTGCTTAGACTTGAAAAAGAAGAAAGAGAAAAACAAAAAGCTCAAGGCAAAGGTGAAACTTAATAGGAGTTTTTTGGTTTGGTGATCGAGACACTTAGCGAGTGTGATCACATTTAGGATAGATGGTCGTACTATTAAGAGGGGAGCTCTTATCGGACAACTCGATCATCTAGTGCCACTAGGTGTTGAAATACTTGTGTTGCATTTTAGGCCTGTTGCACATTCGATGAGAAGTGATTAACCTTTGAAAAAATATTTGTGAAAATGCTAACACACTTGCATGTGATGGTGAAACACTTGGAGTGTTAGCACATTTGCAAAGGTGGTGAGAAAGGTGAAGAAAAGAAGGCAAAACTCGACTTGGGGTGCTACCATGGGGGCACCGCCACCCCTTGTCCGGTGCACCGCCAGCCCTGTGGTGGTAACCGGCTGGAGGCCGAGATCAGCGAGTGGCCGGTGGCACCACCACCCCTAGGGCGGTGCCCACCTGGACATGGCCAAGACTCAGGAGGAGTGAAGAGGGCACCAGTGCGTCTGGTGTGCACCGCCGCCCTGAGGGCGGTGCACCACCCGGTCACCACCACGAGGAGGTGGTGCCACCGCTATTTTCTTCTAGAGACTGGTGAAATGGGATTGGTCACCGCCTCGGGCACCACCGCCCTGAGGGCAGTGCACCACCATAAAAATCCAGAGAAGGGGTAATCGGATAGATGGCCGGGTGGTCACCGCTACCCTAGGGGTGGTGCCACCGCCACCCTGTCCGGTGCCCCAACGACTAGTTTTTAGCCGTTAAAAAGTGATCGTTGGGAGGGGCACCGCCATGTCCGGTGCCAGGCACCTTCGTGTTCGGTGCTCTCATAGAAAGCTGCTCCAAAGAGGTAATGGATCTATTTGCTTGTGGGCTTATAAATAGAGCTAGTGACTGGCCTTGGCCACTCTCTTGGCACTTCTAACAGCTGCATACACCCTTTGAGATCTAAACACACCACTCCACTCACTTGCACACTTGATTTCATCATCTTATGTGAGATTGGAGGGCCTTTAGTGCATTGCTTAGTGTTCTAGCATCTTGTGGCACTAGTTGGGCGATTTGGGCTGGTGGAGTTCTTGTTAGCCTTAGTGTTTGCCGACACCTAGATGGCCCAGTGATTGGTGGATCATTGAGCGGCTATTGGTGATTGTTGCCATCTCCAATCATCGACATTGTGAGGGGTTCTTGTGCCTTCCCCATGGGAGATCATGATAGGCAACTCTAGTGGATTACGCATGGCTTGTGTGATCCTCATCTTGTGTTGGTTGTGCAGCACCCTATTGAGGGTTTAGTGTGTGATGCCAATTAGCGCGTGAACCTCTAAGTGAGTGAATCGCCACAACGAGGACTAGCTTGCCGGCAAGCAAATGAACCTCGGTAAAAAATTATTGTGTCATCATTTGATTCCGAGGTGATTGGTCTTCATTGGTATTCATTCTTGTGATTGATTGGCTCCTTTGGTGATTGGCTCATTCCTCTACACGGCGGTATAACACTCCATCCTTCCCGCGCATTTACATTTCTTAGTGTAGCTTGGCCCTTTAGTGTGGCTAGTTTTGAGGGCAAGCAAGAGTCATGTCTAGTGGTTAGTGAGGCTCTTTAGTTAGTCTTTGAGAGCTCACTAATTTAGTGTTGTGACATAGCCTTTGAGTGATTATAGACAATAGCAACTAGAATTGTGGTAGGTGGCTTGCATTCTTAGTAGGCTAGCGCAACATTCGCTTCGCCTCATATTTGTCTAACCGCTTTGTGTAGTGTTATTGTAGAAATTTTTATAGGCTATTCACCCCCCTCTAGCAATTAGGACCTTTCAACTAGTTGCAAGTGTGAAGGGCAAGTTCGGTGATGACTTGGCATCGATGGACCGAGGCAATGATAAAGAGCAAGTAAAGTCAAGATCGATGAATCAATACGGTCATGTGATGATATGAAGTGGATCATATCATTTGTGATATGGTTGGTGCATGTGTTGCATCGACATCAAAGGAGATGGAATGGAATGCGCAAGGCAAAGGTATAACCTAGGGCATTTCATTTCACCGATCGTAGGTGAATAGAGAAGTTTATGACCGGGTTTAGGATAGATGGTCGTACTATCAAGAGGGGCAAAGTTGTTTGCATATCGGTCATCTAGTGCCACTTGAGCGATCTAACTTTGCATATGTGTTAGGATCGAGTGGCGCGGTGAATTGAGTGATTAACTCCTTGAAAATGTTTGTGAAAAGCGAAAAAATTGCAAAAATGACACTCAAAAGATTGACTCCTTGATTATGATGACACTCGGGTGGATGACAAGTGGGTCCATCTATGTCTATGAATGTGGGTCCAGTGTCAAATCTACAAACGATCGATGTTTCGAGTCCCATTTTTGCAAATCGCCCGTGAAAAGCTAACACACTTGCACAAGGTGTTGTACACTTGGTGGTGTTGACACATTTGCAAAGGAGAAGAAGTTGGAGTTGATGTGGATCAACTCGGTGAAGTAAAGGAGGCAAAAAGAAGTCTTTGTAGGTGACCGGACGCTGGCCTCAGTAGGACCTGCGCGTTTGGTTAGTGTAAGCAGAAGGGGTGTGGTCTCGGTCAATTGACCGGACGCTGGTGCCTAGAAGTGACCGGACATAACGCTTCTGCGTCCGGTCAGGCGTGACGATACCGTTGACGTTATGGCGAGGAGCAGCAGTGGCACATGGCAGGTGAAGAAGGAACGGACTCGGACGCTGAGTCCGGTCATGACTAACCTGACGCGTCCGGTCATGTTTTGGCCTCCTCGGGAGCTCTCTGGAAACGATCGAGACGCTAGTAGTGGTGCGTCAGGTCTTTGCGTGGTGGCGTGTCCGGTCCTTGGCTTGGTGGCACGCGGAGGCGCGTGAGCGGACGCAGGAGGCGCGCGTCAGGTCATCACTTGACCGTCGGCGCGTCAAGTAGCCATTGAAGATCAGCGTGTGAGCTTGAACCACGGGACATGTGGCAAAAATCAAGCGACCGAACGCTGGGCGTGTGCGTCCGGTCAGGTGGACCTTCGAGTCCGATCGATGCGCAGAAGGCCCAGTGAAGGGGTAATAGCTCTTTTGAGCTGTGGGATTATAAATAGAAGTGGTGGCTGGCCTTGCGTTGGTAGCTGAGCACACTAGAGCCTTGGTGGCTTGTGTGGTGGTGCTTAGGAGCCCTCTAACTCACTTGTGCTTGATAGTGATCATCCGATCTAGGGAGTGAGCAATTCTAGTGTGATTGCATTGTGAGATTGCATCGAGTGGCACTAGGTGATCGAGTTGCAAGCCGGTGGTGCTTGTTACTCTTGGAGGTGGCCACCTCCTAGATGGCTTGGTGACTTATGACTCCGTTGAAGCACGTGAGAAGATTCTACGATGCTCCAAAGGAGAATTTGTGAGGGGGATTGTGCTCACCCCGCGGGGATCATGAAGAGCAACTCTAGTTGAGCGTGTCATTGGTCTACCCTCACTTTTGGGGTAGGTTCTTGCGGTGCTCGACGTGCGGGCTTGACGGGTGATGCCAATTAGCCGCCGAACCAATAAGTGGGCGGTCAACACAACGGGGACTAGCGTGTTGGCAAGCACGTGAACCTCGGAATAAAATCATGTGTCATCCTTGTCTTTCCGTTGGTTTGCAATTCCCTTACACAACATTTTAATTACTTTCATATACATTATGCTTGTGTAGTTGCTCTTGTAATTAGTTAGCTTGTGTAGCTTGCTAGTTACCTTCTTACTTGTGTAAAATAGAAGTAGCTCTCTTGTGTGGCTAATTTGGTTTTAGTAACGTTGTTAGTCACATTGCTTAGTTTATGTAGCTAAGTAATTTGCACTCTCTAATTTGGCTTATGTAGCCTTGTTATTGAGCATTGCAAGTGAGTTTAGAAGCTTTGTGCTTTTACTTACTAGAATTGTGTAGGAACTCCCCCGGTTGCTTGAAGTACTAGTTGCATAGGTTTGTATGATCTTACTACTAGAATTGATTAGGTGAGCTCTAACTACCCTGACACCTTTGTTGCCTTTTAGGATCTTTATAAGAGCATCTCCAAGAGTTTCCTACTTTTTTCTCCTAGAAACTTATAGTTTGGTAACTCCTAAAAAGATTTGGAAAGGAAAAAAGAAGGTCATCTCCAAGAGTTTCTAATAAATGGCATTTAAAAAATCAAATTTGGGGCCCACATGAATTATGTTGCGGCTTTTTTTCTTTTCCATCATGGGAAACTATAGGGCGCGCCGAACCCTGAGACTGCGAGCTCCCTTCCACTGCCGCCATCATCCAGCCAGCCGCGGCAACCACCCAGCCGTCTGCCGCCTCCTTCTAGCCAGCCACATCCACCTTCCAACCGGCCACGCACTCCTCCCGGTCAACCGACGCCACCTCCTAGCCGGTCGTGACCATCTCCTAGCCGGCCACACCCATCACAGCCTACAGACAGCCTCGCAAGGTCGCTAGAATCATGTCTGCTAAGAAATCTCTGTTGCAAAGAGAATTAGAAGATTCCTCATCAGACGACGATGACTGTCTCATCATGTCAGCAGTTGCAATTGTTGAAACATATTCAAATCAAAAAGGAAGACATGGTGGTTCTGTCTCATGCCATAAAGTTATTTATCCAGATAGAGAAGGCGGGCACCAAAGGATGTTTCAAGATTACTTGGCTGATGAGCCGACGTACGGGCCAAATTTATTCCGTCGGAGGTTCGTGTGCATTTACTTATGATATGTACATAGGACGCTAGGTATTGTTCTAAGATTTATTTTATTTTTAAATTTTAGGTACAGGATGAGTCGAGATCTTTTCCTACGCATAATGAATGCTGTAGAATCATACGATGACTATTTTGTGCAAAAAAAGAGTGCAACCAATGTTCTTGGATTAAGTTGCTTCCAAAAAGTCATAGCAGCATTTTGAATGCTAACATATGGGGTTCTAGCTTTCGAAAGCTAACATGGGGTTACAGCTGATGCTACGGATGAGTGTGTTCGCATTGGAGAAAGTACTGCAATTGAGAGTCTACGTAGGTTCGTTGCTGCAGTTGTTGATTTATTTGAAGATGAATACCTGAGATATCCTAATGAGGCTGACACAACATGCTTACTGGCACTCGGTGAGCAAAATGGTTTTCTTGTATGTTAGGGTCCAACGATTGTATGCATTGGGCATGTAAGAATTGTCCTCTAGAGTGGCAGGGTCAGTATAAGGTTCATATGGAGGAGCCCACTATTATTTTGAAGGTTGTTGCTTCCAACGATCTTTGGATATGGCATGCCTTTTTTGGAATGCCTGGGTCTCATAATAATATCAATGTGCTTCACCGGTCTCTTTTATTTGCTAAGATGGTAGAGGGCCAAGCTCCTGAGGTGAACTATACCATAAATAATCATGATTATACGATGGGTTATTATCTAGCCGATGGTATATACCCATCATGGGCGCCTTTAGTGAAATCCATCTCTCAGCCTATGGGGAACAAGAACAAATATTTTGCCAAAGCACAGGAAGCAGCGAGAAAGGATGTCGAAAAAGCTTTGGGGTTCTGCAATCAAGGTTCGCCATTGTTTGAGGAGCAGCTCGTTTATGGGACACGGAGACACTTTGCAACATCATGAAAGCTTGTGTCATTATGCACAATATGATTGTCGAAGATGAGGGAATCATTGACCCTACTGAGCAGTTCGACTATGGTGGCCAAAATGTGGAACCTTCTCATGAGAGTAATCGCATCCTTGATGAATTCATTGAAGCGCATAAAAGGGTCAGAGACAAGAAAACACACCACCAGTTAAAAGCAGACCTCATCGAGCATCTCTGCAGCATTTTCCCGATAAATATTAAGTTCATAGGCCTTCTATGTATTTATTAGCGTGAGTACTTTTTCAGCTTCAAATTGTAATCAGTACTTTGTTTGTCCTAAGTTTGATTATAAATAATTTTCCATTCTCTTCAATCAGATTAGTGCATTTGTGTCATATAATTTTAATTTTTATTGTTTCTCACGATGATAAAAATGTTCACTAAATGACAAGATAATAATACTTGGCTGTGGAAATAAAATGAAAGCAACTACATCTAATTGGCTAGACGACGAACAACAATCTTCTGCTGCATAACCATGTAGTACTGGTGCTACAGCAGGGTTAGGGCGCTAATGTCCATTGCCATTATTTTATCTTCCTTTTCCATCGTGTCATTTTCCACCTTCCGTAATTCAGCTTCCACCTTTTTCTCTTCTAATGCCGCTCAAGTGAAGCCATGTACTTCTCTCTTTCTTCTTCTCTTTCTCCATGTCAAATGCCTCCTTCTTAGCTCACATTTTGTCCAAAGCCTCCATGCAAGCTTCACCTCCTCCTCGCCTTAGAGCATCTTTTGCCTTCTTCTGTCCCTATGGCCTCTTTGGGGCTTCGACTCTGAGGGTGCAATCTCAGTGACATCTTCAGTGATGTTGACTTGTACATTCATGGGAGTGGAGTCCGGGCGAACCTTCTGTTTCTTCTTAGCGGCTTGCTTCAGCTCTGCCAGTTCCCTCCTCTTGGCTTTCCACTTCTCTTCATCCTTCAAAATGTTCCAGCAATGCATCAGAGTAAATGTTTTGTCACTGTTCATTCCTTTGAACATAGTTAATGCTTTAGAAATCTGCAAACATATGTGTTTACTAAATATCAACGTGTATGTGTTCTAAGATTAATGAAATATGAAGAAAAAACTACATTAACACTAACCTTGTCTTGAATGGTTTTTCCACTTTGATTTCTACGGTCAATCGCATCATAGCAGGCACAATACTTGTTGACATTCTCCAAAATATATACATCCATCTATGTATTAGTGAACTCTCTGTTCGCCTTGCAAATGACTTCTTGTGGGTCTCATAGTAATTAGAAATTCTACACCAAAAAGAGGCATGAGACTGATTACCTTGCACGGGATCTTTGCTGATGTTCAACCAAGCCGAGACAACAATTTCATCCTCGTCTGGAATGAAATTTTTTTGCCTCTTGACGTTTGGCCTTGGAACGCGTGGGCGTTTACCACCAGCACTGGACTGCACTTCTACAACTTCAACACCTGCTACTGCCTGCACTTCATCTTCTTCAAGACCAGCTCTGCACATCCTCATATGCCTGCGTTTCCTGTGTCATGGGAAAGCTGAACTCGTCCAAAGAACAAACATCCTCAAATCCCGTGACCAAGTATGTCCAATATCCACCACCATACATTGCGAGAGCCTGCAAATATGGATAAAGAAAACAATACCAAATGCCATGTAGAAGCAAATTATGAATCTGAAAGTAATATTCGCAAAAAAAAAACAATCTAAAAGTAATGTTAACAACATCATAATCCTAAGAATCAGAAAGCAATATTCGCAAAAAAAAAACAATCTGAAAGTAATGTTAACAACATCATAACCATCACAACCAAGAAACAGTACCATGTCAACAGTACCATGCAAGCAGTAGTGCAGCACGTACAGGCCATGAGCACGTACACGCCATCAGCAGGCCAGTACAGCAGCAGACGGCCATCAGCACGCAATCAGATAGCAGCAGACGGCCATAAGCAAGGAAACCAGGTACCAGCAGAAGGCCAAAACCTAACGACGGCGGCAAGAAGCACACAGCCGGACGTGGACACGCCAGCAATCCCGGCGGCGGCAAGAAGCACACAGCCGGACGTGGACACGCCAGCAATCCCGGCGGCGGCAAGAAGCACACAGCCGGACGTGGACACGCCAGCAATCCCGGCGGCGGCAAGAAGCACACAGCCGGACGGCGGCGAGAAGCACACAGCCGGACGTGGACACGCCAGCAATCCCGGCGGCGGCAAGAAGCACACAACCGGCTGCGGGCAAGGCAAACCTAGCGGCGGCGGCGGCCGGCAGGAACCCCATGGCAAAACGATTTGATCGGACTATGTACCTCCTGAATCTTCCGTGGCAGCGTCGATCGAGGTGCTGGAGGAGCGATGTCTCTGCTGCAGCCATGGAGGAGCGATCTCTCTGGTGCGGCGATGGAGGAGCGATGTAGGACTGATCTCGGCGATGGACAAGACGCGATGGAGGAGAGCGCACGAAGGGAGGCAAAAGAAGGCGGGCGACGGGAGAGACCGCGCGAAGGGAGAGAAGGCGCGACAAATCACGGCGTGAAGGAAAATTTGGCGCCCAGGGAAGGATACGCGGAGTCAAAGGTGTGTGTAAAGTTACGCGGATTGGCTCGGTTTTTCCGAAGTGCGTAAATTTTAGGAGTTAAGAGTAGTTGTTAAAGAGGGTTTTTCCTCATCTTTCTAAAAATCAAGGATTATGAGGAGGTTTAGGGAACTCTTGAAGATGTTCTAAGTTGCTTATGAACTTAGATACAAGGGTGGAGTCTTGACTATACCAATAGTTTTAATTATGTATTTGTTTCGGTTAGTCGGCGCGATTAATTTTAGAAATGACTATTCACCCCTTTAATCCGCTCAGCTCGACCCTACATTCTCACAAAAAATATAAATTATAAGACACTTTGGTATTTCTAAACACGTGGATTTTATTATGTACTATCTCCATCTCAAATTATAAATTATTTTAATTTTTTGAGAGTCAAAGCATCTTAAATTTGACTAAATTTATAGAGAGAACTATAAAAATTTATGACATCAAATAGGCATACTGTGAAAATATAATTAATGAAAAATCTATTGATACATTTTTTATATCATAAATGTTATTATTTTATTATATAAATTTATTTAAGAAGGTTAAAATGACTTATAATTTGTGATGGAGAGAGTAGTTCATCGAATATCATGTGCACAACGAGTGGTTTTTGCAACAGAGCCAAACAGGTGGACATTTGCATCAAAATAGTTACGGGGAATCAAACTCCAAGCGTCATATGTGATGGATTTGTAATATATTACTGCGAGAAAAGAGAAAAAGATTGAACACAGCTCGTTCCAGAATGTAAACCCAACACAGCCCAGCCCATAAAAAGCCCAGAGAGGAGCCGACAGGCCGGCCTCCTCACGACCCACCAACCTGCCTCCTCGTCCCTGTCTCCGTCTCCGTCTCCGTCGCTCCCTATCCAATCCTCCCCTCCCTCTCCCTGGGTCTTTCCCTCCCCCGCGTTGCGGCAAGACGAGACGACCTCGCCGCTGCCCGCCTCCCCTCTCTCCCCGCCGCAGGCGCCGGAGATGCAGGCGACGGCCGCCGCCTTCCTCGCCCACCCGCTCCCGCGGCTCCGCCGGTGCGCGCGCCTGCCTTAAACCCTCCCTCTCGCCTCCCCCCTCGTCGTGTTATTCCCTGTTTGTGGCGTGCTCAGAAGGTGATGTGGTTTTGTTCGATTCAGAATTGGCGGATGGGGTGCGGATGCGGCGGCGGTGCGTGGGGGAGTCATCGCGCTCCCGTCGCGGCTGCTGGGGTCGCGGTGCTCCATCAGCCTCTCCATCGGCGCCGGCGCTGGCGCCGGAGGTGACCGCGAGTTCAGCTACGGTAAGAGGTGTTGAATTCATAGCCTTCATTCCTTTGAAGCCTGTTTGCGTTGCTTTTCGAGTGTAAAATTTTGGTAGGGTACCGTATGTGCATTTTGGGTTGCCGATGCATGAAGTAAGGAATAGTGTGTGGGTCGTGTACTGGCCTTTAGTTAGCAAACTGATTGTACTTTTTTAGTTTCATTAGTAGGTAGCCAATCCTGCAACGCACACTGCTCAATGTGATCGTGAATTCGGGATGAGGAAATTGTGTGTGTGTGTGGGGGGGGGCACTGGATATACAGAATGTATTCAGGAGAACCCTGCATTTTGGCAGGTAACCAGATTGAAGGATGCTAGTTTATGCTTTTAGGAGTAATTAACCAGATCATATGAGTAACAAAATTATCATTGTGTACCTTCATATTAAAAATTATCATTGTGTAAATCGTGGGGGGTTAATGGACCTATAAATCATGCTTTGTACCAACACTAGCCTGGCTGGGGCTGCCACAGTCCTGAAACTTAAACAAGCAAATGTATAGAAATAAAAAAATCTCATTCAATTAATTGTGTCCTGTTCGCTTCGCTGAAAAGCTAGGCTGAAAAGTATTGTTCGTTGATTTGTTGTGAGAAAAAAAAAACACTGTACCATGGCTGATAAGCCAGGCTGAAAAGTACTGTTCGCTGATGTGTGATTTTAGTTGTTTGCAATGGCCTGCTTCTTGCAAGTCTCAGATTCTATCTTGGTTTACAGTATTTAGACCGCACAATTTGTTGTTTTGTTGGATTATTTCTGTACAAACAATTGGTTTACATGAGGTCATATCCACCCCTCTATTGGTTATCAACAGAGCATGTTCCGGTGTTCCCTAGATACCGAATACGAGATCCCTACAAGCTTCTTGGTGTTGATCGTGATGCATCTGAAGAAGAGATCCAGAGTGCGAGGAATTTCCTTATTCAACAGTATGCTGGGCATGAACCTAGTGAAGAAGCTATTGAAGGTGCTTATGAGAAGATAATTATGAAGAGCTACCAGCAGCGGAAGAAGACAAAAATTAATCTGAAAACCAAGTTAAAGAAGAGAGTAGAGGAATCCCCTTCATGGGTCAAAGCACTTATTAGTTACTTTGAGGTGCCATCGATGGATATTATTTCCAGAAGATTGTTTTTCTTTGCTTTCATTGCTGGATGGAGCATAGCAACTTCTGCAGAGAATGGACCTGCATTTCAGGTATGCGCTTTGATTTATCCTGAGATTCTAAGTTCTGTCTTTTCTTGTTGGAGGACATGATTTTATCTCCATGGCTGTTCAATCTAGGAAGCTGGCCTATGTAGCTTGTAACTTTTTACAGTACCTGCTAGGTTCAACTAACTTGTCACTAAGCATCTGAATGCTAAATAGATTTGCTCCCTGTGCATTTATTTACTTTTACAATATCAATTAGGTTCAACTAACTTGTCACTAAGCACCTGAATGCTTAATAAATTTGCTCCCTGTGCATTTGTTTGTTCATGCTGGTGTCTAGCATCTACACAGCTTAGTGATCTGATGGTTTTTATCACTTCGATTTGATGATTTCGACAATCAGCAATGTTGGCATCTACTATCTAATATACTATGACAATACCGGACCTGATAAATCTAGATCTGGTTTACTTTTGATCTTGGGCATCACTGAACTGAAATGGTTTGCATGTGCAGCTCGCAATATCACTATTCTCATGCATATATTTCCTCAACGAAAAGATGAAGAACCTCCTCAGGGCATCGACCACTGGGTACTGAAACTTTCTTCCATCAAGACCTTGATCTGTCATCAACAACAGCATGTTTACTCACTGCCTTGTTCTTCTAGGTTTGGAGTACTTGTTGGCGGTTGGATTATTGGTTCCCTATTGGTTCCACTGGTCCCAACATTCATCATCCCACCTTCATGGTCCCTAGAGCTACTCACCTCGCTGGTTGCTTACATTTTCTTGTTCCTGGGATCCACTTTCCTGAAATGAATCTGTTTCAATCTTGTAAGTGGAACTGTAGGATTTTTTTAAAGAGGGGATTACGATGACTGACATATCTTCATTTGAGTTTCAGAAAATTTTGCTTGGACTGACCTCTTGAGATTGGAATATTGGCGTTATTGTGCCTTAGGCTTCCCTTTTGGGTCTTTTTCTCAGCTGATGTACACAATTTTTTTTATCTATCTGGTGACGGTGCAGAGACAAATGTGGCGTCAGTTACTACCTGGCAGTACATTTTGTGCTTTGTGTAGTGATGAACTATTGTGTGTTCGTGTGCAAGCATTGAAGCGAGCCTGGATCTCAAATCTGACCCATGATTACGGCTTGATGGCTGGATCGCAAATCTAGCGCTTGCACGAATACTTGTACCAAGGAATTTTCCACTGGACTAGTTCGTCTTGTTTGATTTTGAAAATCAACGTACGTATGGTTTTCCTAACTTCGTTATGGCTTCTTTGGCTTTGACAACATAGTTTTTAGTAAAAAAAAACACACACCAAACATCTATGACTGTGATACCTAATGAGTTTCACTAGCAACCATGCACATGCGTTGCAACGGGATTCAATACGTAGTGATTTGTAGCATGCGTCATGAGTTCGAGTAAAAATAAAATTAACTTAGTGGTAAAAATCTTTATTTCTTAAGGAGTGAAAGATTAAAATGGTTGTGATCTCTTATTTATTGTTTTCTTTATTCTTATTATATTCATTAGAACCTGAAAAAACCAGGTGGGGAAAACAATGAAAACAAAATCAGAAACGTCGAGCTAGTGTCAAAAACATCCATGAGAAAAAAAATCTGAGCGTACTCGAATCTAACTAGAAAACAATAATTACAAAAATTGAAATGTACTCTAAAACATAGGCACGGAAAAAATCAGAACATATGTGGAGCTAAGTGAAAAGCATCCAAATGAACCCTAAGCAACATGTAATCGGAGCAAGTAAAAATAGATAAACCAAAAAAAAGTGAAAAAAGAATAGAAAAGAAACGAAACAAAGAAATTCTACCCTTCTTTCCTCTTTATTAGATTTCTATTCTTATATTTTTGCGTTTGGATTAAGATTCCTATTCCGATTACTCAGAGTTGAAGAGATCTAATTGAATTAAGATTCCTAGTTGTCCATATTATTATAATTTTTTCTATTTGAATTAAGATTTATATTCACCCGAAATCGGAGAGATCTAATTGGATTAGGATTCCTAGTTATATAAAGAGAAGGGCTATAGGTGATTTTGTATATTCACAAAGTTAGTTAAGGGATAGCTGGACCAAAAAATAGGTGTAGAGAAATTTTGCCTGTTTATTATTAGGTATAGATTAAATTATCCACAAAATATGTCTTGACAGTTTACTTATTTGACTCTATAAATGTTAATGTGGCTTTTAAAAAATATCTTGACCAAATTCAGAAATTTGATTTAGGACAACGCTAAACTGTGCTATAATTTTGAAAGGACGGGTACTTTTTTGTACTTATGTGTGGGTTGGCTTCTACGTTCTCATAACTCGTTGCAACAGAGGCGAACCTTGTCCAAGAAAACAGGTAGGAAAACTTAACCCTACATGCCGTGGGGCGCTAAAGTGGTAGCCCTTGCGCTAAATCCTTGCTAGGGTGTGCCACCGTTATAACATCTCCTAATACTGTCTCCAACAAGAAATCTATATGGGCACATAAACTCAAAATAGGTAGTAAGAGACATAAAATTAGCCTCCAACAAAGTACCTATACGGGAGACCTATTTTGGGTTGCCTGAGAGGCACATTCCAAATATGGGCATCCTCTCTTCTGAAAACTCATTTGCAGAAAGGATTCTATTTTGAGTCTTATTGTTGGAGAAGATGCCGAATAGGTATTGAACCTTTTGCCTGTAGCGCTACCCAAAAGATAAATATGTCTTGTATTTTGGGTGTTATTGTTGAAGATAACCTAACAAACTATATGACCTCTCTTTTCATCTCGTTAGCCTTAACGAGCCAAGCTCCTAGGCCCCTCTAAAATTCCAATTGAGCAAAAGCCGAAGTTTCGTGCTCAACAGGACAAAACAGTCAACAGCTCAAGGGGTGTTGGAATACATCGGTCGGCTTGATTACTCTGTTTGTTTCACCGAGAATAGATGGCTTAAATCCACAGTTAATTCTCTATTATTGGATAATATCTTTTGTGTTATTGGATCGTCATGGTTGGATTTGGACTTTAAAGCAATTGGATTGGATTGAACACTACGTAGTCATTTGGAATTAGATTTGGAATGGATGTTGAACCGTTTCCTTTTGGATTTTAATTTGATTTCTCTATTTGGATTGGGACTCTAATCCATTACCACGTCTAGCATTCGACTAGTGAACTGAGTTTTTGAAAGGGAAAGCATTACTAGGCCATTCTTAGGTCCGAAAATTACTACGTGCTGAGGTGATGCAGAACAGCACCGAGAGCACGCAGGATGTACAAGTAGTCGTCAAAACTGAAAACCGTGTCATGGCAGTGGAACCGTTGGTTGCTGTTAAAGATTGGAACTGAGTACTAGGACATGTTTCATGTCTGGGAAAGTTTGCCACGACTCGTCTTGTCGATCGGAGCAGTTGCTTGCAGCTTTATTTGGCAGCTGGGATGGACGACAGGAGTAGCTGCAAGTCGGCCAGTGACGTTGTGAGCCGGTGGACAGGAGAACAACTCCTGTGGCTTCGGCACGTGAACGAGTGAATCGTCCTCATCTTAATCACGTGACATGTGTTTGAAGTGGATTAGAGCGAAATTAAACTAAATTTTATTATATTCTACTTTAGCATACGTGGATTGAAGTGAATACACATGTATCTAAATAAGGCCTGAGATGGAACAAGCGGTCAAATCCAGTCGGCTATGCATTGGAGATGACAGCTTTAGAAAAACATGATTTTGGGTTGAAGCAGTGGTCGTAGTAGCTTTGTATTGTACATTTGTACGTATACGATGTCACGGTGACCAGGAAAAATGTGCCATGATGGCGATGTCGGGCCTGTTTGGCTGATATTAAAACCGTATGATAAACTAATTAAAGCTGTTTTTATTATGAGAAGCTGATAAGCCGGCGGCTGATAAGTTAAAGCGAACAGGCCCGTTGTGTCAAAGCAAAAATGAGGCACCAAAACGCCACGGCAGGGTGCATTGTTTCTGTCGCCTGAAAAGTGAGGAATCGCAAGTAGAATATCGGTGCAGAGACTTGACGATGGATAATGAAACCACAGGTAGTAAATTTCGTTTGTATTTGATAAATTTTGTCTGATCATGAATTAACTAGGCTTAAAAGATCCATCTCGTGATTTACAACCAAACTATATAATTAATTATTTTTTTTTATCTATATTTAATGTTTCATATATATGTCTAAAAATTGATGTGATAAAAAAAGAGTGAAAAAACTTAGAATTTAGAGATGATCTAAACAAGGCCCACGAAGCATGCATGCCTGAAGTGAGTGGAGGCATGCAACGAAACGACGTGTGTGGTGGAAAGCTGCAGCCCCGGTTTTGGCGCTGGAGCAAGCCTGGTAACTGTGGAGTGACGACGCACACGGAGCAGTTGGACTGTTGAAGTGATGATGGCGCATGTGGAGAAACAGTTATCCCACGGCCACATTCTCGCTCGTTATTCCATGATGAATCGTCTGCGGTCTGCTCCTGCGTGAACGATGGATAGATGGGGGAATCTGCAGCAGTTTTATCTATGATGCATCACATCACATCACATCATGGGGTGTTGGACTGTTGGCGGTGTTGGTTGATGCCATGATTCGACTGCCCTCCTCCCAAAGGCCAAAGCCTCGCGCGCGCAGGCAGGCAGGACTGCTTCTGCAGGTGGCTGCTGCATCCCCTGCCCTTTTTGTCTCTCTCTCTCTCTACATGCAGCTCCACATGGGAACATTTGCATTCGCCAGGTAAACACTACTGCCACTTAATAAATGATGATTCAATTCACAACCATGGTTCAGAGAAAATAGTATTCGGGTCATATAGCAAAAATAATAATAGCACGGTAGTAGTACATGTGATATGTCACCGGAGTGGAATGAAACGAAATTGTCCATCACCGAAACCGAAAGGGTTTGCCGCGCTGGGTCAGGCTCAGTCGGAGTAATCTCGTAGCATAGCACACACTGTAGCAGCAGCAGGTGTAGCTGTATCTTTCCTGTGCTCGTAACCACACCACCGAATTGGACGGTAGCAACCGTGCCGAGACGACCGCCGACCGCGGTGTCCATGTCCCTCCCTCGTCTGCTGCCGACTGCCGGGGAGCGGCCGGACCGGACCGGACGGCTGAGAGTGAAAATGATCGAACGGGAACAGGTGGAAGCGTTCGTTCAGACGACCTGAAGCTGAAGGCGATCGACGTCGACGTGGTGGCCTAGCTGGCTTAACACCGTACGCACGCCGAGACGAGACCCACAGCGATGCAAAGGCGCGCGAGTACGTGGCGGACGGACACGTCGCGCTGTTCCACGCGGCGCGTTGGTTGATACTAATAAGTTGGACGCATCGAGAAGGCGCTTCCTGCATCAGGCCATTGCGATTGCCACGGCCCACCTGGGTAAAAGGGTGGTTGGTTTGAAGGTTTGATGCAGCGACAGCAGGAAGCTTGACCGATACTACTACTAGTAGAAGATGACGACGACGGCCGGGCTCCTTTTGGTCGGTTAATCCATTTTTTTTTCTAATTTCTGCTGGTAGTGTCGTCTGTCACCATCGACCATCATCATCGGTGGATCAATCTTGCGAATCAGTGCGGGCACGACGACATGTTGGCAGCTGGATCGGATAAGCAAGCATACGAGTAGTCTCGCAAAGTCTTTGCCTTTTCTCTCTTTTCCCCCTTCATCGGATAACATGTTAGGCCGTGAACACGCTATCCTAATCAACAAACCGGTGGATGCATAAAACCTCGGCGTTCGGTTTTCTCCAAATTTCCTCCGAGTATATCCACCTCCGGCAATTGCGTCCAGACTGAATCAATCCGGTCGTGACAGTTGCCATTTATATTTGCCCGGTGAACCACGGAATTCGTACGCAGAAGCATTGATGGCACGACATGACCGGAAACCTCCATGATTTCGCTTCTTATCCGGCGATGTCTCCGCCCATCACAGGGCCGGGCCGGCCGGTTGATTATTGAGGCATGGATTACACGGCCCGCGCCGGCCCGGCTGGTCCCTGATTGATGCTGATGCTAGCGTCGACGATCACCGCCATCATCAATCCAGAAAGGGATGGATCGGGTTAAGCACTGCTGCGCCATACCGTTTTCTATCCTGGAATTAAATATGCTAATCTTTTCGTTTTTATTTGCTCACTAGGAGGAGGATTATTTTTCTCATCATGGGAAGGAAAAGCCACTCTTGGAAATTGGAATTAGTTGGTTGCAGGTTCAGGGCAAATGATGGCCCCCACTCCTAGTACGTAGGGTTTGTTTTGATCAAAGACCAGGTGACTAAAGTTTAATTGCCTATACCACAGTTTAAATAGTTGTTTGGCTTATTGCCATAACTATGACGTGTCATCCTTTTCTAGCATCCTGTCCCACATAGCATAGACTTGTTTTTTTTGCCAAAAATTGCCACAAGTGTGACTTTGGTTTTGGTAACACTTTGTATGGAAGCCACAGCTTGTCTAAGGTTAAGTACGACAAACTATGGCACCAACTGAGAAGGCCCTTAGTCCTAGAGCCACTTGTTTGGACCACCTCCAAATGTCGGAGCAGATGAAGCCAAAAAAAAATAGTGGTTTTACCAGCTCCTAGTTCATTTTAAGGAGGGAGAGAGAGACGACTTCTTGCTACAATGCACGAAGGAGCTGGAGCAACCCAGAGATCTACCAAACTATAGTTTTAGGTAGCTAAAATTTAGTCTAGTAATGTTTCCATACATGGACTAAAACAAGTAACTTCCCTGGACAAAAACTCAAGTACACCTTTTAGTAACTAAGGCCCCGTTTAGTTTCCCCTAAAATCCAAAAAAATTTGCGCAGTACCCGTCACATCGAATCTTGCGGCATATGCATGGAGTACTAAATGTAGACGAAAAAAAAACTAATTACACAGTTGACCGAGAAATCGTGAGACGAATCTTTTAAGCCTAAATAGTCCATAATTGGACAATTTTTGCCAAATACAAACGAAAGTGCTACAATAGCCAAAAGCCAAAAAATTTCGGAACTAAACACGCCCTAATTGCTAGTTGGGTTGAAAAAATAAAACTCAATCCACTTCTAGTCCATCTATCCTAGGAATTGAAACATATTGTCCTTGGACTATCTAAATAGACGGACAAACTTTATGGCCTATTTAGGACTGCTTCATCAACTCCACGAAAACTTGGATTTCTGGAGTACCGCTTTATGTGTTTCATAAACTTTACCCTTTTTCTAGAGTGGAGCTGTAGAGTTGTTTGTGTTTGTCTAATGAAGTTGAGCTGAAAATGGTATAGCAGAGCAGTCTCAAGCAGGCCCTTAGTCCAGACTAGCCAATTGTTAGTTTATTTCTGTAGTCCATGTATCCAAATGACACAAGACTAAACTTTAATTAGATTAACAACTAATCAGGTCACCCAAACAACCCTTACCATGACCGACAACCATGAAATAGACCCACTCAAACTCAGGCACTAGGACTAGGAGTACCGATTATTACATAGAACCATCACTTGACGAGCATTACCATGTCACTATGTCCTCTTGCCAAAGTTGATTAAAAGCTCTTGATGAACCCAACAACCAGCGACGAAAATACTGTATTATATACTAGTACTAGTACGAGTATACTGCTTAAACCATAAACAGAATGCTTGACACTCCTTTGAACAGAACAGAAGGGGAGAACGGAGAATGTCTGCCCACCTATTGTAATCGTACCAACTCTCAGCAGTATACTTGTCGCTAGCAGTTTGCAGTTCACGTATTTGTGGTCAACTGGAGGTCAGTGCTGGTTGCAGTTGCACCCTACTGACCACAATTCATCGCATGCAGCTAAGATTGAGGCAAGATTTCAGGCACGTATAGACTACTTGTGTTTGGCACGATCCTAATAAGTGCAAAAAACAGGGGGGGTGTACAGCACAATTTTAGGGCTGCTTTTAGTTGTTAGACTATCATGAGTCATGTATGGCCTTTATCTAGATAGAGAATAAATTCCCTCAACCCCACCTATCTAAATGTGTTCTCAGCTTTGCACTAGACCCATATTCCCATGTCCAAAGAAAACAGAAAAGGCCGTAGGACACAAAATGCTTGGCTTTATTTTGCTCAAAGACGCAGAAAAGGTTGACATTTGCTGCAGGAGCTGGCCGGACACACTATTGAACCGTGTTTTTTTTTCTTCTTCTTTGTTGCAGGACACAGTTAGTGTTTTGTTTAGCAAGAACCAATTTCCTCCAAAAGTGTGGCCTTTTACGGTGTTTGTGAGGTACCACGAGGTACTTCTCAAAAGGCAATATGGATCATTGATCAACAAATTATCACTGGTAGAAGAAGAACACTAGTAGAGAACAGACATTTGATCCAATGGCCAAACCAGGCTTTAGTCCCGGAAAATATTACGCCCAAGACTTAGAGAGACCTTTAATCCCGGTTGATGGCTCCAACCGGGAGTAAAACTCTTGTCCCGGCTAGTGGCGTGGCTCAGGACTGGAAAGTGACCTTTAGTCCCGGTTGGATCTGGTTGGATCCATCAACCGGGACTAAAGGTCCCCCCTATAAATCATGTTGGCCGTCTTCTTCCTCTCCGAGCCCGCCCGAGAGCTTCAGTTCAAATTTAAGCAGTGTTCTTGCTCTTTCTCCATCCATTCTTCCATTCCTCCGTCGATTCCTCCGTCGATTCTTCGGTTCTAAAGGTTACCAACTTTATACTCTCATGTTTCACCATTGTCTTATCTCATTTTGTTCACTATATATATGGTTCTTTATTATGGTTTTTTTTTCATTTGTAAGCAATTTGAGCTCAAAATCACTTCAAGCTTGCATATTTACATGAAGGAAGGTTAAAGTAGCTATTAAAAACTAGTATTCACCGTTCATTTGTAGCATGCATAGCACACTTCATTGTTTAGAGATATAGAGAATTTTAGAGTTTTTTTAATTTTATTTGTTTATAAAATGAGAAATTTATAGTGTATTAAAAAATGAGTATAGAGAGTAGATGGCGACTGCTTCTGGGTCCTCAGCCTCTCATGGGTTTTCAAAGCGACTTAGGCCGGGCTTCCCACTCATTGCATGCGGCAAGTGTTGTGATGAGACGAAGATTGTGATGGAGTACCGAGTGAAGAAGGAGGGTCCCAACAAGGGTCGCATTTTCTACAAGTGTCCGGATCGCAATGTGAGTTATTTTATCGTATTTAATGACTATGGTTAGTTTATACCTATTTTCATGATGGTTGTGATTAAAGTTCTAATTTTCTGTTTTAATTTCAGTGTGATGGCACTGGATGTTCAGGCTTCTACTGGGAGGAAGAGTATGTTGAACTCGTGCAAAAATATCTTGCACAACAGGTAGATATGGTGGCTAATGAGGCAGTGATCCAGTCGAAGAAGCCCAAAGATGTTGAACAAACGGGGGATCTGTCTGTTTTAGTTGGGATTGGTCGTGAAATCCTTGTGGTGCTGAAGTGTATTTTAGCTTTAGTGTTTTTAGTGGTAGTTGGGATTGTCTACATTATAGCGAGGCTTTCTTAAATTTATAGCTTTTGTGGTGGTATGCATGTTGTATAATTAACTAATTATGTTCTAGGTTTTAATACGGTATTTATGTCATGTAATACAGATGAGTCGGCATTGGATGTATAATGCTGATCGTCGCTCCCAAGAGTTCATGGACGGCGTGCATTCTTTGTTACGTGCGGTCGAGGCAAACAAACACGATGGTTTCATGTGGTGCCCATGTGCCGTATGTAAGAATACGATGGAATATGCTAACTCAAAGACTCTTCATTCACACTTGTTCAAGTTGGGTTTCATGCCAAACTATATTTGTTGGACGAAGCACGGAGAAACCGGAGTTGTAATGAAAGAAGGTGAAGAAGAACAATAGGGCGATGATGACATTTTTGCTGAATATGGTGCCTTCAATGATACTATAATGGTGGAAGCTGAAGAAGAGGTGGGGGCAAAGGAGAAGCCCGCTGAAGAAGAGGTGGGGGCAGAGGAGAAGCCCGCTGAAGAAGAGGTAGGGGCAGAGGAGGAGCCCGCTGACGATCTTGGTCAGGCCATTCGTGACGCACAAAGAGAATGCGAAAGTGAAAAGGAGAAGACCAAGTTCGACCGCATGCTAGAGGATCACAAGAAATTGCTATACCCAACTTGTGATGCGGGGCAGAAAAAGTTAGGTACCACATTGGAATTGCTGCAATGGAAGGCAAAGAATGGTGTATCTGACAAGGGATTCACGGACTTACTAAAAATCCAAAAGAAGATGCTTCCAAAGGATAACGAATTGCCCAGCACTATGTACGAAGCAAAACAAGTAGTCTGCCCTTTAGGATTAGAAATCCAGAAGATACATGCATGTCCTAATGACTGCATCCTCTACCGTGGCACGGAGTACGAGAAGTTGGATGCATGCCCTGTATGTCATGCGTCGCGGTATAAGATCAGGCGAGATGACCCTGGTGATGTTGAGGGCGAACGTCCCAAGAAGAAAATCCCTGCCAAGGCTATGTGGTATGCTCCTATAATACCACACTTAAAACATCTTTTTAGAAACAGCGACCATGCAAAGTTGTTGCGATGGCACAAAGAAGACCGTAAGGTAGACAATATGTTGAGACACCCTGCTGATGGGTCCCAGTGGAGAGCAATCGATAGAGAATTCCCCGAGTTTGCAAGTGACACAAGAAACTTTAGGTTTGCTTTAAGTACGGATAGTATGAATCCTTTCGGGGAGCAGAGCAGTAGTCACAGCACTTGGCCTGTTACTCTATGTATCTACAACCTTCCTCCCTGGTTATGCATGAAGCGTAAGTTTATTATGATGCCGGTGCTGATCCAAGGCCCAAAGCAACCTGGCAATAACATCGATGTGTACCTGAGGCCACTAGTTGAAGAACTTCTACTTTTGTGGAACAAGCTAGGTGTATGCGTGTGGGATGAGCACAAGCAGGAGCACTTTGACCTGCGAGCATTGTTGTTCGTAACAATCAATGATTGGCCAGCTCTAAGTAATCTTTCAGGACAATCAAACAAGGGATATAATGCATACACGCACTATTTCGGTGACATGAAAGGTATATTCTTGAAAAAGTGTCGCAAGGTCGTGTACCTTGGACATCAACGATTTCTTCCTACAAATCACCCCGTAAGAAAGAAAGGGAAGCATTTTAAAGGTAAGGCAGACTACCAGACCAAGCCTCGCAACCGAACTGGTGAGGACGTCCTCGATATGGTCAATGATGTGAAAGTAATATTTGGAAAGGGACCTGGCAGCCAACCTATTTTGAAGGACACCAACGGTCACGCACCCATGTAGAAGAAGAAGTCCATATTTTGGGAGCTACCCTATTGGCAAGTCCTAGAGGTCCGCAGCGCGATCGACGTGGTGCACCTGACGAAGAATCTTTGTGTGAATCTGCTAGGCTTCATGGGCGTGTATGGGAAGCCTAAGGACACAATTGAAGCACGACATGACCTAGGGTGTTTGAAAGAATGAGACAACCTACATCCAGAGAAGACAGATGATGGACGCCAGTACTTAAGTCCTGCTAGCTACACTCTTAGCAAAGAAGAGAAGGCCTAGATAGCATTAAGGTACCGTCTGGATTCTCCTCGAATATAAAGGGTATAATAAATGTGCTAGAGAAGAAATTTGGACACTTAAAGTCCCATGACTGCCATGTGCTCATGACTCAATTGCTTCCAGTTGCATTAAGAGGAATTCTACCGCCAAATATATGTCTAGCCACCGTGAAGCTATGTGCATTCCTCAATGCAATTTCTCAGAAGGCAATCGATCCAACGGATCTAGCAAAACTACAGAATGATGTGGTTCAATGTCTTGTCAGCTTTGAGTTGGTGTTCCCTCCTTCCTTCTTTGATATCATGACACACCTCCTAGTTCATCTGGTCAAGGAGATTACTATTCTTGGTCCTGTATTCCTACACAACATGTTCCCCTTTGAGAGGTTTATGGGAATCCTGAAGAAATATGTTCACAACCGTGCTCGGCCAGAAGGAAGCATTGCCAAAGGCTACGGAACAGAGGAGGTCATTGAGTTCTGTGTTGACTTTATTCCCGATATTAACCCGATTGGTGTTCCTGAATCGTGACATGAGGGGAGACTAAGTGGAAAGGGGACACTAGGGAAGAAAACATATATTGGTAAGGGTGATGATTATTTCAATAAAGCACACTACATAGTTCTACAGAACTCCTCCTTGGTAGATCCGTATATCGAGACACACAAGAACCTCCTCCGATCTGAGTTATCAGGAAAGTCTGAAGCATGGATTACGCGTCAGCACATGGAAACTTTCAGCGACTGGTTGCAAAAAGAATGTCAGGGTGATGAGAGTATTGATGAGGAGCTGTATTTGTTGGCTAGACAGCCATCGTGGCATATCCTCACATACAAAGGGTACGAGATAAATGGGAATACATTTTACACAGTAGCACAAGATAAAAGGAGCACCAACTAGAACAGTGGTGTCCGCATAGATGCCACCGACTCTAGTGGGAACAAGCAAACATACTATGGCCGTATAGAGGAGATATGGGAACTAGACTATGCATCTCATTTTAAGGTACCTTTGTTCAAGTGCCAGTGGGTAAAGACGACTGGAGGCGGCGTAGCAGTCGACAACCAGTATGGATTGACAACAGTGGACCTCAACAATATTGGGTACAAAGACGAACCGTTTGTCCTTGCGAAGAATGTGACTCAGGTGTTCTATGTCAAGGACATGTCTACAAAACCGAAGAGATGGAAAAACGACAACCACCCAATCAATGATGAGTCAAAGCGCCACATAGTTCTTTCAGGAAAAAGAAACATCGTCAGAATCGAAGATAAGTCAGACATGTCAGAAGATTATGAAAAGGATGACCGAATTTCACCCTTCACAGTGAACAAAGACCCTAGCATCTAGCTAAACGATGATGACACTCCATGGTTACGGCGCGATCATAACCAAGGGACATACGTCAAGAAAAAGTTCACTACTATGCCCGCTTGATATATATATTGATGTTCAATAGTGTGTATTAGAGATATTATGTAATAATTGTGAATTTATGTTTGATGTTGAATTATGTCACGTTGAAATGATGTGAAAACAAATTTATGTTTGATGGTGGGATTATGTCACGTTCAAATGATGTGAAAACAAATTTCCAGTCAAAACACAAGAGTTTTTCTGAATTTAATTAAACACTATATTTTTGAATTATCGAAATAGTAATTTAAACACTATATTGTGTTTTAAAACTTGTTAAAAAAATTAAAACTTTAGGTCACATAATTTTCCTATGTGTAATAAAGCAAAATAGAATCTATATTTTTTTAAATATTTTTTATGTCTTTTATTTAATTTTCTATGCAATTAACTATCCTTTTATCATTTGTGTAAAAAGAAATATATTAAAATCCTAATGAATTGGCGGGCAGCGAAACTGCAGTTTGGCTGCCCACCAAAAACCTTTAGTCCCGGGCGCCACCACCAGCCGCCTTTAGTCCCGGGCGCCACCACCAGTCGGGACTAAAGGTGCGACCTTTAGTCCCGGGCGT
This sequence comes from Miscanthus lutarioriparius, assembly GCA_904845875.1. NCBI lineage: Eukaryota > Viridiplantae > Streptophyta > Magnoliopsida > Poales > Poaceae > Miscanthus > Miscanthus lutarioriparius. Next base: position 46,007,389 of record CAJGYO010000004.1, on the reverse strand, counting down.
TAACAGGGCCCGGGACTAAAAGGGCCTTTAGTCCCGGCTGGTGGTGACGCCCAGGACTAAAGGTCCTCTCCCTTATATAGCCTCTGCGCCCGCCCCGGCCCCTCTTCTTCCTCCTCCCCACTGCCGAGCCAAGCCTTAACAGACCCGCCGCCGCTAGCTCGTCCGATCCGCCGCCGACGCCACACCTCGCGAAGGCCCTTCGCCCGCCTGGCCCCCGCCCGCCCCACTCACTAAGCGCTGCTTCGCCGACGCGTCGCCACCACCCACCCGGCCGGCGCCCGACGCCCCGCCTCGACGCTCGGCCCCGACGCCACACTACGGCCCGGCCCGAGGCCACCACTGACGCCGACGCTCGGCCTCGACACCACGCCGCCCCTAGCGCCCGACGCCATGCCGCCATCGATCGACGCCGCGCGCGTACAACCCTAACGACGACACCGGCCCGGCCCGGCCACGGCCACGCCGCCACCGACGCCACCCTACCAGCCCACCGACACCGCCCTCGTCATCACCGCCTCCAGACGCCCATCATCATCCGACCCCTCGTCGCCGATCGTCACCGCCGACCCCTACGTACGTCGATATGTGTTTGTATGTGATATATGCAGAGGAACGCCTCGTTGTGTTGTATGCGGAGCAACGCCGCGTCGTTGTGTTGTATGCGGAGCAACGCCGCCTCGTTGTGTTGTATGCGGAGCAACGCCGCCTCGTTGTTGTATATGCGGAGCAACGCCGCCCCGTTGTTGTATATGCGGAGCAACGCCGCCCCGTTGTTGTATACCCTAGCGAGAACGACGATTCGCCCTAGCGAGAACGACGATTCGCCCTAGCGAGAACAACGAATTTGCCCTAGCGAGAACGACGAATTCGCCCTATCGTTCTCGCTACGGCGAATCGTCTGTCGTTCTCGCTAGGGCGAATCGTCGTTCTCGCTAGGGCGAATTTGTCGTTCTCGCTAGGGCAAATTCGTCATTTATATGACTTGTTTACATATATGACTTGTTTATATGACTTGTTTATATGACTTGTTTACATATATGACTTGTTGACATATATGATTGTTTACATATATGAATTGTTTATATATATGACTTGTTTATATGACTTGTTTATATATGTGACTTAGATTTATTTTGTATATGACTTATTGTACATATATGACTTGTTTACATATATGAATTGTTTATACATATGACTTGTTTATATATGCGACTTAGATTTATTTTGTTTATGACTTATTGTACATATATGACTTGTTTACATATATGACTTGTTTATATATATGTGACTTAGATAAATTTGTATATGACTTATTGTATATATATGACTTGTTTATATATGTGACTTAAATTTTGTTAAATTTGTTAGATATGGCTGCCCCGGGAGACAACATGGAGGAAAAATGATGAATATTATTGCCAATGTCTTTGGTGAAGCGATGATGTTGATGATGGAAGTCAATACCTAGCTCTTGAAAATGAGCAAGAAAATGTTTTGCAAGAAAATACAAAGTAGGTATATATACTAAATATATATTATATGTGAATATTGTATATATTTCTGTGTACAAAAGATATTTTTTATTTATTTTTATGTAGCCCTCTAGATCGGCGACCACAACGGCGAAGAGCAAAAATGTTCGAGGACCGAAGAAACCATTGGAGGGCCGGTACATAATATCGGAATTCAACATCGAGACAGGCGAACCACTTGGTCCACATAAAAGGAAATTTGTGGAACACTGTGGGTACCTTGTAAGAGATAAAATTCGATCAGTATCCGTGAATGGAAGAAAAAGATCAACGAGCCTGATGTTAGTTTTGTCTCTGATGTTGACAAGAATTTGCTCTAGAATGATATCCTTGCCCATTTCACGTTGCAAGCGGATGATTATGATGATATCAACGTTGATGAATTGAAGGAGCTAGTTCGATCATGGGCTATGAAGAAGATGGCCACACAATTCCAGACTTGGAAGAAACACCTATACAACACATACATCAAGAAGAACAAAACGCCGAATTTCAATACTGCTACGGGCCCGATCTCAAAATAGAGGCCCTATTGGAATGATTTCGTAGAGTACAAGACATCAACAGAGGGTGAGGCACGGGTGAGAAGGAACCAAGAGAATGCCTAAAAAAGGTATACCACCATGACATGGGATTAGGTGACTACGATACTGCCATTCCGAAGTGGCAAAAAATGGAAGCGGACATTATTGTCAAGGGGATCGAACCAGAATCAGCCAAGTGGCCCCCACGCTCGAAGAATTGGTTTTCGGTCATGGGGGAAGACTCGACCCATAGACCAGTCTGGCAGTGTATGGGCAAAAACTCGAAACAGCAGCACGCCGATTGGCTTTTGCTATAGAAGCTAAAGAGAGTGGTGTGTTCAAGCCCAATAGAGAGAAGGATGAGCTGACGTATGCCATCGGGACTGCTGAACACACTGGCCGAACTAGAGGCTTAGGACGCAACACTCCATGGGTTCATGGTTTCCCTAATGACAGGGAAACCTACCGAAGCCGCCAAAGAAGCAAGGAGGAGCAAGCAGCGCGGGTGACAATGTTGGAGGAAATGGTGCTTGAAGCAAAGGAGCGAGAAAAAGCAATGGAAGCAAGAATACAGGAAGAAATCAGAAAGCAAGTGCAGATAGCAATGAGTGCCCAAAGACAGCATCGAGCCGTGAATGAATGTTAGTGCCCAAATTTGGAATTTGGGGCTCTCAGAGCACCTTCGATTTGGCAAATAGTGTCCAAACATTGACTAATTAGGCTTAAAACGTTAATATTAATTTCCCACCAAACTATGCAATTAGTTTTTCTTTTCGTCTACATTTAATGCTCCATGCACAAAGCGCAAACATTCGATGTGACAGTATCAGAAAGCAACTTTTTGGACTTTGGGGTCCAAAGCAAACAAAGATTAATATTAGCCCCCTAGTCAGGTTGAAAAGGCTTCCCATTGAGCTACCAAAGCAAGATGACATAGCAATGATGATGTCACTCTCCAATGACATCAATTGAGCTACATGTTCAAGGGGAATGACACACAATCAAGGTCGTTGTCGGTGTTTTTACTCCTCTAGACCCTACCAAGATACCAAGAATCCATGGGGCACCAATACAACCTGGATATGCTAGGGTCGCAGTGGATAAAGTGAGCAAAGGTTATGAGGATCTGGCTCTTGACATTCCTAGAGGTGATGGAGAGAAGACTCTAGGAGAAACAGAGAAGGCATATATACTATGGCGCAAGCGCTACATCATTATCCCTGGGGCATCTGCTCCACAGCCAGCAGATATTAGGTGCGGACAAAAGTTAACAAAATAATTTTTTTGATAATTTTCTATGGGTATGACTAATAATAAGCATTTACTTATATCTCATTATTTTTTGTACTCACAAAGCAGGGCATCCGCCAACCAAAGTCCAGTTGTTGCTTCTCCCGACCATCATAGTGCTCGGGCAAATGATGGCGCCTTGAAGGCACCTTCTTTGCATCCCCACCATCTCCAACTCCTCCGCCGCCTCCAAGGAAGTCCACAACTCCTCCACCGAGGTCTCCAACACCTCCGCCGCCTCTAAAGTCTACACTGCCTCCAAGGCGGTCTCCAACGCATCCCCCGCCTCCAAGGAAGCTAGCCCCTAAGAGGTCTACCCCACAAACAAAGCCGTTGCCCTGTCCGCCGGCAAAGAAGCAGAAAGCAAATACTCATCTAGTTATTCTCCAAAAACTATCTTATGAGAAAAGTGAACAGGAATTAAAGGATGCAGTACAAAAAGAAGTGACATATTTCTTTGAAGGTGCAAAATAGGCACGACGAGCGAGGGAGAACCCGGAGCCATCATACTTCTTCCTACCTCCAGATCAGCTAAGAAAGAAGTTGGAACAAAAAAATGGGATTCTCTTAAGAGCGCCGTGAAACAACCGATATCGGACTATGACCGCTCTCTCACCAAGTCATATGAGGCGGCGCAAAAAAAGAAGAGAGTAGAGAAAGGTGTTGCACAACTCGGACAACAATCGCAACAATCAATCCCCCCCTTGTCGTTCTTAATGAATATGGTTCAAACTTAAACTTAGTGGAGGAGGTAGGTGGCTATGTGTCGTTTCTTCGGTTTTATGAGGACACTGGTTTGAACCTTGCCGAAGTGCTCACTGAAGGACCATCTGCTCCGGAAGTGGATCCTTACAAGAAATTTGTACCAGGCCAGAGTCTATACAACCCAGAGAAATTAGGTGAACTGGTGCATAAAATGTACCGCTAAACGGGTGGTACATGTCGACGTCTGATGCGGGACAAATCTATCTTTCTGTCGAAATTAGAAACTACCATTACTTCCGTGGCAATGACATTATCTATGTCAAGCTTCCGAATTACACCAACTATGCCACACGGACTCTCTCGACAAAAAAGTCTCATTAGTCGCTATTGTCTCATAAGTGTGATTATTTTCTACTATATTCATAATTTCTTTATTATATATTCACAATATATATATTCACAATTTTCATGTATGCAGATATGAGATGACAGAACTTAGAAAGAGAAAGGATAATGATGTTGGGTTTGTTGATCTGTATGTCGTATACAAACACCCTAACCCCCTGAAGGATTATAAGCCTCAACCTGAGAGAAATCTCATAAATTTCTTAGTGAACCAACGCGACAAGAAGGAGATACTCTTCCCCTACAACTTCAAGTGAGTGTTATTATAAGTAATTAATGTCGATCATATATATGGGACATCAATATTTCCTTACTAGCTAGTTACCTCTCTCACGCGCGCGCACACACACACACACACACACACACACACACACACATATATATATATATATATATATATATATATGTTTATGCAAGCAATCACTGGATATTGATGGTCATTGATATGGCCAATAGTAGATTGAAAATCTTAGACTCCTTGAGAAAACCACAAACGGAGTATCAAGACATGATAGATATTATACAAGGGTAATTAATTTAGTTTCTCTATAACAACATATATATATATATATAATAGCGCCGATCTCTCAACAATTATTAAAGGTTAAATTATTTTTTTATTTTATTGGGAGCAGGGTTTGGAAAAGGTTCATTGAGGAACAAAAAATGAAACATTGCAAAACGCCACTGGGTGTAATTGCACACAAAGTAAGTACTATAACTACATATTTATATTCAATTAACACCATATGATGATTTCAATTCATCCTAATTGATTTTTTGTCGTAAAAGTGGGTTCTAAGGCAGGAGCAGGATAACAACTACTGCGGATACTATGTTTGCGAGTTCATCATGGCGTACTCAAAGAGAACTCCTGAAGAGCAACTCAAAGTACGTATATAAATACTTTTTCCTTTATATTATTTCAATCGTATATTTATAATTTCTTTATTGCTCTTATTTGTATAAGTAATTACATGAGCAATACACATATATATATATATTAATACTTTTTCCTTTAACTTTTATTGAAGACTAAATGGTTGAGGAAAAGAGTCATACGACTTGACTAACTTAAAGCAATTTGAGAGACTATAGCAGGATTTCTAAATGACCAGATTATCAACCCCAATGGCGAGTTCTACAATGACCCGAACGAAACGTGGATGCCTGGAGGAGTGAATTGCTAAGGACATAAACAATTTATATATCAAACCTTTGTAATATATATATATATATATATATATGTATGTATGTATGCACATATTATATGTACATAAAATAACGTGTGTACGTATATATATGATCATCATATATATATGCATGTACGCGTATATTCGTTTGTTATTTATGTACAAAGTTCAAACGAAAACTTACACGTGCGAAGTACACATATATATTACTATTAGCAGCATATTTGAAAATGTATTTTAATATCAAAACTAATCATTAAATGAAAAAAGAAACCAAAAATAGAAACCAGAAAAAGGAAAAAAAAAGAGAGAGACATTTAGTCCCGGTTGGTAACACCAACCGGGACTAAAGGTCCTGCCCCGTGGCGGTCCTGGCCAGGCCTGGAGGCCCCCTTTACTCCCGGTTGGTGTTTCCAACCGAGACTAAAGGTCCCCAGACGTCAAGCCGGGACTAATGGAGGGTACCTTTAGTCCCGGATTGGTGCTTCCGGTTGGAAAACCGGGACTAAAGGGGTTTCCCAACCGGGAGCAAAAAGGCTTGTTGCACCAGTGGAATTACTCCCCGCTGAAGATACCAAAGGAAAATCTTGATTTTTAGAGGAATTTTTAACTTTCAAATTAATTTATGAGAGAAAGGAGTATTTTGATTCATTATGTGAAGATACATAGAATGGCCCTAAATTGACCATTGTTATGTAATCTCCAAATAAACAAATCTCTCTCATCATTAAATAGATGTGAGTGATCTTGGCTACTAAGTCTTCCCATTCATCTAGTTTATTGCCCACCAGAGTTCTCCGAAATGAAATATTCGGTCATGTGGATCTCATAATATTGACCACTGTGTCATGTAGACAATTTGTAATATTATACAGTGTGGGATAAAGGTCTTTGAATGGGTGGTTGCCTACCCATATATCTTCCCAAAATATTGTTTCTGATCCATCATTAAATTTGAAGGAACCACAAGCCAACATTGTGGTCCTTTATTTTCATCGGACCCTTCCAGAAATGGAAGTCATTGGGTTTGACATGGACTTGTGGAAGAGATTTTTAGCTTAGATACTTTTTCTAAGCAAGTTTTGCCAAATCCCATGTCCATTAAGCAAATTTATAATCCACTTGCTTAATAGACATTTATTCCGGACTTGGGGGTCAATGATCCAAAGCCATCCTTGGTCTTTAGGACAACATAAGATGTCCCATTTTGCAAGGCGATGTTTCTTTTTTTTTTTATCTTTATCGCATTGTCAAAAAAATCTAAATCTATAATAATCTAGTTTTTTAAGAACATCTTTCGGTATTTCAAAAAGGATATCTTGAACATGGATGGACTGCTAAGCACTGAATTTAGAAGGACTAAGGGCTTGTTTGGATCCTATAGACTAACAACTAGTTGGCTAAAGTTTAGCCCATGAGGATTCAAATAGGTGGACTAGTGGATGTGCTAACAACTAGTCCAAGCCTCAACTAGTATTAGTTCACTAGTCCATAGAACCCAACTATTTGGACTAGTGATTCCACCGGATCGGAAAAAAGACATTCATTACCCCTCACCCACCCACGTGACCCTATCATCTTTTTCCCTCCCTGTACCAGCCCAAGCAGCTGCGACCGTGCTGCCCCGCTTCTTCACACGACACACCGCCCCACTCGCGACTGCGCCGACCCGCTTCTCCACGTGACCGCGCCGTGCCCCCGCAAAGGAGCCGCCATCGCCGGTGGTGAGCATCCGGCGTCGAGGGTTTGGAGCATCCGCGGAGAGGAGGCGGCACCGCTGGAGATTCGCCCGCAGCGCTATCGATGGGGAGCGGTCCGCCGGTGAAAGGTCCTAATATGGCTAGAGGGGGAGGTTGAATAGCCTATTTAAAAATCTACAAATCAACTAGAGCAATTTGATTAGTATGATAAATAGCGAAATGCAAACTTGCTCTAGCTCTTACAAGGGTTGCAAGCCACCTATCCAACAATTCTAGTTGCAATGATTAGTAGGCACACCACTTGCAATGTTACTACTCACTAAGAGCTCTCAATCTTGCTACTTTAAAGAGCTCCACTAGATGAATTTAAAATAACAAAGCAAACTCTCAATTCTAATTACACTAAAGAGCTTGCCACAACTAGTTTGCAAGAATATAAATGAGTGAGTAGGGTGATTATACCGCCGTGTAGATGAGTAAACCAATCACAAGATGAATACTTTATCAATCACCGGGAGAATACCAAAGGGCAAGAGACAACCAATTTTCTCCCGAGGTTCACGTGCTTGCCAACACACTATGTCCCCGTTGTGTCGACCAACACTTGGTGGTTCGACGGCTAAGAGGTGTTGCACAAACCTTGTCCACATGATTGGACACCGTAAGAACTTACCCACAAGTGAGGTAACTCAATGACACGAGCAATCCACTAGAGTTACCTTTCGGCGCTCCGCCGGGGAAGGTATAAATCCCCTCACAATCACCGGAGATGGCCACGAACAATCACCAACTCGTGCCAATCCTCCATTGCTGCACCAAGCCGTCTAGGTGGTGGCAACCACCAAGAGCAACAAGCGAATCCCGCAGCAAAACACGAATACCAAGTGCCTCTATATGCAATCACTCAAGTAATGCACTTGGATTATCTCCCAATCTCACAAAGATGATGAATCAATGATGGAGATGAGTGGGAGGGCTTTGGCTAAGCTCACAAGGTTGTTATGTCAATGCAAATGGTCAAGAGAGTGAGCTTGAACCGGCCATGGGGCTTAAATAGAAGCCCCCCACGAAATAGAGCCGTTGTACCCCTTCACTGGGCACAACATGGGGTGACTGGACGCTCCGGTCACATCGACCGGACGCTGGACCTCAGCGTCTGGTCACGTGATGCGTGCCACGTGTCATTGGCTTCAAACGCCAATTGCCCGATCTTAACGGTCAAGTGATGACCGAACGCGTCAGTTAGAAAGTGACCGGACGCTGGACCTCAGCGTCCGGTCGTTTCCAGTAAGGTTCCAAACGTGACATTTCACGACCGGATGCGTCCGGTCATGCTTGACCGGACACACCCTACGTCCGGTCACTCAACGTTTTCTCTGTGCGCCTCACGTCAGCGTACGTCAGCACTGACCGGACTCAGACCATGAGCATCCGGTCAGTTTACACTCCAGCGTCCGGTCACAAGACCGAGACAGTATGCTTTCTGCTGTCACTGACCGGACTCTGAACCCAGCGTCCGGTCACTGCACCACCAGCGTCCGGTCACTCTGTGAACCCCTGACTTTTCTATATAGGGCGCCGGTGGCACCGTCGGATTGTCCGCACTTTACGGGCGGACACTCCGCTGGTGAAGTTTCTAACCCTTGCTCAAAAGTGCCAACCACTAAGTGTATCACCTTGTGCACATGTGTTAGCATATTTTCATAAATATTTTCAAGGGTGTTAGCACTCCACTAGATCCTAAATGCATATGCAATGAGGTAGAGCATCTTGTGGCACTTTGATAACCGTATTTCGATACGAGTTTCATCCATCTTAATAGTACAGCTATCGATCCTAAATGTGATCACACTCGCTAAGTGTCTCGATCACTAAAACAAAATGGCTCCTACAATTTATACCTTTGCCTTAGCCTTCTGTTTTTCTCTTTCTTTTTTTCTAAGTTTAAGCATTTGATCATCATCATGATCTTCGCCATTGCTTCATCACTTGGAGTAGTGCTACCTATCTCATAATCACTTTGATAAATTAGGTTAGCACTTAGGGTTTCATCAATTAACCAAAACCAAACTAAAGCTTTCAGCCGGGAACGCCGCCGGTGGGGTCTACGTGGGGAGCGACGCGGGTTCAGCATCTCCAGCTGCTTCTGCGCCGGGGGGGAGGGTGTGCTGCTTCTCCCGCCGCTTCCTCCGGACAACAGCGACCGCCGCCGAAGTTCCTCCCCACGCCGTCGAGGACAAGTCGCTGGCCGCGACTAGGAGCTTCCCCAGCCATGGATCCTGGGGCCGGCTTCAACTTCTTCTTTGGGTCCGATCAGTGGGCGGACGTTCGTGGGAACTTGAGCTACCAGGGGTATAATTGACTTTGTGTTGAGATAGTACTAATCACTAGTCTAGGGATCAAACAGAACTGAACTAATTACTAGTCAGCTAACTAATAGTCAACTAATCACTAGTCCTAACTAATCACTAGACCTAGTTCATCTAAACATGACCTAACCTATCTTCATAAGATAAATGCTTTGCTTTTCCAGCAACTCAATGTTTTTCCGACCCACTCTTGGATGCTCCTCCGGTCTATATTATGGAGTTTCTTAGAGCAAGGCTAATAATACAGCTGGCCTGTCGGCTTTAAGGATCTTTATAGCATTCTCTCGGCCCACCCATATAGCAGTTAACTCTTCACTATTAATTGCTCTCTTCGTTTATCTTATAATCCGTACTTTTCAGCTTGTTTTTTTAGCCAGAACAATATTTTTCTCTCACAACAAATCAGCCGGAACAGTGTTTTGATTTGTTTTTTCAGCGAAACGAACGAGACCAATACATGGTCCACTTGCATCTCTCAAAAATTTTCTCGGTTCTTGTGTCTAAGCCGACTGGAAGATTACAGCCCGCTTCTCTTCTATCTCCTCTCCTTTCCCCTCCACCTCAGCATTCAGCCAGTTTACACGTTGCTATTATACTTGCTCTTACGATGCATTAGTAGTTAGTAAATTTTTAGTTTTACTTCTGGTTGATCGCGAAAAAAGTTTTAATACTTGTGGCAAAATGAGAAAAACTGCAGTAACGGCCTAGTGCTGTTGCAGGCGTGCAGCTGGAGGCGCAGTGCATTTACGTCTGGCAGTGGCCACCCGGCTTTTGCCTTGGAAAGTTGCAAGGCAAACCAATAACGGCCGGTGAAAGATGAGGCGCAGGAGTCAAAGCCCCCCAACCGCTCGGGTCGGGTAGCAGCAACCGGCATGCACATTTCCTCCTCCTCGCATCTGTCAGCGTGCGTGACAGGCTCACACGGGCACAGCGTCCGCCCGCCCGCCTAGGGAAGCGAGCGGCCCGCTCCGCAGTCCAGTGTCCAGTCCACTCCCGTCTGGCCGCCGTCTCCCGCGCCCCGCCCCGTCCCGGACTTGAAACGGCAGCGAGGTGAAAACTGAAACTGAAACGAAACGAAACCGAAGGCACTCCGGCAGTCAGGCAGCGGCCTTGCTGCTGATAAAAGGCGCCGATTTTAAAGGGGGAAAGCGAGGAGCAAAGAAAAAAAAAAGAGAGGGAAGGAGAGGTGTCGTTTTCTCCTGCGCGCCTCGCCGCTGCCACCTTCTTTCTGCTCGGCTGGAAACCGATTGCCCCTCGCGGAGCCTTCTTGACGCTCCGTCGTGGCAGGGTAGTAGTATTTGGGAAGCCAAGCGCCCAAGCCCAAGCCTCCGCGAAGCCATCTGTGCTGTGATCTCCTTCCTCCCTCGCTCCTTTTCCTAGTATTTCCTGCCGCCGGGTGATTGATTCCAGCGGCTCAACCGCGGTCAATCAGAGAGCAGAGAGTAAAGGGCGCCCTTTTCTGGGGCAGCCAGATTCCATTCCTTGCGCAGGAGTACAACGGCTCCTACTTCTACTTCCTAGTAGGCTGCCGTGGAATCAGCTAGAAGAGCAAGGCAAACAAAGAAGGGGTGCGTCTGCGAGAACTAGCAGCAGCCTCCCTGCCTTTTCCCAGTCCCAGCGATCGATATTCTTCCTTCCTTCCTTCCTCGTGAAGGCGTCGAGTTCTGTGTTCTTGCTTTCCTCTGCTAGACACTAGACAGAACGAATCCCTCGCGTTCGCGTGTTCTTGACTTCCCTTCATCCGGTAGTTGCTTGGAGAGAGCTTCCCTTGCCTGTGTCCTCACTCACTCACCGACGGTCCCAGTGAACTGTGGTGTTTAGGTGAAACTTTGGAGCCGGAACCGGAACAGGATGGCCGCCGCGCCGCCGCCCAAGGCCGACGAGCTCCAGCCGTTTCCGCCCAAGGAGCAGCTGCCCGGCGTCGCCTTCTGCATCACCAGCCCGCCGCCATGGCGTACGTGCTTCTTTTCTTTCTTTCTGCGCACCTCCACCTCAGCTCAGCTCTACTCAACTACAGTACTGTAGTCGGGGGAGGTTTTTTTTCTTTTCTGACTGTCTGTCTTGTCTCGCCGTTCAAATGTTCTCTGTGCTTGTCCTCTTGCCTTCTTTTTCTCCCTGGACTGCATGCTTCGGTCTTTTCTCTGATGCTGAGGTTGGTTTTCATTTTCACCTTTGGAGACATCTCTGCTGATCCTTTCTTCATGTAAAGTACTCCTATTAGCTTACTAGCTGGGATTGTTACTCCACTTCTTTCAATCTTTCTCTGTCTTTGCCGATGTTTGCTCCAAACTGATGTGTTGTTGTAATAAAAAGTGCGTATCGCTTTCTTCATATTCTTTCTCCTATGATTTGGTTCTTGATTTCCGGAGAAAAGTAGCTTTCCTTGATCAAGTACTCTAGTGTCTAGGATTTACTACTCATAGTAAGGTTGCTTTCACTTGAGTCCACCGTGAAAACTAAAGAAAGGTGTGTGGTTGCACATCTTTTTCTGTAAATTAAATTTTGTGCAAGTCCCGAAGCATGGAAATGGCATGTAGTACTAGTATGGTCAGGCATGATTAACGTTTCTCTGACCCTTGCTTGGGATCCTCTGTGCAGCGGAGGCCATTTTACTAGGATTCCAGCATTTCATCGTTATGCTGGGCACCACTGTCATCATACCCAGCGCGCTCGTTCCTCAGATGGGAGGCGGAAATGTGAGCCCCAAAACGTTAATCCTTCCTCTGTTTAGTAGGAGTTCTTCATTAGATGGACTTTGAATTTTGTTTGCACTGAATTAGCCAAGTAGTAGTATTAAAGTTTGCACTGAATTAACGCCCATATGGAAAACCTGTCAGGAAGAGAAAGCTCGGGTGGTTCAGACGATATTGTTCGTAGCTGGCATAAACACCCTGTTCCAAACATTCTTCGGGACACGTCTCCCAGTTGTGATGGGTGGCTCATACATCTTCGTCGGACCCACCATCTCGATCATCTTGGCTGGACGGTACAGCAATGAAGCAGACCCTCGCGAGGTACCCACCATCTTCTGCTCAATTGCTCATCAGTCATCACCAAGTTTCAGTCTCTTTTGACGCAAGTTTCTTCAAGAATAACTGACAAGCTTTTTATTGCTCACATGAAGAAATTCGTGCGGACGATGAGGGGAACACAAGGTGCTCTCCTCATTGCATCAACAATTCAGATCATACTTGGATTCAGTGGGCTTTGGCGCAATGTAGTCAAGTTAGTGTCAAACTTTTTTTCCCATGCCTGTATTTTTGGGGGTACCATGTTCAGTTTGTAGTCTGTAAAATTAACTTATCATCACTTTCATTCGCAGATTATTGAGTCCGCTGGCAGCTGTTCCTCTGGTATCACTTGTTGGATTTGGGCTCTACGAGCTTGGCTTTCCAGGGGTTAGTTTGTTTGCTCCATCTTTTTGTCTCCATGTTTCTACCTTCACTGGGGAGTGGCCAAAACTTGTGCATGTTTGTAGGTAGCGAAATGCGTCGAAATTGGCCTTCCAGAAGTTTTCCTGTTGGTTGTATTTTCTCAGGTACTGATATCTTGGTTCCTGCACGGCTATCTATTATGCAGTATGTCATGTATTAATACTGCTTGATCCTTTTCACAGTATTTGTCTCAAGTTCTGGACTTCGGGAAGTCTGTCTTTAGCCGGTTCAGTGTTCTTTTCACTGTCTCTATCGTGTGGCTGTATGCTTACATTCTCACCATCGGTGGTGCTTACAAGAATTCCCCACCAAAGACACAGGTGCATTGCCGTGTTGATCGTTCAGGCCTTATTTCAGGAGCGCCCTGGTAAGATCTCAGGACGGATATAATCTTAGTTTAAATTACTATATTGGTGACATTCCTCATGAAGGTTATGAAACAACTGTTGTAGGATAAGTGTTCCCTATCCCTTTCAGTGGGGTGCTCCAACATTTGACGCTGGAGAAGCTTTCGCAATGATGATGACTTCATTCATTGCTCTTGTAGAGGTTTGTTTATATATATATATATATATATATATATAGAACTACTGTTCTGTAGCTGGCTATAAAATAATTTATTATGTGGCCACTTTGAGTTACGATAATTACTATGTTAATTCACGAGATTATAGTAACTCCTTACTATATGATTTACTATAACGGTACGGTAAATATCCTCATGTGTTATAGTAACACAACTATCGTAAATATGTATTCACTTTATCGTCAATTAGTATATAAAATTATATAAAAAGGAAATGGAGGTGGCTATATATAAAATAATATATATATATATATATATATATATATATATATATATATATATATATATATATATATATATATATATATATATATATATATATATATATATATATATATATATACTCTCTCTATCCCCAAATAAATCAACTTCTGGAGTTGACCTAAGTCAAACTTTTTTTTTTTAAGTTTGACCAAATTTGTAGAAAATGACTCCAAAATTTATGGCATAAAATTAGTATAGTTAGATACCATAAGAAATATATTTTTGTAATGTACTTGTATGATATCATGTTACTACTATTTTTGTATAAAGTTGGTCAATTTAAGAAAGCTGGACTTAGTACAACTCTAGAAGTTGATTTATTTGGGTCAGAGGTAGTATCAATTTATGAGTAGTATACAAATTTGATATATTTTAATCCTGTAGTCAACTGGCGCCTTCATTGGTGCTTCAAGATATGCAAGTGCAACTATGATTCCTCCATCAATTATTAGCCGGGGCATAGGATGGCAGGTAAGGATTCAAATATCGTACTGTGGACTCAGTGATCTGAGTTTGTACCATGGTGTTGGTAACATTGTTAGGTGTGAAACATCCTTGTCAGGGCATTGGTCTCTTGCTTGATTCATTTTTTGGGACAGCCAACGGGACATCAGTTTCAGTGTAAGTATGGTTCCAGTGAAAAAATTAAGTGTCAATACCTGTTTGTTCAGAACAAAAATGTTTTGCTAATATGCATTATGAATTTTTTGTGCTTACAGAGAGAATATTGGATTGCTTGGATTGACACGTATTGGCAGCCGGAGAGTAGTACAAATATCTGCAGGGTTCATGATTTTCTTCTCTGTCCTTGGTAACTTGCTTTACTGACTTTTATTAGATATTGCAACACAGTTTTATGTTATGTTCATGTGTATTTCGCTGGTGCTGTGATAGGTTGATGATATTTGTTTTTCCAAACCAGGAAAATTTGGAGCTTTGTTTGCATCGATTCCACTGCCCATATTTGCTGGCATGTACTGTCTCTTCTTCGCATATGTTGGTAAGTCCATTTCCCTGAAAAAACGCTATTGTTGCCTGACAGTTTCCGCTTGTTAATTCTCAGCTTCTTATTCTGCATCGCACTCAATGAATGCTTCCGTTTTCAGGTGGTGTTGGTCTGAGCTTACTTCAGTTCTGCAACCTAAACAGCTTTAGGACCAAGTTCATCATGGGGTTTGCTTTCTTCATGGGCTTATCAGTTCCTCAGTACTTCAATGAGTATACAGCTGTTGCAAGTTATGGTCCAGTGCACACTGGCGCCAGATGGGTATGGTCAAGAAAGCCTAGCTACACATGCCATTTACCTTGATAGCCTGAGCTTCGACAAACTAATGGTCTGTAACAAATTAACCAATCTTTGTTTTTGCTCTTCGACAGTTCAATGACATGATAAACGTGCCATTCTCATCGAAGCCGTTCGTCGCTGGGTTGGTAGCCTACATCCTGGACAACACCCTCCAGATAAAGGAAAGCGCGGTGAGGAAAGACAGAGGCAACCACTGGTGGGAAAAGTTCAGGAGCTTCAAGAAAGACGCGAGGAGCCAAGAGTTCTACTCGTTGCCGTTCAATCTGAACAAATTCTTCCCTTCGGTCTGATCTCAATGGCGCTGCTAAATGAATTCTGGAACCAACCCTTGTTCATATGGACTATAATTCTGCTGGTCTGGCCAGTGGAAGCTTCTGTGTCGCCAATGTTGGTCAGTTTTGTGTATTTTCGGACGAGATGGAGTAATTGGACAGTAGAAATTATTAGGACCGAAGTATATCGCGTTCTTTTTTCTGATCTACATGGATCAGTGTCTGATAATCTGGTTATAGTTTCTTTTGTCAAGCTGGCAATGTACATCAGTATTACAATTTACAGTATATGTAGCTTTCGTAGCCAAGGTAGAATGATAATTGATGTGTTAAAATTGTTAATTTGTGCCGTAGAAGTAAACAGCGAAGTGTTCATTTACCAGATTCTGCTACTTCTGTAACTTAAAACATCTGAAGGAGTATTCATGTACTTCCAGTGCTACAGCGTTACATGCTGATCATTACTTGTTTAGGTCCATAGTAATAATTGTCTAGATGTATGTGTAAAATTCTTTATATTTAGGATGGAGGTTAATTTTTTTTATTGGTTTTTATGTAAGTGCTGTAGGTGTAGAAACTTTGGTCAGTCAAACGTTCTTCTTCTTCTTCTTATCACTAGCAAACATGCATGTACGTTGCAACGGGAGAAAACAATGCCTTTAAACGCTAATGAAAAACGAATATTACATATCTATTTGGTTTTCCCTTTCTATAAAATTTGCATCTATAATTTTTTTATGATGACTGACATCTATATCAATTAAAATATAACCTTGATATTTTTTTTCTCCCATTGTAAGCTCCAAAAAAATTGTACTCATAAATTTATCGTAGCTTCAATTTTCATAATGTCCATGTGTTGGTGAGTTAGATATTGAGTTCTGTGATTCCTTTTGAGGACCCGTAAAAATAAAAGTCAATAAAGAGTTAGTTGTCATCATGAGGAATGGTGTATCCATTAATGAGACCTCTCTTGATTTTTATATGTCAGCACTCATTGTTTTATCGATATATACATATAGTTTGGAGATACATTTCTTTTAATTAGGTTGGACGACAAACTGCTCAAGCCTATGGTTTAATTAGTTGAACCATCAGCTGATCCAAGTTCAAATAATAATAAATTTTATTTCGCTAATCAAAATTACATCAATAATTTAGTGGTGAAATATTTATATATCATGGAAAGATTGTTATAATATTTTAAATACCCATAATGATGTTTTTTTTTGAAGTTTATAAGAAAAATTGGATACAGAAAAGAAGAAAACAAAGAATATCAACTTTAGACAGAAAAAACATACACGCGAGAAAAGAAACATGGAAAGGATGGGAAACGTTGGACGGGAGAACGGGCGTTTATTAATTTGCACCAACGCCAAACAGATGGTTAACGAACATGGAAAAGAAGAGGGTTTCCGCGTGGGGCCGCCACACATCAGTGTATTGTTCGTTTGGGCTTGTTTGGTTGATAAGCCATGGCTGAAAATACTGTTAGCTGATTTAGTGTGAGAGAAAAATATTATTCGTTGGCTAAAAAAGTACGACTTATAAAGCAAATGAGCCCAAACGAACCGGGCGAGATTCACATCTTCGTGCTTATCTATTTCAGCTTTCCGTTGCGTTGATTCAGGACATGGTGTCAACGGGATAGGTTGGGACTCGAGACTCCACGATTGTAAACGGGATGGGTTAGGACTCAGAAAAACAAACTGACCGAGCGGGCTGACTGGATGGGGACGTAGCAAAAGCTGCAAAACGAAGAAACTCTTTAGCGACCGTGCGGACAAATTTTTTTAGGTATGAGTCTGAATAGAATTCAATATGTATTATAATTGGACTCTGAATGGATCTTTGCTAGACGAGATATATTCAAACTTGTATGAGCGCGTGTCATATAAGTCGGGACAGAAGAGGAGAGGTAAGAAACTCTCCATTGTTTGGTTATAGGGACAGACGAACAAAAATAATAATAATAGAAGGATAAAAAAAATAGGTGGAGAGAAATTTTGCCTCTTTATTATTATTATTTATAGATATATGAGAAACCATGGGCCTTGGGCCATAGGAGCAAGCAAACCTTGGGCCTTAGGGACAGTGATCATTTGGTAATTCGGCCTTGCAATATTCTTGGAGTTAGGGCCCGTTTGGATATCAATTAGACGATAAAAATAGCCCATTAGCTGAGCAATGTCAGCCAACAAGGACAAATAGGTGAGAAAGAAAATCACTTTTTACTACCCACATCCAACTATTTTAGTGTAATCATTAGTTGGAATCCGAACTTTAGATAAAAATTGGCCATAGTGATCCCCCTAGTTGTTGCTTTTACTGCTCCAAAAACTAGATGCTAAGTTGTTTCATATGCAGTAAATAGTGAAGTATTTATTTGTGCTATTTCTTATGGTTTATCTGTTTTCTTACCAAAATTATTTCTATTATCTCTTATGGTACACCTGTTTTCATGTCCTAATTTCCAAATATGTTGGAAACAATGTAGAGTAGTTCCATCCCCATGTCTCTTCATTAATATATGGTGTCATGTCAGCATATTTGCTTAAGTTGGTAGATTATTTAATACCATGAAACTCTCATGAAATTCAGAAATTCCCACGGAGACTAGTCGTATTATGATTAACACGGTGAACTAGTGCAGTTTTTTGTTGTTTGCTATCCGGAGAAAAAGGTTTCTGTTGTTAATTTGGTCGCCCTTTTTGAGAAGAATTTGATCGCTCTTTTGAATGGACAAGTCCCAGTTTTGAAGACAAGCCCAACTGAAGCTTGGGAGCATAACGGGCCTTGACCTCGCAATGCTAGGAAGGCCAGAGAAGCAATGTAAGCCCACGGTCGTCAAAAGAGAGTTTGTTCTTCACTCTTGTTTTCTCTCTCTCTGAGTTGATTTAAAATCGTTTTATTTTACCAATCGGCCTTGGACACGTCACCAAGGGCCTGTACTAAAATTTGATTGAACAAACTCAAAAGGTACAACAGACAATTAAAGAGCAGAGATTGAAATAATAAAAGTCAGTAAAAAAATGAATACGCAGATGAGCCCAAAGAGCATGTCTACTGCTAGCCGCTAGGCTATTCTCTGCTTTTGTGATCTTTTCATGCTCTCATCGTCACTCTCGTGCCTCCAGGGAATCCGCAGCGGTATGGCATGCGCTGTCAGTGTCAGTTGTGCACTGCAATGACCAGCCTAATATGCGTGCACGATTGCATGACCGTGCTACCAAGGAACCACGGTCTAAATTTAATTCCATACAAACTACGTACAATCAAATCCAAATCCAAGCAACACAAGCTTTACATGCATGAAATTTTGCATTTACATACACTACGTATAATCAAACAAACACCATGGAGAGCTTGCTCCAGAGTAGTGCTACTTTGGCGTCGCTTCTCGTACGTGTCATAGAGAGAGGCACAGAGCAACCAGGCAGCAAGCCTGCCTGGTCCGGCTTGGCTACGGCGCTCTCGTCGTCCGCGACGGCGGCCGGGACCGGCGCGCGGCAGGTGGGGCAGGACGCGCGCGTGGCGAGCCACGCTTCCACGCAGGCGTCGTGGAACCCGTGGCCGCACGCCGGGAGCACGCGCACGCGGACGCGCTCGCCGCCGCCCTCGAGGTCGTCGAGCTCGGCCAGGCAGATGGCGCACTCGGCCTCCGCCCACACGGCGGTGGCCACCGGGCTGGCGCCGGCGGCGTCGTCGGCGTCGGAGGGGTGCTTAGGATCCTGCGCCTGCGCGGCCTCCCGCGCGGCGCGGCGGTCGAGGCAGCGGAGGAGGACGCGCGCGGCGTAGTGGATGCAGAGGCCGACGCAGGAGAAGCAGACGAGGACGACGAGGACGGCCGCGAAGTCGGAGAAGCAGGTGCGGCAGCTGGAGTTGGGGCCCCACGGGCCAACGGGGGGACGAGGAGGACGCGCGGGTGACGGCAGTGAGGCGGCGATCATGGTCGCCGCCGCCGCCGCTGCCGTGGGGATGGAGGGTGAGGCGGTGTGGCCGCTGGTTCGGTGCCCCAGCGCCATGGCTTGCTTTTGCTTCCTTTTGGGCTGGCTGGTGCTTCGGTGGTCTGGAGTTTTGGAGGCAAAGTGTGTGTGACAAGGCCGCCGCGGCGTGAAATTTGTTGGTTGGGCTAAAATGGGCTGGGTTACGTACTGTAGCCTTCGGTTTGTTACTTTGTTGGGCTTTTTGTAGGATTGCAATTCTCTTTGGTTTGTAGATGACGCGACGGATGTTTGTTTCGCAAAGAAAAGCAGAGATGATGCGACGAAAAGAAGAATAATCCCAGGCAAGAATTGGCACAAGACTACAAGTGTACGAAAGTGTTTTTTTTGAAGAAAAAAATGAATCTTGCGCAGCAAAGCAAAGCAAACTTGGCGATTCATGCAACCACTTCTTATTGTTCAGAAAGTAACCGCTGTTTCGTTTGGACTTCCATTTTCTCAGGAAATTTGAGCTAAAAAAAATATGTCCTATTGAATGCAGAAATATCACATAGCAGCAGTTGCGATCACTTTGAAACTTCAGCCCCTTGTACGTGGTGCTCTCGCACAAGAGTACAAAAACGCTTTCGCGCTCGTCCGGATCCTGCAACGCCACCGCCATGGCCGTTTCAGCGAAGAAAAGGCCTGGCCCCCCGGACCTGGAGAGAGGAGGATAAGAGGCGTTGCCATCCATCTGGACATCTGGGAGCGCGAGTGCCACCACGCACGACGCACCGTCCAGAAAGAAGATGGCTGTGTGTGTGTGTGTGTGAACCGGGCGCCCGAAATCTGCATGGAGTCGAGGCCCAACGGCAATGCTGATGGCAACTTGGTTTATCTCTATGCGGAAACCCGCAACCAACCGTGATGCTGCCAGATACGCATACGCAGCAGGGGGCTGGCTTCCACAACAAAGCCTAAGGCTAGCGTCGGCAGTTGCTCGTCGTAAGGGCTACCGTAAAAGGTCCACGGTACAAAAGTCTCCCGGTGGCTATATCGACCGCTCACCACCATTACTGACCACGCAGTCGTTGTCGACCACACACTATGATTAGAGGTAAAAGAAGAGAGGAAGAACAGAGCACACACAACATAAGCACCTGCGTTGACCGAAGCTCTGCAGAGAAGATGGAAAAACTGAACTCGCTATCTTTACTGAGTTGATGTGGCAAACTATATATATAACTCTACCCATCTAATCCTAATACACAGATATATCAGGCTACCATGCTGCTACAGTGACTAGATGTGACATCAGGTCTGACTTTGGCGTCTGTCCCTGCTGTGGCTACAGTGCGGCAGAAGAGCCATTCGGCGCCTGCTCCTACAGCTGCTACAGTGCAACAACAGGGAGCCCTTTTCGGCGTCGCCTATCCCTGCCATGCGTTCACACAAGGGGAGCAGCAGATTACTTAACAATTCTTCCCCTAATCCTGCTGCTAACCCTTAAAACTCCTCCATGTCGATCATCTTCTTTAGCTCCGTGAGTCGATGACGGCCGAGCGGTTTGGTGAGGACCAATTTCGACGAACTCGATGATGATCTGCCCTCCATCGATATAGTCCTTGAGGAAGTGGAATTTGACGTCGATGTGCTTGCTCCGGTCGTAGAGAACCGGATTTTTTGCGAGGACGATGTCGGGCTGTTTGTCCACCATCAGTGTTGGTGGATGAGCTTCCATAGCGGTTAGCTTCGCCCGGTAAATGGCAGCAGACCACAACAACAACGCACGCCATTGTAGCGCCCGCCACGCACTACTCGCCTCGTCGTGGACAAGCGCGCACCACCTTCTGTTTCAGCGATAACCATGAGATAGGAGCCGACCCAAGGAAGACGAGCACACGCTAGAGGTGCTGCGCCGTCCGTCGATGTCCCCGCCATGTCTGCATCGCTAAATACAGTGAGCTGCAGCCTACTTCCACCGGTCTTGGAGAAGACGATCTCTTGATCCACCGTCCCCTTGACGTAGCGCAGTTGCCGCTTCACTGCAGCCCAGTGATCCTCTCGAGGATCCTCCATGAAGCGGCTGACGTAACCCACGACGAACGTAATGTCCGGCCTCGTATGGACTAGGTAGTGCGTAGACCGCCGACGATGCTCCGGTAGAGTGTTGCATCTACCTTCTCCACGGTACTAGCCTTTGTCGGCTTCAACCGCTCCTCCATCGGAGTCACGCATGGCTTGCAGTTAGCCATGCCGCTTCGCTCCAACAACTTCGAGGGGTACGCGCTCTGATCGAGCGTGAGCGCCTCTCCTTCCCTGTCTCACCTCGATGTCGAGGTAGTAGGAGAGCATGTCAAGATCGCTCATTCGCAAAATGAGCCGCCATCTCGCGCTTGAAGCTGTTGATGTCCTCTGCACGCGCGTCGGTGGCGATCAAGTCGTCCACGTACATGCCGCCGATGATGATCTCCTCCTTCCCCTTCGCCGCGTGTAGAGCGCGTGCTCGATTGTGCACCTCGTGAACCCAAGGTCATCCAGCGTGGTGTCAAGCTTGGCATTCCACGCTCGTGGGGCCTATCGCAGCCCGTAGAGCGCCTTGCGCAGTCGGAGCACCCTGTGCTCCCCTCCCTTGACGGCGAAACCCAGAGGTTGCCTGATAAAGACCGTCTCCGCCAGCTTGCCTTTGAGGAAGGCTGATTTTATGTCCATATAATGGACGCGCCAATCCATCGTTGCCGCTAAAGCCAGAAGTAGTCGGACAGACTCCATGCGCGCTACCGGCGCAAAGACTTCCTCGAAGTTGATGCCCTCGCGCTAGACAAAGCCTCGGGCGACTAGGCGCGCCTTGTGGTTGACAATGGCGCTGTGCTCGTCCCGCTTGACCTTATACACCCAATTTAGACCGATCGAACGACATCCTGGAGGTGGATCGATGAGCTCCCAAGTCTTGTTTTCCTCGATCACCTTTATCTCCTCCAGCATCGCCCGTCGCCAGTCTGCATTGCGCTCGGCCAGCGCGAACGTGGGTGGTTCCTCTGCATTGATGAGAAGCAGCTCTGGGTCATTGAGCAGCCGACCCACTAGGCCTAAGGGCCCTGTGCCGCTGCCGATGTCGTCCAGCCTGCGGAACTGTACCTCCTCACTGTCCTAGAAGGCATCCACGAACACAGTGATATCGTTTGGAGGTGAGGCAAACTCGATCGGCGTCGATGGAGTTCCCTGTTCCGTCGGAGTGGTCTACACGGCACCTGAAGTGCTCGGCAGCCCCGCTGCAGTGCTCGGCACTACTCTTGGACCGCTCATCACCACCCCTGGAGTGTTCGGCACCACTGCAGGAGTGCTCAGCCCCAGTCTTGGAGTGGTCATCACCACTGCAAGACTTCTCGGCTCTGCTACGGGAGTGTTTGGCACCCGTCCTAGAGTGGTCGACACCACTGCAGGACTTCTCAGCATCACTCCTGGAGTGCTCGGCACCCCTCTCGGAGTGCTCGGCAGCCCTCCCAGAGTGCTCGGCACCTCTCCCGGGGTGCTTGATACCCCTCCAGGAGTGCTCGGCTCTGTTGCTGGAGTGGTCTGTACCTCCTCTCTAGCGTCTCCACCACCGTGGATGACCAAGTGCTCGATGATGAAGGTGCTGGTGAAGCCGCCAGCTTCCCCTGTGCTCGGACTGTCCCAGTCCCAGGCTGCCTTCTCGTCGAACATGACGTTGCACGAGACAAGCACCTTGCCTCCGCCTGGGTCATAGAGCCAGTACACCTTGTACCTTCTGCGTAGCCTAGGAACTCCATCGGTGTGCTCCTGTCCTCTAGCTTGGTGAGGACCGGCTTCGTCTTCCTGACGTGGCCGATCCAACCGAATGTCTAGAGGAAGGACACGCTCGGCTTGCGCCCATACCAAGCTTCGAATGGTGTCTTGCCCTTTAGGGCCTTAGTGGGCGCGCGGTTGAGGATGAACACCGCCATGGTCACCGCCTCACCCCAGAACCTTACCGACATGCCCTTGGCCTTCATCATGGTTCGAGCCATGTCGACCATCGTCTGGTTCTGCCGCTCCACCACGCCATTCTGCTGTGGTCAGTACGGCGTGGTGTGGTGTTGCACCACACCCTAATCCACGTAGTACGCAGCGAACTCCACCGAAGTTAATTCACTGCCCTGATGAAAGCTCTAGTTTGGTTTTGGTTAATTGATGAAACCCTAAGTGCTAACCTAGTTTATCAAGATGATTATGAGATAGGTAGCACTACTCCAAGTGATGAAGCAATGACGAAGATCATGACAATGGTGATAGCATGGTGATGATCAAATACTTGAACTTGGAAAAGAAGAAAGAGAAAAAACAAAAGGCTCAAGGCAAAGGTATAAAATGTAGGAGCCATTTTGTTTTACTGATCAAGACACTTAGTGAGTGTGATCACATTTAGGATAGATAACCGTACTATTAAGAGGAGTGTAACTCGTATCGAAATGCGGTTATCAAAGTGCCACTAGATGCTCTAACTCATTGCATATGCATTTAGGATCTAGTGGAGTGCTAACCTAAAATATTTGTGAAAATATGATAACACATGTGCACAAGGTGTTTGCGGATGGGTTTGGGTCCTCTCTCCCTCCCGCCCGAGCTTGCGGTAGGATTCGCGCTTTGGAAAAATGAAATGTCTATTTTCTATTGCGCGGGATGCATAATTCTTGGTGGTTGGCACATTTGAGCAAGGTGAAGAAGTTAGAGTTGAAATGGAGTTGGTCGAAATGATGTCAAGGCGTCGGTTGGCCGGACGCTGGAGTCACTCAATGACCGGACGACGGACTTCGAAGGCTGCGTCCGGTCGAGCCGCCGACGCTCACTCGATGGAGAAGGTTGAGCACCGGTCTCAAGGCTGCGTCCGGTCAAGGTGGACCCCCGTCGAAGAAATACGCCTCGGGGAGCTTATCGAAAGCATGGACGTTGGGCTTGAAAGGTCGATTCTTGCCGGAGCGTCCACCGACGAACAGCGTTTGAAGGTAGTGACGTGGCGTCCATCGAAGCGACCGGACGCCGAGGGCCAGCGTCCGACACCGGAGCGTCCGGTCTGTTTTGCCCAATGAAGGGGTACAACGGCATCTCTATTTATAGCCCCATGGCGGCCAAGGGAGCTCTCTTGCATATTTTCATTGACATAGCAACCTTGTGAGCTTAGCCAAAGCCCTCCCACTCATCTCCATCATTGATCCATCATCATTGTGAGATTGGGAGAGAATCCAAGTGCATTGCTTGGTGTGATTGTATCTAGTGGCACTTGGTATTCGTGTTGCACCACGCTTGTTTCTCTTGGTGGTTGCCACCACCTGAGACGGTTGGAGCAGCGGTGAAGGATCGGCACGAGTTGGTGATTGTTCGTGGGTCGCCTTCCGGTGATTGTGAGGGAGTTGTACCTTCCCGCGGAGTGCCGAAAGGTAACTCTAGTAAATTGCTCGTGTCATTGAGTTACCTCACTTGTGGGTCTTCTTGTCCTATCGTGTGGACGAGGTTTGTGAAACACCTCTTAGTCAGCCGAACCACCAAGTGTTGGTCGACACAACGGGACTAGCGTGTTGGCAAGCACGTGAACCTCGGGAGAAAAATCGGTTGTCTCTTGTCATTTGCATTCTCCGGTGATTGGCTATATATTCATCGTGTAATTGGTTCACTCCACGACCCGGCGGTATAATCGTCTCACTTACTCATTTACATTTCCGCAAACTAGATATAGCAAGCTCTTTAGTGTAATTAGAATTGAGAGCTTGCCTTGTGCTTTATACATATCTAGTGGAGCTCTTTAGTGTAGCTTTTGTGAGAGCTCTTAGTGAGTAGTGGTCAAGTAGATTGTGTGCAAATAGATCATTGCAACTAGAATTGTTGGATAGGTGGCTTGCAACCCTTGTAGAGCTAGAGCAAGTTTGCATTTCGCTATTTGTCTTACTAATCAAATTGCTCTAGTTGATTTGTAGTTTTTAAATAGGCTATTCACCCCCCCTCTAGCCATATTAGGACCTTTCACCTGATCAATCCGTAGCACGTGTAGCTTCTTGCCGCTCTCTGCCTCCGCGTGCGCCTTGAACTCCTTGATCGCCTCCGCCACCTCGTCCTTGCTCGTCAGGAGTTGCAGCCACATATAGCAACTGCAATCATCCACGAGCAGAAGGAAGTACCGCCGACTACCGTTTTGTGGCTGGCGTGATTGGCCCGCAGAGATTGCCGTGGATGAGCTCGAGAGCGTCCATCGTGTGATAGTTGGCCGCCTTTGGGAATGGCAGCCTCCTTTGCTTCTCGGCCATGCAGCTGTCACATAGCTCACCTACATGCTCAATGTGAGGCAGCCCTCGGACCATCTTCCCCAGCCGACCGAGTGCGTCGAAGCTGAGATGGCCGAACCGGGCATGCCATACCCACGACTCCTTGGTGTGCCGTGCTTCCAGGCACACCGGCTGCTCCACCTTCAAGTCGAGCAGGTACAGCTAGTTCCGAGACCTCTTCACCTCCCTGATTAGTACCTTGCTACCGCGCTCATCTAGATGGCCAATGCTAATGATGTTTGAACGTAGCTGCGGGATGTAATATATATCCGTTAGCGCAGCGGTGCTCGCCGTTCTAGCACCTGAAGATGATGGTGACGCGCCCTCGAATCGCCACCCTTGAGCCGTCACCGAACTTCACCGTGCTGGTCATGTCGTCCTCGAGCTCGGAGAAGGCTTCCTTGGAGCCCATCATGTGGTTGCTGGCGCCGGAGTCTAGGTACCACCGCTGCTCCAGTCCGCCGCCCACACGTCCGAGTTGGATTTGGGCGCGCGGTTCATCGAGGTGGACATCATTTAGAGCCTTGTCAGACCCTTCCACCGCCATCACCTCACCCTTCTCTTTGGCCTCAACATCATGCAGTGCATAGAACGTCGCCATCAGGAGAGTGGCCTCATCATCATCATCACCAGCCTACGCTAGATGAGCCTCAACCTTCTTCTCCTGCTTGTGATTTGGGCACTCCTTTGCCTAATGACCCATCTTCCCGCAGCGCCGACAGGCGTTGGGGTCGACCTTCTTCTTCTTCTCCGAAGAAGACTTGCCGCGACGCTTGCCATCGCCACCAAGGCTAGAGAAAGCTTCCCGGAGTTCCTCCGGGCAGCCCACTCCTCCTCTGTCAGCAGCAGCTTGCCGCTGTCCTTCATTGCTGCGGCCTACTCCAGGCGCTCGTCCACCACCCGCAACCAACCAGTCACATCCTTAATGGTGATGGTGGATAGATCCAGCATCGTCTCTATGGAGAGAGCAATCTGGATGTACTTCGCCGGCATGGAGTGGAGGTACTTGGAAACGGCCTCTTCTTCGTCGATGGTGATGCTATGGCTCTTTGCTTGTTGATGAGCATCTGCAGGTGGAGGGAGAAATCCTCCACCACCTCACCATCCTTGAACTTGAGGTTGTAGTACTCCTACTTCAGCAGCTGGGCTATCGCCTTCTTTGCGCGATCGGAACCGATGCGCATCGCCGCAATGGCCTCCCATGCCTCCTTAGCAGAGCTCTTCGCTCCCAACGGCTCCCTGTACTCCGATGGCACAGCAGCGAGGATAGCCTCCAGCGCTGACATGTCGTCTTCTTCGTTATCGGTGTCCTTGTCAACAACATTCTAGAGCCGTCGGACTTTGAGCTTGACCTTCATGGTCATCGACCACTCGCCATAGTTGGTGCGAGTCAGTGTCGGTCAACTGGTGCCACCGACCTCCCACACCGTGCGCACAACAACCTCCTGTCGTGGCTGGACAGCCACAGCAGCGCCGCTACTGTCGCCATCTCCAAACCGTCCGTCATCGCCAGTACGGCTCTGATACCACTTGTTAGCCCATTGGATCTCCAGCACGGGTGAGTCGACCACTCATCACCGTTCCCGACCATGCGCTGTCGTTGCCGATCACACACTATGGCTAGAGATAGAAGAAGGGAGGGAGAACAGAGCACACACACAGCACAAGCACTAGCGTTGCCGGAACTCTGCAGAGGAGATGACAAAATTGAACTCGCTCTCTTTACTGAGTTGCAGCGACAAACTATATATACAATTCTACCCATCTAATCCTAGTATAAAGACATGTCTGGCTGCCATGCTACTACAATGATTAGATGTGACAGCAGGATTGACTTTGGCGCTTACCTCTGCTGTGGCTACAGTGCGGCAGGAGAGCCATTCGGCGTCTGCTCCTGTAGCTGCTACAGCGCAACAGCAGAGAGCCCTTTTCAATGCCGTCGGTCGCACACAAGGAGAGCAGAAGATTACTTATCATGAACCACGCACTTGTCTCTTGGGATTCGTTTACAGTTTTACCTACAGGCCTCGATTTACACTATCTAGAATTTCCTAGTGTTTAGAAGTCTCACAATGCCCTATAAATCAACTGAAGCGAGGTGCTGGCGTGTGGCGTCTTTCTTACTAGAATTTCCTAGTGTCTGGTCCACGGCTCAAAAGTCTCACAATGCCTAGAAATAAATCAACTGAAGCGAGCTGCGTTCACTAAATTTTTATCTTGGGTGATGGCTTCTTACTTTTACTTACAGGATGGAGGTCTATATGATAGCCGTACATAAGGGAACTAATAGTTACATCACCTTTGTGATGAGCAATGGAAACTAATACTAACTTTCAAGATGTTGAGGTATGAGCAGAAATTCCACAGTTTAGTATTCTAATAGTTCTGCTGGCACTTTGATGATGTCCTTCCAACAGAGATCTCGGGGTACGGTTAATTGATTGACTTGTATGTTACAAAAGTTGTGGGAAAGTAACTCCACAGTCAAACACTCTGATGGCCTCTTCTCCTCCATGAGCAGACTTTCCATTTGCCGGGGCCGCAACCTGTCAGTCACCGCTGAAAGGCGCCTGCAGCAGCGAGACGAGAGACAGGAAAACAAGAACTAGTGTTCCATGACAGCAGCCTCCTTTTTCCATGCCTCCTGAAACGATTCCCCTCGCCCCATCATTCCAATCTACACACGGATGGGAGTAGGATGGAGACAGATTGCATTGCAAAAGCCATCTTCCTTGCAACTGGAGTACTTTAGTAGTAGACTAGGAAGTGCCCGCAGGCTCTGCTGCCTCATTGTCCATCTATCCAGGAGACACACAAATGAAAATTAATCAAAGTTTGTATGCACGACACACATCGATGGAGAGGCAACTTTTGGCTCAGAGACTGCTTGTTGTTTGTCACGCATGTGAGATGTGATCAGCTAGAGGAGAGTTGGAGCAGAGCAAGCAACAGCTACTGCTCGTGGTCATGGCTTTGTTTCAACTTTCAAGCCGGCCGGCCGGTCGGCGGCCTTTCTCTCTTTCTTTGCTGGCCTTCTCAATGATGCATTTCGTGCTTGCTGGTAGCACACCCTCCTGCATGCTTTCCAACCTTTGCAACCTTTGTGTGTCTGTGGCTTGCTCCCCATGATTGCCCACATGAGAGGGCAATCCGTGGGACAACTGCACTTGGGCAGGATCTATGCAGGGGCGGGCCCACATGTATTCAAAGGTATTCAGTTGAATACCCATTATTTTTGCAAAAAAAGTTCATATATATATATAGTGTATTCTAGGTATATGTATGGAAAAAACAAAAATAAACAAGCTAACACCGTCAATCCAAACAAAAAAGCCCACCGGACACCTTCCCTCTCCCTGGCCCAATTTGTCACAAGCCCAACTGGCCCACTCGGCCTCCCATTGGGTCACAGACCACGTCACACATCCAGGCGAGGCGACCAGGCTTCCGTCCGCGAAACCTAACCCTAGCCGGCGGCGGCGGGGAGGGCGGAGCTCGGAGGCCCCTAATCCCCTTCGTCCTTCGCCCGGCGAATCGACGACAACGGCCGAACGGCGCACGCCGGCGCGCCGCTAAAAGCCGGAGATGGAGCCGCGGCCTGCGCGGAGCGGCGGCGGCGGCAACCACGCCACCTCTGCCGCTCGTGCCGCCGCTACTGGACAGCCGGCGGCGCGCTCCGCCGCGTGGGCGTGGCCTCGGGTCTCCGCGTCCCCGACCGCGTCCTGAACTCCTGATTGTTTATGAAATTGAGGTGAGCATTTCCAATTGTTTGTGAAATTGGGATAGCACAACAACTTGCAAAATGCCCATGCTCATGAATTTAGGACAATGTGAATATCTAATAGCAGTAGCAGGTAGTGAGCATTCTCTGAAACTTGTGTAACTTTTATTTTAGGTCTGAAACATGAAGAAGAAGAATAGTGCCACTACTGATTTGAGGGTTTTCATGGCATCATTCAGTCCAACCAATTCCTTTTCTGCTTTTAATGTTGAGAACCTGGTTAAACTTGCTGGGTTCTATCCACATGACTTTGAATTTCAAGAAATAAACCAGCTTCATTTCTAGTTGCACCACTATATCAATGATGTCAGGAATGATAAAAACTTCAAAAATTTGAGAAGTCTAGCAGAGTTGTCTATGATGCTAGTTAAACAAGGAAAGGTTCCTCGGTATGAAATTGTTTATAAACTTCTCAAATTGGTGTTTGTTCTCCCTGTTGCAACTGCTGGTGTTGAGATGGTCTTTTCTATAATGAATTTGATAAAGAACGAGAGAAGAAGCAAGATAGGGCAAAAATATTTGAATGGTTGCTTGGTCACATTGATTAAAAGGGAATTCTTCATGCAAGCTAAGGGTAAGGACATCATCACTCATTTTCAAAGCATTAAGGATCGGAAAGTTGTCATGTAGCTTGTAAGTTGTAAGCTTTGTTACCATTTTGCTATTTTATCCTCTATTTATTTCACATGTTGCCACTTTGATATGTTGATCATTAGTAGCCGGACAATTTCAAGTTGTGATCAATTTTATTAACCAATGATACTACCAATTTAGGCTGTCAATTTTTTTTTCTTGCCACCTGCAATTTTGAATACCCATGGTCCAAATCCTGCGCCCGCCTCTGGATCTATGTCGGCTAATGAGAGAAAAGCCCAACCACAAACCACACAAGATTGATGTGGCAATCCACTAGGGGCAGGGTAGCTAGCTGTGCTTCCTCGCACCTCGCACCTTGCAAGATTTATACGTTTGCTTCTTCTCGTCACAAGACAAGCATGCAAGTACACGGAAACAGATGAGAAACTTTAGTGGCTAACTAAATTGGATTGTGTGTACGTATGTCTAGGTATGGCATATACACAAGTAGGCCAAGTGTAGCAACTTCCGGTTAACAATCTGATTGAATACTTAACTACTGGTCCTAGTTGGAAGGCGAGATGAAGATCTCCCTTGGCCTGCATTGCTGTCTAGTGTATGTAAGGTGCAGCTGCTAGTTGATGTGTTAATAGGACACAGCAGGCGTCAAATAGCTTTCAAACTGTTAGTTTACCTGCTTGTCTTGTTTTAGCTATTTCATCGTTATGTCGCTTTCACAGAAAATAATTAATCCCTTCAGTTTATATGTGGTAATATATATTAGGGTCTATTGGGAACGCATGATCACCAAACAAGTTTCTGTGGGCGTATAATTTAGTGGCTATGTCATTTTACAGTCGTTGCTGTCTTCAATCATGGCATAATGGCCTTTCAAGTTCCAATCCTGACAGGCCTCTAGTATGACGAGGAAGAACTTCAATTGCAATTAGACCTGGCAACTACATGCATAATCAATAGACTCCAACTTATGTCAGACAGTCCTGCTCCTATTTCATCCAAAAAAAAAAATATTGGTCCTGTTCTGCGGTACTACTTCAGCAGTATTTTTCAACGAACGAACAATGTTTTTCTCTCACAACAAATCAGCATAAACATCAGCATAAGCCAAATTATTACATATCCTTATCGAAATTTGGACAGGCATAAAAGGGATGCAGAGAAAAGAGGCCGGCTGATGGCACCAACTTGTCTTCAGCCAAAAGATGAGCTCAACATCACACGGAACAAGCTGCTTCTGTCATCCTAACTAACACCCAACAGTACTTGTTGTGTCGTCTGTGATGATGCAAGGCCAAATGGCAGGTTAGGTATTGTTTGTCACTAGTGTTGAAGGCTTGAAGGCCGTGTTGGAGTTAGCTGTTGAGGGCACAAGAGCAAAGAAAAAGACTGGGAATGCCTTAGAAGACTGAAAATGCCATAGAGTCCTTAGGCATGCACGATTTTTTCTCACAAAATAGTTTTATAATCATAGGTGGATTTGGGTCCAGGCTACGGGGTTGTGGCTTCCGGCGCAACCCAAAAATTTTAGTAACTGCAGCCCAAAATAGCACAAAGAAAGAGCTTTTTATTCCCACCCACCCACCGCCGCCAAACCCTAGCGCCAGCCTGACCGTCTCGACACCTCCAGCCTGCCCCGACACACACCAATACCCGACTGAGCGAGAGTGCTAAGCTCATCCTATCGCCCCTAAACCCCGACTGAGCGATAGTGTGGCAGAATCGTCCGAAATAACATGCTTTCGGAGGCGCTCGTCTTTCACTAGACACTAAACACCCCCGAAAGTTAGCTACATCGGACAGTTCCGTCGAGCCCACCCCAAGGGAGAACTCAAAACAATCCACGTTTTACCGCCATGATTCAATAATGAGTACGAGTTTACAACACTTATTCCATTTCATACAAAAAGAGTTCTTGGAAATTATTTATTACAATACCAGAGTTCAGAGTGCGATAATTAAACAACGGAATGAAAATAAACATCTAACGGAAATGATACATGGATCTGTCTGTGCCCATCAGAAGAATCCTCCATACAAGAGCTACTTCTCAAGCTGCATCTACAATAGGGGTAAAATAAACCCTGAGTACACAATGTATTCGCAAGACTTACCCGACTAGTGGGAATAGTTTCCGACTCTCAAGGATATGATAGGCAATATAGGTTCGCTGTTTTCTTTTTATTTGCAAAAAGCATTACTAGAAGTACGTCCTTAAGATCAAATTTAATTAGCAATCATGATTATCTCATTTGCTAATATTCTAGGTAAGCACATGTTCTACTTTCAAGCAAGGGTTAAGCAATCAAAACCATTTCACCATCTTTCATCTTTCAGTTCTTACTACAGTGCTAGACCATAGCTAAGTCGTACCGTCTCACGGAAACGGTGATTCATGAACCAATGTATCTTAGCTGGGTACCCTGAAACACACGCTCCGTTTGTACCTCAGGCACAAACAAGACCAACCCATTCCACTCCTATCACGGGGTCCAGGTCCCGTCTAAACTTGGACTCCAAGCCCCCACACTTGAGACCCGGTTTCAGTATGGTGCTTAGACCTCCACCTTTCTCTATCTCCAATCAGTCGGTCCGAAAAGAGCCGGAACCCACGACAAGAGAGTAATGAGCCTTCCCGCTCCCATAAGCAAGTATGTGCTCAGGATAATAAGTCTATGACCTGAATACCATCCACAGCAACGGACGGTCCTTAATTGACACGAACAGAGAAAATAGTGTAACCAAGCTAAGCCCCGTTAGCCACGGGACATAACCTGTTACACCCTCCAATACCCATACCATATCCCTGCCCTGTCTCTATTTTTTCTTTCATCATTTTATTATGAGAGTAATAATAATAATCACCTATTGTGAGTAATGGTAGGTTACTCATGTTATCGATGACCTAAGCATAGCATCTACTCGAACCTGCACTAGTAAGACTCTTAGGGTAGGTGTATCTATGCATGTGGTTTCCATAAAATTCATATAACGTAAATGCACAACATACATACATACATACATACATACATACATACATACATACATACATACATACATACATACATACATACATACATACATACATACATACATACATACATACATACATACATACATACATACATACATACATACATACATACATACATACATACATACATACATACATACATACATACACATGATGAATTATAAAATAGAGGTTATGCATCGGGCTTGCCTTGGGTAGGCGTGATGTCAGCTGAGCCAGTCAGTGGCGGCTCTAGGACCTCCTCCTGCACGAGAATCTCCTTCTCATACTCCTCGATGATCTCCTCGAACTCGTGATCGTCAGTGGTCACGATCTCCGCCAACTCATTCTCTACATGCATGTGATGATGATGCAACACTTAGCATTTAGGCAACAACAACTCTTAAAATAAGAATACGCATATCAAGCTACTAAGCTAGCTCTAATGACTAAGATACAAAGCTAACTATCATCTTTACCAAGCAAAGTGTTGGGTTCAACTCACAAACACGTAGCTTTGTGTAGGATCTCGAGTATGCCTAGAGGGGGGGGTGAATAGGCCTGTAAAAATTCAACTCAAACCAAAGTCAAAATCACCCACGGCACTGTCGCTCCGTGAGCACAACACTACTGTACCTGCAGGAGAGATTAGTTCACAGTTCACAATTTACCCAATGAAATTTAGATCGTGTAAATTTCTTAGCTTCCTGCAGGGTAGTAGATCACAGATCGACAGCTGAAAATGGTAGGAACACCACACACAAGTAGATCAGACTCAATCCTAGAAATCACCTCAACAACAACAAGAACACAAGTGTAGCAACACAAGCATAAGATGACACAAGAATTTATCATGTGGTTCAGCTCACCACCAAGGCTTGCCTATGTCCATGTTGTGGAGGTATGCCCTAAGTCAAGAGAGTGAATTCTTGAGATGAGGGGTGATTTTACTTGCTACAAGAGGTGGTTACAAACCTCTCGGGACTGCCACACAAGTTAGCAAGCTCCACGGGCGATGCTCTAGCCGGCTAGGAGCCAAGCTCCAAGAATAACAAACACAACCACCGGCCAAAACGTGAACCAAGTGCTCTTTAGAGTTCGGAATCAATGAAATTTCTCTCTAATCAAGTTTTGGACCCTTATCCCTCAAGGATTGATGGGGAAATCAATGGGTTTACTTGAGGGCTTGAGGTCAATAATGAAGTGTAGGGTCGCGATGGCGACCTAGAGGGGAGGTGAATAGTTCTTTCTAAAATTAATCTCGTCGGCTAACCGAAACAAGTGCGGAATTAAAACAATCGGTCTAGCTAAGACTACACCCCTCTATCTATGTTCTCTAGCACCTTGCAAAGATCCTAATTAAGCAACTAAGGTGCCGGGCTAGCTAGACCTCAACTATCTAATTCTAGAAGCAAGGTCACACAAACCTATGCCACTAGTACTTTAAGCAACAAGGGAGCTTCTACACATGCTAGTAAGCAAAAGCACAATGCTACCTAAGCTCACTAGCAATGCTCAATAACAAGGCTACACAAGCCAAATTATAGAGCACAAATTACTTAGCTACACAAACTAATAATGTGACTAACAAGGTTACACAAACTAAATTAGTCCACGCAAGGGAGCTACTTCTATGCTTTAAAAGCAAGAAGGTAACTAGTGAGCTACGCAAGCTAACTAATTACAAAAGCAACTACACAAGCACAATATATATGAAAGTAACCACAAGCTTGTGTAAGGAGATTGCAAATCAATGGGAAGAACAATGTTGACACGGTGATTTTCTCCTGAGGTTCACGTGCTTGCCAACACGCTACGTCCCCATTGTGTCGACCGCTCACTTGGTGGTTCAGCGGCTAATTGGCATCACCCGCCAAGCCCGCACGTCGGGCACCGCAAGAACCTACCCCAAAAGTGAGGGTAGCTCAATGACTCACTCAACTAGAGTTGCTCTTCATGGCTCCCGCGGGGCGAGCACAATGCCCCTCACAAAGCTCTTCTCCGGAGCACCGCACAAGCTTCTTGCGGGCTTCGACGGAGACCACCACCAAGCCATCTAGGAGGTGGCAATCTCCAAGAGTAACAAACACCACCAGCTTGCAAGACGACCACCTAGTGCCCCTCGATGCAACCTCATGATGCAATCACACTAGAATCGCTCACTCACTCAATCGGATGAACACTATCAAGCTAGAGTGAGTTAGAGGGCTCCGAAGCACTACCACATAAGCCACCAAGGCTCTAGTGTGCTCAGCAACCAGCCCAAGGTCGAGACCCCTTCTATTTATAGCCCCCACAAAAATAGAGCCGTTGTACCCCTTCACTGGGCACACGCTCGGGGTGATCGGACACTCAGGTCATATCGACCGGACGCACCCGGTCCACCGTCCGGTCAATGGATGTATGCCACGTGTTGCCTCCGTTCAACCTCAGTCAATTGATCTCAATGGTCAAGTGATGACCGGATGTAGCACAGTGCCAAGACCGAACACACCTCTACCGAGTCCGGTTGTTTCAAGAGAGGTTCCATTCACGACCGGATGTGGCAGTTAGATCACGACCGAACATAGGACCCCAGCGTCCGGTCACTTCTAGTAAGCTCCTAGAGCTGCTCAACCGCGACCGGACGCATCCGGTCGGTCACGATCGGACGCAGCAACAACGTTCGGTCCTTTTCCTCTTCTCTTTGTTGCCATGTCAGCAGGACCGGACGCACCCACCTAGCATCCGGTCATGAAGTGACCCAGCGTCCGGTCCAAGACCGATGCCTACGCCTTCACTACTGTCACTGATCGGACGCAGGACCCTAGTGTCCGATCACTGCGTGACCAGCGTCCGGTGCACTTTGTGAAGCCCTATCTTTTCTGTACAGGGCATCGGTGAAGTTTCGAACCCTTGCTCCCAAGTGCTAAACATAATGTGTATCACCTTTGTGCATGTGTGTTAGCATATTTTCACAAACATTTTCAAGGGTTAGCCACTCAACTTGCCACGCCACTCGATCTTGATGATGCAAAGTTAGATCACTTGAGTGGCACTAGATGACCGATATGCAAACAAGTTTGCCCCTATTGATAGTACAACCATCTATCCTAAACCCGGTCATAAACTTCTCTACTCACCTATGACCGATAAAATGAAATGCCCTAGGTTATACCTTTGCCTTGCGCATTCCATTCCATCTTCTCATTGTTGATGCAACACATGCACCAACATGATCAACAATGATATGATCCACTTCATATCATCACATGATCATATTGGTTCATCGATATTGACTTTACTCGCTTTTCACCGTTGCCTTCATCCATCGGCGCCAAGTCTTGCTTAAGCTTCACCGCCACGTGGTCCATCGCTCCAAAGCCTCCGACTTGCCCTTCACTCTTGCAACCGGTCCATCAAGACAAGTCTTGTCTTGATCTTCTCCACCTTGATCTCATGACTCAATGTCATATCTCATGTGCAATGAGCTCCTTCATCATCACATGTGTGAACTTTGCAACATCTCCGAGCCATTTTCACCTTCATGGCTTATGTTGCTCACACATATATACCTGTGGACTAATCACCTGTGTATCTCACATAAACACAATTAGTCCACCTAGGTTGTCACTCAATTACCAAAACCACACAAGGACCTTTCATGAAGTGAAAGAGAGAGAGCTCCTACTCTATTTTGGGCATGCTGAAGTGAGGAAGAAGAGAGCAGGTTGGTTGCTGTTGGGAAGGAAGGGGAAAGGTATATACCCCCAGCCCCCAACGGTCACATAAATCACAGATAGCTGTTGGGAAGGAAAGGGAAATATATATACCCCAACCCTCAATGGATACTGCACCCAGGAGGTCGGGTGAGACAAGGCCACGACCAAAGGGTCAGGCGAGCCGGAGCCCGCGACCAAAGGGTCGGGCGAGCCGGAGCCCGTGACCATGGGGTTGGGCGAGATGGAGCCTGTGACCTTGGGGTTGGGCGATACAGAGCCTACGACCAAAGGGTCGGGTGAGCCGAGCCCATGACCTTGGGGTTGGGTGAGCCAGAGCCCACGACCAAAGGGTCGGGCGAACCGAAGCCCGCGCCCAAGGGGTCAGGTGAGTCAAAGCTCATACCCAAGGGGTCAGGCGAGTCATAGCTTGCACCCAATGGGTGGGCGAGTCATAGCTCGCACCCAAGGGGTCAGGTGAGTCTGAGCTCGCACCCTACAAGATAGCAAGGGTAATAGTAAAGTATAGACTATCTTGGCTATGAATCTGAGGATGCTTGTGGTTGTTTGAGCACTTGGTAGCACATATTAGCTTAAGCATTGTGCTCCCCTTTATAGTACGGCTTTTTCTATACTCAAATTCAATATATAAAAGAATTTAAACCTCCTTTGAGTTTGAAGCCATCTACATTTATTATTGGGGGCTCCTCCATTTCGTGTAGCATCCTCGAATATAAATTCCTTACTTGTCATCTTGATAAATCTCATTAGTTCTCTACTTGCGTGGTCATTATCACCAAAACCCACAATTATGGCTTGATTGCACTTTCAATCTCCCCCTTTTTGGTGATTGATACAACCCAATTAGAGCTTATAAAAGATATGAAATAAATACTGAGATTTTTGAGCCATGGGTGTAGAGCCTCCCTCTAAGTATGTGAATAGAGAATTGAATTCTCAAATTAGGCATAGGAAGCCAAGATTCACATTTTAGTGAAAGTGATGGGGCTCCCCCTACATCCATGCTCCTATGGGGTGCTGCATACATAATGTGTCAAGAAAATATTTACGTGATACATATGACAGTTTATGCACACATGTGCTTGCTGCTGCAGCTGAGTGTGGCATTGCCGCACCTGACTGTATGAGCAAGACTGAGTCAAGTACCACACAGCTAGCGCAGATAAAAAAGATATGCAACCTAGCATAATAAGATGACTTCTAATCCACACAAACGATACATGTCCATATTCGATACACAAAGAGTCAAATAGTAGCATTATTTCACAATTTAGAGTTTTGAGCGACTCTCAAACTTTCCACCTAGCGAAGACTAGCACTCATCGAATAGGACATGAAGCGCAGCTGCTGACCATGGCATCAAAAAGTTGTTGACCCTCGAAGAGTTGTTGACCCCTCTAATTTTCTCCCCCTTTGGCATAAAGCACCAAAAAAGAGAAGAAAAGAAGAAAGATCAACATCTACTCGTCATCTCCCTGGTTGTCCATCCAATCAATATCATCACCTCCTATAGCCCTAGCACCTGCTGCAGCAGTCCCGGCACCACCATCACCATCATCGTCGTCGGAGTCAATACGTGCACGGTCCTGATGGTGAGTAGTGGCGGTGTAGCGAGTGGAACACCTCGGCTTCTGTCTCTGACGGTATCCCTCTAGGGTCTCATCCCAATCTGCTGCTCGTCCCTGCTCCTCCTCCTCATCATCATCATCCTCATCATCTGAATCTATGTCGGAGAGACTCGGATGGTCATACTGTGGAGGAGGTGGAATAGGAGGGAGTAGTGGAAGGTCCTGTCCACACTGCTGACGCTTCTCAAGCTGTGTCTCATACGCTCTGTCAGCTGCATAGGTGCACTTGCCGAAGATTGCCTTCAACCACTTGCCAAACTTCTTCATGTTGCCTTCTCTGCGAGACCTAGAGTGGGAAGACTCAGGGATATTTACATGAGCATGAGAGCTCCCCACTCATTGAGTAGCTGCAGCTGGCTGGGTCTTCTCAATTTTATAGATGGTGTGCATCCCATCCTTTGGAAAATAAGATCTAGTGACCCTCTCAATCATGAACATGAGGTAAGGGGCATAGGGCAGCCCCCTCCTCCCATCCTCCACTGCAAATCTCAACTCAGTCCACATGAATCTAGGGACATTAGACCTGTCCCCACCTGAAGCAAATCTAGCCAACACATTTCTCACATAGCCATTAATAACTGAGGCTGCTCCATCCTTTGTGTTGATGGTGTTCCTGATGAGATTGTTGAGGATGTAATAGAAGCTATGTAGACCACTCCTCTTGCTATCTGCAATCCTTCTATCTCTCCACATGTAATTGATGTCACGGATCTCAGCTCGAGGCTCATCATGAATGTAAGTGTAACCTCTATGCTCCTCCCCAAAACCAAGAATCCGGCTGAAAGTGACAAAGTCGACTCAATAGTGCCAACCATTAGTCATCTAGTGAATCTCATCAGAGATCTGGTCATAGAAGTATGTGGCATGAAACTATGCAAGAACTTCTTCATTCTAGTTATACTAGAAACCCATGATGTCTAAAAGCTGTAACCTATCACAAATTTTGATTACCTTGTCAAACTCAGGCTCCTTCTCCTGTATCTCATCCCAATCAATGTAATGCATCTTGATGATCTTGGTTTTCTTGGATGCAAGAATGGAAGTTGCATAAAAGTTGGAATGAAACACATTCTAGAATATGTAATCAATGCCCAAATCCTTGCGCACTACATAGGGATTTATCTGTCTCACCTCTTCGACCAACTTCAAACTCTTGGAATAGTCGATGACTGGATGCTGACAAGAGTCATCTGGTACTTTCATAAGCATCTCACCATCAACCTCTCTGATGTAGGATCTGTCGAACTCGGCCAAGTGAAGGGGAGTGTTCGGACAGGCATCCGTGGTGTGGCCAGTCATCTCCATCCTTTCCTCATCTTCAATGTACTGCTCACACCTCCCCCTATCACCATGACTCCTCAGAGCTACACTACTGTCTGCTGCTGTTGACCCCCCTTGACCACGGCGAGGTGGATCCTTGTCTCTTTGCTCATTCATCTTCCTTTTCACCTTTTGGTCATTATCTCCGTGCTCCATCTTCTCAAATGAGGAATGGAGAGGTGAGGGAAGAAACTGCTCGGGCCAGGAGCAGTAGCAGCCATCAGTGACATTGAGGGAGGACTGGCAGCTGCCGCAGCACTGCTAGAGACCGGCAACACATGGCCAAGTGACACCGACGACACGGGCGTGAGAGGAGAGATAGACACGGGTGTCGGCGTCGGGGAAAGAGAGAGGGAAAGAAGTTACTACGGGCCTAAGGATAAGAGGAAGAATAAATGGGCCCCATAGTAAAACCGTTTGGGCCGAATCTCAATTGAGATTCAAAGTGCGGTACTGCCACATGCCTAGCCTGGTTTTGCCACAGAGCGGCACTGCCGCACTCCCCAAAACAGTAGGAGTTAGCTATAATCTATATGACTGTCTCTGTATAAGATATGGACACATATCACCTATATACCATGATCGGAAACAAATAATCAATATAGACCATGATCATGATACATAAGTTGCCTTTTATAAATCATTTTCATGCACAATATGAAAATTTTCAACTCTTTTGCCTAGATACTAGTTTATCAAATAGATGCATGCTAAAATTCAAACCGCGTTTTGAGAATCAAGTATATTTAGCTCACTACACAAAGCACAAAACCTTGACTCATCGAGGGGCTTTGTGAAGATATCGGCTAGTTGCTTTTCAGTGCTTACATGGTGAATTTCGATATCTCCTTTGGTTTTGTGGTCTCTCAAGAAATGATGACGGATGTCAATGTGCTTGGTTCTAGAGTGGCTTACAGGATTGTTTGCAAGCTTAATGGCACTCTCATTGTCACATAATAATGGGATTTTGGTAAAATGACATCCGAAATCACGAAGAGTTTGCATCATCCAAAGTAGTTGGGCACAATATGCACGGGCCGCAACGTACTCGGCCTCGGTAGTGGAAAGGGCTACACAATTTTGCTTTTTAGAACTCTAAGACACTAGGGATCATCCAAGGCATTGACATGTCCCCAAAGTGCTTTTTCGATCTACTTTACAACCAGCGTAATCGGAATCCAAATACTCAAGTAGATCAAACTTAGAGCCCTTAGGATACCATAAACCAAGGTTAGGATTGTGTACTAAATATCTCAAGATTCTCTTAATGGCGACCAAGTGAAACTCTTTTGGGTTAGCTTGAAATCTAACACACATGCACACACTAAGCATAATATCGGGCCTAGATACACACAAATAAAGTAGAGAGCCGATCATGGAACAATATACCTTGATATACATGGCTTTCCCTTCATCATTGAGATCTAGATGTCCATTGGTTGGCATGGGAGTTTTGATAGGCTTGGCATTCACCATGTCAAACTTCTTAAGCATATCAAGGGTGTACTTCGTTTGACTAATAAAAGTTCCATCCTTCACTTGCTTGATTTGAAATCCAAGGAAGAACTTTAATTCACCCATCATGGACATCTCAAATCTCTTGGTTATGATCCTACTAAATTCCTCACAAAAAGAATGATTAGTACTACCAAATATTATGTCATCGACATATATTTGGTACACAAATATATCTTTGCTAACTTTGTGAGTGAAAAGGGTAGGGTCGACTTTGCCTATTTCAAAGCCTTGTTTAAGCAAGAATTCCTTAAGGCATTCATACCATGCTCTTAGTGCTTGCTTAAGCCCATAGAGTGTCTTTTGGAGTTTGTAGACATGGTTGGAGAACTTGGGATCTTCAAAACCCGGTGGTTGCTCAACATAGACAAGTTCTTGAATGGGGCCATTGAGGAATGCACTTTTCATGTCCATTTGATATAGCTTGAAATTGTGATGAGCGGCATAGGCTAGAAGCATTCGGATTGCTTCAAGTCTTACCATCGGTGCATATGTTTCCTCAAAGTCTAAGCCCTCTACTTGAGTGAAACCTTGAGCAACCAATCTTGCCTTGTTTCTTGTCAGCATGCCATTCTTATCTTGCTTGTTGCGGAAGACCCACTTAGTGCCAATGATATTGGTGTTGGGTCTCTCCACCAAGGTCCACACTTGATTTCTTTTGAAATTGTTGAGCTCTTCTTGCATGGCCATCACCCAATCTAGGTCTCCAAGTGCTTGTTCTACCTTAAGAGGTTCCAAAGAGGAAACAAACGAGTAATATTGGCAAAAGTTTGCTAAATGTGAACGAGTTGTTACCCCCTTTCGAAGACTCCCAAGGATGTTGTTAATGGTATGATCTCATTGTATTGTTTGCCTTAGCCTTGGATGGTCAATGGCCTCTTGTCCATCTTTTGGATCTTCATTATCTTCTTGATCGAATATGGGTTGTAGGTTCTGTCCATGAATCAGAGTTGGACTTGCTGCTGCTGTTAGATGGAGTGCGGCACTACCGCTCTTATGTGCGGCACTTCCGCTCTACTGATTTGTAGCAGGGGTCTGCTGCCCCTTAGCATCAGGTACATCAGTGGAAATTGGTGGAGCAGCAACTTGAGGAACCACCACTTCAGTGACTTCATTTTCTTGTGGTCTAATATCATCAATAGCCAATTGCTTGATTGCTTCACATGGTGGATCCTCCTTTCCTACAACACTTGAATCAACTTGCTCCACTTGAGAGCCATTAGATTCATCAAATATCACATCTACCGCAACCTCAACTCTCTCGGAGGTTTTGTTGAAGACACGGTAGGCATGCTCATTTGATCCATAACCAAGAAGAAAACCTTCATCAACTTTAGGTGCAAACTTAGAGATTTTAGATTTCTTGTTAAGTATCAAACACTTGCACCCAAACACTCTAAAGTAAGACACCTTAGGTTTGTTATCAGTTAGAAGCTCATATGAAGTTTTCTTCAACTTCTTGTGTAGGTAGAGGCAGTCGATGGCATGTCAAGCGGTGTTGACAATGTCACACCAAAAGATGTCCGGCGTCTTGTACTCATGTAGCATTGTCCTTGCCATGTCAATGAGTGTGCGATTTTCCTCTCCACTACACCATTTTATTGAGGGGTGTATAGAGTTGAAAACTAATGCTTGATGCCCTCTTCATCAAGAAACTCCTCAACTTGGGTGTTCTTGAATTCGGTCCCATTGTCGCTTCTCATTTTCTTGATGGGGAGACCAAACTCCTTTTGAGCTCTTCTAACAAAAGTCTTCACTTTGTCTCTAACTTGACACTTATCAAACAAGAAAAATACCCAAGTGAAACGGGAATAATCATCAACAATAACAAGACCATATTTGTTACCCCCGATACTTAGGTAGGCGACTGGTCCAAAGAGATCCATGTGTATGAACTCTAATGGTTGCATCGTGGTCATGATGCTCTTTGGTGGGTGAGGTATGCCAACTTGCTTTCTGGCTTGACAAGTGCTGCATATCCTATCTTTCTCAAAGTGAACATTTGTTAGTCCAAGAATGTGTTTATTTTTTAGAAGTTTGGCCAAGTTCCTCATCCCAACATGGGCTAGTCGGTGATGCCAAAG
The DNA here is from genome assembly GCA_904845875.1 of Miscanthus lutarioriparius. NCBI lineage: Eukaryota > Viridiplantae > Streptophyta > Magnoliopsida > Poales > Poaceae > Miscanthus > Miscanthus lutarioriparius. Next base: position 45,963,915 of record CAJGYO010000004.1, on the reverse strand, counting down.
CCAACCCATGCTAGATCTTGCCACTAAACAAGTCTCAAGCTTAGCTTTACTTTTGTTGAAATCAACTAAGTAAAGCTGGTTCTTTAATTGACCCGTAAAGACAATAGAGGAATCCTCCCTTCTAAAGACTTCCACACCGTTATCCGAAAAGAGACAATTGTAGCTCATCTCACACAATTGAAAAACAGACAACAAATTGTAACTCAATGAATTAGCATGTAATACATTTGTAATTGAATGCTCAAGGGTTATAGCAACTTTATCGAGACCAATCACATCCTCCTTTGAATTGTCTCCAAAGACAATATTTTCATTTGAGTGCGTCATCGGGGAATATGATGAGAACATACTCCTTTCTCCGATCATATAATTTGTACATCCACTATCAAGCACCCAACTTGATCCACCGGAGGAGTATGCCTACAAAATAGATTTAGTTGCTTGATTTAGGTCCCCAATTTGACTTGGGGCCTTGCATGTTAGTCACAAGAAATTTAGGAACCCAAATATAAGTATTCCTATATGTGTTGGCTTTCTTTCCAATATATTTGGCAACCACTTTTCCACTGCTATTGTTCCTTAAAACAAAACATGAAGTCAAGCTTTGTCGAGGTGGTTGAAACTTTGGTTGATAGGCATACTTATTCATAGTGCCCCACATAGATTCCTTTGGCTTCTGCTGAACCTATTTCTGGGACACCTTCTTCTTGGGCTTAGTTTGATCAGGAGCTGAGTTGGTAACCTTCCCATTTTTGCAGGGAGCAGCACAGCCGGTCTTCACTACAGCACTGCCGCGGTGCGCCACTACACTCTGTGGTGTGGCATTGTCGCTGTCTGTGCAGGCTGATCTGTACCAACTCTTTCCTTCCTCTCAAACTTGACACACTCATAGCCATTTATGATCTTTCTTTCATTTGTTTTGGCTCCTGCAGTGTGCCTAAGCCCATGCTTGATTGAGGGGTGTCTCCCTTGCTTGAATTGAGGCACTTTTGAATTATTTGCCTTCTTGTCACTTACTTGAGCCTTACCACTCAAGCAGCCCTTGCCAATGATCTCATTGAGTCTAGCAATTTCTTTTCTCATTGCCTCCATGTTTGCAAGGTTAGTGGAATAAGCATTCAAATCAATATTATAACATTTTCCACAACCTTGACTAGTGGAGGTATTAGAGACATCCTTTGCCTTAGAGGGATGTGAGTTGCTATCCCAAAGAATGTTATGTTGCAGCTCAAGTTCTTTGTGCTTTTCATCTAAGTCACAATACTTTTTCTTGAGAGCAATATTTTTTTTCTTTGTGATAGCATGGTCCCCTTGTTCTTTGGACAAGGCCTTACGCAAGGATTCCACCTCACCTCTCTCTAATGCAAGAGCTTCTTTGCTAGCAATGTAGAGATCCTCTTGTTGGATAAGAGTCTCTTCTCTAAATTCTAGCTTGGCTTGGACACTCTCTAAATCCTACATTAGCTTAGTGATGAATAATTTGGTCTTTCCATCTAAATTTTTAGTTATCATGTTTATTTCTTCATCACTAGATTCATCATCACTAGATTCATCATCACTAGAGCTATCATTAATATCACTACTAGAGATATCACTAGGAGGTGGAGGTGGAGGAGCTTTGGCCTTGGATTTAGATTTTATCTTTTCACCCTTTTCCATAAGACAAGTGTGAGGGGAGTAGTAGTCATCATCGGACATGTTGATGAAGAGTCTTGGTGAAGAAGATGGCTCATGGATAGCAATGGTTGCAACTTTCCCATCTTCTTCACTTGAGCTTTCAATAGATGGATCCCATTCATGCCCAATGTGAGCTTCTCCCATGTTTTTCTTGCTCTTTCTCCTGTCGGCCTTGCCCCCCTTCTTCTCTTTCTTATACTTGTTCTCCTTGATCTCATGTGGGCACTTGGCAATGAAGTGATCGGTGCTTCCACAATTGTAGCATGTCCTCTTCTTCTTGTTTGGAAACTTCCTCTTTACTACCTTGCACCCTTGCTTCTTCAGCCCTTTGTGATACCTCTTCATAAAGAGAGCAACATTATCAACTTTCTCATATTGATCATCATCATTTTCACTTTCACTTGAAGATGATGTGGTCTCTACTCTTTCTTGAACTTGCTTGCTTGCTTTGGGCTTGCTAGTTGAAGCTTGTTGGTTGATCTTGGACTTGCTTGTAGAGCCTTACTTGCTTGATTTGTTGGCCTTGAGAGCTACATCTTTGATCTTGATGCCCTCTAACTTTGCTTGCAATTCTCTAGTTTCTTCCTCTCATTTGCTTCTTCTCTTTGCATGTCAAAGGTCAAGATCCTCCTAAGTATATCATTTGGTGTGAAGTACTCAAACTTCTTCTTGTCTCTAATTAGAGTGACTACGGTCTCATTTCTAGGTGAATAAGCTTCCAACATAATCTTGACAACTTTACGATCATCTAGCTCATCACAACCATAGCCTCTAATCTTGCCCACCATTGTCATCAACCTATCAAACATCTCTTGTAGCCCCTCTCCATCTAAGATTACAAACCGGTTGAGCTTAGAGATCAACAAGTCAATTCTTGCCTTTCTCACTTTGTCAACTCCTTCATGTGCTAGATGCAAAGTGTCCCATATTTGCTTAGCAACATCAACTCCAATTACTCTATTGTACTCGTCACCATCCAAGGCACTAAGCAACACACTTGTGGCTTGACCATTTAGGTGAATGATTCTCATCTCTTCTAGTGTTGGATTCTTGAGATCAACTGTGGGTCAAATCCATTACAAACAACCTTCCAAATGTTGGGATGAAGACCTATAAGATAGGCTCTCATCAAGTGCTTCCACTTGGCAAAGTTAGTCCCATCAAAATGAGGTAACTTGCTCGTGTCACATTGATGAAAGACTTGCAATCATGGTTAGTCATAGACATAGAAGAATAGTTAAAGGATATGGCGGCATATTTGTTGTCGTCATTCTTCTTGCCCTTTCCTTTCTTGTCCTTCTTGCTATGCACTCGGTAGGACTCATCATCATCACCATCTTCAGAGCTGCTAGATAGCTCACTTGAAGATGCATTGGAGGCCTCAGCTTCTTATTTCTTCTTCTTTCTTGCTTCTCTTATTTTTCTTCTAGCTTCTCTCTTGAGTCTTTTTTCTTCTTTTCTTGCTCTCTTTTCTTCTAGCCATTGTTGCTCCTTCTTCTTCTCTCTTGCTTCTCTTTTCTCTTTTCTAGCACCTTCTTCTTCTTCTTCTTCTTCTTCTTCTTCTTCTTCTTCTTCTTCTTCTTCTTCTTCTTCTTCTTCATCTTCATCTTGAGCTTTTTTGGCATCGGTTGCCTCTAGCTATGGGAGCATGGAGTTGCTCGCTGTAGAGGCGCTAAGCTCACTGCTATCGGAGTCATGTAGCCCAACATCCTTTGGATCAACGTTGATGGGCTTCACAACACCAGATCCTCCCCTAGGCTCCATACCTCACACGGTGAAGCGCAAACGAGGTAACCTGGCTCTGATACCACTTGTAGGATCTCTGGTATGCCTAGAGGGGGGGTGAATAGGCTTGTAAAAATTTAACTCAAACCGAAGTCAAATTCACCCACGACACTGCTGCTCCGTGAGCACAGCACTGCCGCACCTACAGGAGAGATTAGTTCACAGTTTAAAATTTACCCAACAAAATTTAGATCGTATAAATTTCTTAGCTTCCTACAGGGTAGTAGATCATAGATCGACAGCTGAAAATGGTGGGAACACCACACACAAGTAGATCGGCCTCAATCCTAGAAATCACCTCAACAACAACAAGAACGCAAGTGTATCAACACAAGCACAAGATGACACAAGGATTTATCCCATGGTTTAGCTCGCCACCAAGGCTTGCCTATGTCCATGTTGTTGAGGTATGCCCTAAGGCTTAGGGATTTGCAACCCTACCTCATTCTCAAGTCAAGAGAGTGAACTCTTAAAATAAGGGGTGATTTTACTTGCTGCAAGAGGTGGTTACAAACCTCTCGGGACTGCCACACAAGTTGGCAAGCTCCACGGGTGATGCTCTAGCTAGCTAGGAGCCAAGCTCCAAGAGTAACAAACACAACCGCTGGCCAAAACATGAACCAAGTGCTCTTTAGAGTTTGGAATCAATGAAACTACTCTCTAATCAAGTTTTGGACCCTTATCCCTCAAGGATTGATGGGGAAGTCAATGGATTTACTTGAGGGCTTGAGGTCAACAATGAAGTGCGAGAGAGAGAGCTCCTGCTCTATTTTGGGCATGCTAAAGTGAGGAAGAAGAGAGCAATTTGGTTGCCATTGGGAAGGAATGGGAAAGGTATATATACATGTAGCCCCCAACGGTCACATAAATCATAGATAGCCGTTCGGAAGGAATGGAAAATATATATAAACCCTAGCCCTCAACAGACAATACACCCAGGAGGTCGGGCGAGATGAGGCCACGACCAAAGGGTCGGGCGAGCCAGAGCCTACGACCATGGGGTCGGGCGAGACAGAGCCCGCGACCTTGGGGTCGGGTGAGACGGAGCCCACGACCAAAGGGTTGGGCAAACTAGAGCCCGTGACCAAAGTGTCGGGGGAACCGCAGCCTGCGCCCAAGGGGTCGGGCGAGTCGAAGCTCATACCCAAGGGGTCGGGCGAGTTGTAACTCACACCCAAGGGGTCGGGCGAGTCGTAGCACGCACCCAAGGGGTCGGGTGAGTCAGAGCTCGCATCCCGTAAGACAGCAAGGGTAATAGTGAAGTGTATACTGTCTTGACTTTGAATCTGAGGATGCTTGTTGTTGTTTAAGCACTTGGTAGCACATATTAGCTTAAGCATTGTGCCCCCCTTTATAGTACGCCTTTTCCTATACTCAAATTCAATATATAAAAGAATTTAAACCTCCTTTGAGTTTGAAGCCATCTACATTTATTATTGGGGGTTCCTCCATTTTGTGTAGCATCCTCAAATATAAATTTTCTTCTTGTCATCTTGATAAATCTACTTGCATGGTCATTATCACCAAAACCCACAACTAGGGCTTGATTGCACTTTCACTTTGCAATTTAAGGGTATATCTTTAGTTCTACTAAGGATTTAATGTATATTGAAACAAAGAGCATTTAACTACCCTAATGCTTAGTCTATTCTAAGGCTACAAAAATTATAGTGAGCACACAATAATACAATGAAGCTACCATAAAAATTTAAGGACTAAAGCTATCACCAATTTACCACAAAAATTCCTAAAATATTTAACCTAATAATATTAAACAGTCTCAAATGATTTAATAGCCCCTAGTATCAACATGTATATGCATACATTAATTACACCAATAGATAGATCACAATTTTAGGAACCTAACAAAATTTGTTTCACAATTTTTGGGTATCTACAAGATTTTATATTAATTAAACAAAACTGGCTCTCGAATAAATATATAAAGCTAATTCTAATTCTTTACGAAAAAGAGAAACCGAACTGGCCCAGCGCGGCCCACGTGGGCGTGACCCACGCGCGAAAGCGGCCCTCTGCGGGGAGCCCACAAGCACGTTGGTGTTTTAGCAGAAAAGCCCCTGTGCTTTCTGCTATTAACACGACCACTATGTGTCCTATTCCTTGAGTCAGCGATTATGCGTGAAGGCCCCTGAAAAGACTCATCTTCGCATCGGGGAGGTCCCTGAAGCCCTCGCGCTCACCAGCGTGATGGTGGCCAGCACGGAGCCGCTACGTCGGCCAACTGGGACCCATGCAGACCTAGTTACGGGGTCGATGCTCACCTTAGGATCGATGCGCAATGCTGGGCAGCAGTTAGAAGACCGGAGATGAAGTAGGGTGACTTCTCCACGTCGGCGGGCATCCTGCGGTGGCGACGACAATGTTCTATTGAGCTACGACACTAAGGAAGTAGTAGAAGTAGTGGTTGAGGATCAACGACTCACCAAGGACCTAGCCAAGGCGATGGTTTGGCTAGAGACTCCTCGAGCAAGGCTGGCCACGTACGCGCGGCGAGCTCAGTGATGAGCCGCGGCGGACACGACCACGTCAGTAGTGTCGAGACAGCGGTAGGGGTATGGCTCAAGTGCGCATGGCGAGGAGGGGTTCAAGGCATGTCTAGTAGTGCAGCCAATTTGGCTCAAGGTGGTCAGATGGGAGCTGCCCTCGGTGATGGGCGAACTCGGCCTTATCGGCACGGTGGCGGGGAAAAGCTCCAAAATTGAAGCTTGGTCGTGCCCGCTTGAAGGTTGGGTAGGGTCGGGTAGCTAGAGGACTTAATGACGAGGTCATGGAAGTGTTGAATCGGATTGAGGTGAACTCTCCCTGGCTGATTGCGAGGGCACGACTCTGATGATAGAGGCGGCAGGGAGAGGGGATGGGTCCGAGCTCTAGCCATCCTCAACTTGGCAGCAAGCTATCGGCCAGACCTGAGGCAGCGTCTGCGCCCTCGCTACGTGACAACATGGCTAGACCACGTGTACGTGCGTGGAGGCAGGTGGGGGCGCGACATACGTGGCCACAGCACCATTAAGGTGATGCAACGACGCAAGGCAGACGGGACAACCCACGTGCATGCGGTGACAAGGCGAGCAGCAGCAGCACCGCATGACAGTGGCCATGGGCAGTAGTGGCTGCGCCCCAATAGCTTGGCAAGGTGGTAGTGGCGGTGACAGCGGTGCGGTGGTGAGGGGAGCAGCAACGCAGCGGCCTGTAGCGCTAGGCCACATCCAAGCCATGGCCAGGCCAAAAGCAGCCTCGGCAGGCCACACATGGCAGCGCATGTGCAAGCGGTGCAACCAGCATGGCGACGCTGTGCACCCGAGCATGGTGACTACGCCCATGTGGCCAACCATCCCAAGACTGTGTCGTGCATGAATTTTAAAGCGTTGATAGCAACTAAACTATTGAGGTTGACACTAAACCGCCTTCACTATGCTAAAGAGGGTCTATTAGGCTACCAAACCAAGCTAAAACACGACACCACCTCTTAACTCAATTTCACAAAATAAATCCCCAAACATGGCATTGTCTTATTGTCAATAAACTTAAAGAATCTTCTAAGTCTTGAGTTGAATTAAATTTCAAGTTCCATTTCTAGGCCATTAGAAGCATTAGCTAGCGAAGTTATTTTTCAACGGCAAGGATTTCATTGTCATCTATAAAGTTTGTACTTCAAACTTTATTTAGGTGTCGCACACATGTTCTATAATATTTTTGCTCAATAAAAATTGGTTTTGAACCCTACTTGACATAACATGAGCTATTGAATCAATTTTTTATTTAACATTTTTATTGGTCATTTTAGGTTACAAGAAATTTATCTACACATTCTATCACATGCATTATCTCATAAACATTATGCTCATGATAGGGTTTAGTAGTTTGTTTAGGGCATAACACCGAGGGTGTTACAGCTCTAGCCCCCTTAAACAAAATCTCATCCCAAGATTTCATGTGTGTGCCTAGTGTGGGAAAGAGATAAGAAATAAATTTCAATTTACATAATTACCTTGGTGAACTAGAAAGGAGATGGGGATAATGCTCCAGAATATAACTCTCCTATTCCCAAGTTGCTTCATCCTCCGAATGATTTTGCCATTAGACTTTATAGAATTTTACCACTTTGTTCCAAGTGACTCTCTCTTTTTCATCCAAGATTTTGATAGGGTGCTCAATATAAGAAAGGTCAGGTTGGAGAGGGAGTCCTTCAATTTCCACCACTTCATCCAGAACCCTCATACACTTCTTTAACTAGGAAACATGGAATACATTATGGGCTGCTGACAAAATATTCGGGAGTTGGAGACGGTAAGCAACAAAACCACATCGCTCCAAAATTTTATAAGGTCCAACATAACGAGGAGCTAACTTTCCATGGACTCCAAACCGATGCACATCTCTCATCGGGGATACCTTTAGGTACACATGGTCACCAACTTCAAACTGCAAGGCCCTTCTCCTCTTGTCCGCATAAGCTTTCTGATGGTTCTGAGCTGTTTTCAAATGACTCTGAATAACATGACCTATTCTGTTGCCTCTTTGATAAAATCAGGTCTAAAGTACCCATGGTCACCAATTTCAACCCAGTTAAGAGGTGTTCTACATTTCTTACCATATAGGGCCTCGAACGGTGCCATTTGAATGCTCTCTTGATAGCTATTGTTATAGGAAAACTCAGCTAAAGTCAAGCATTCATCCCATTTTTCTAGATAAGAAATGGCACAAGCTCTCAATATGTCTTCAAGTACTTGATTGACCCTTTCCGTCTGACCGTCAGTTTGCGGGTGATAAGGTAAACTTTTGAGGAGATGAGTACCAAGACATTTCGGGAGTTGTGTAACACCCTAGGTGTTTGTCACCAATTAAGCAGTGGGTTTGAGCTCCAACATGACAAGTTTAGTGGTAATCAAGAGCTCTAGTTCAAACTTGTAAGTGGTGACAAAGGTGTTGGGATCAACTCTCTAAGAATGAGCCCCAACTTAAACTTGGACAACACACCTTGCTTCTATGTTGACCCTTTTCAGAGGTATGCTTGAGTAATGTGGAAGATGTCTGTCAACAGAATATCGTCGGCAGTCCTCCGAGGGGTATCCCATGAAGGTAGATTTGTCGGTGGGGATGCGCATAATCAGGAACCAGATGGTGACACAAGGCGCAGAGACAGCGATTTAGACAGGTTTGGGCCATCTGATCGACATAATACCCTACGTCCTGTGTCTATGTTGTATTGTATTAATCTATAGTAGATAGATCTTGTCCACTAGGGGACCCCTGCCTCTCCTTATATACTATGGAGGGGTAGGGTTATAAGGAAAGTATCCTATTTGGTACTATACAATAGCTTGCGGTGCACGCCGAACAGCGCCGTGCACGCTTTGATCTTATGGGCTAGGCCACCTCTGATGGTGCGGCCCATGTCTTGTCTTGAGGATACCGGGGGCCATACCCCCACAGCTAGTCCCCGAGCCTAACAGTAGGTGACGTAGTCACATGGTGCCAGGGTTAGAAAGTAGAAGACCAGCCGAGCAGGCAGGCAGTCCCTGGGCATAGCCTCGAGATGAGAAAAGCGCACATTCACCGCAAGGTGAAGTGTGCCCACTTAGTCCCCGAGCCTGCTGAAAGATGAAGAATGAATCTGGTAGCAGGGTCAAAGAAAAAGAAGTCTAAAAGCTTTGCCGACGTCATCCAACATGCACGTATCAAGACCCCAGATGTGATGTCCAAGATCAGCACCCTAATCCAAACAACATGGAGTAGCTTGATAGCACACCGATGAGACGTAGCAAGATCCGACCACCAAGGGCGATGTCCGAGCGTCGAGGAGTCCCCGGCATAGGTGGTGATGTCCGAGCACCGAGGAGTTCCCGGCGCAGCTGGCGATGTCCAAGCACCGAAGAGCGAGGACTCCCCGGCGTTGCTGGCGATGTCCGAGCGCCAAGGAGCGAGGAGTCCCCGGCGCCACTGGCGATGTCCAAGCGCCAAGGAGCGAGGAGTCCCCAGCATCACTGGTGATGTCTGAGCATCGAGGAGCGAGGAGTCCCTAGTGTTGTTGGCGATGTCCGAGCGCCGAGGAGCGAGGAGTCCTCGGCGTCGCTGGCGATGTCCGAGCGCTGAGGAGCAAGGAGTCCCCGGCGTCGCTGGCGATGTCCAAGCGCCGAGGACCGAGGAGTCCCCGGCTGTCGCTGGTGATGTCCGAACATCGAGGAGCGAGGAGTCCCTAGCGTCGCTAGCGATGTCCGAGCGCCGAGGAACGAGGAGTCCCCGACGTCGCTGGTGATATCCGAGCACCAATGAGCTAGGAGTCCCCGATGTCGCTGGTGATGTCTGAGCACCGAAGAGCGAGGACTCCTAGGCGTTGCTGGCGATGTCCGAGCACCTAGGAGTCCCCGGCGTCGCTGGCGATGTCCGAGCACCGAGGAGCGAGGAGTCCCCGGCACCGCTGGCGATGTCCGAGCGCCGAGGAGCGAGGAGTCCCCGACATCACTGGCGATGTCCGAGCGCCGAGGAGCGAGGAGTCCCTGGCGTCGCTGGTGATGTCTGAGCGCCGAAGAGTCCTCGGCGTAGGCGGTGATGTCCGAGCACCGAGGAGTTCCTAGCGGAGCTGGCGTCGTTCAAGCAGCAAGGAGTCCCCGATGTAGGTGGCGATGTCCATGCGGTGAAGTGTGCCCACTTAGTCCTCGAGCATGAAGAATCCGAGCGCTGAGGAGTAACCGACGTAGCTGGCGATGAAGCACGAGCGGCGAACAGTCTGGTCAACTGGTCGGCAGTGAAGTGAGCATTGAGTAGAAGCGATCGACAAACAATCCGATGAACTAGTCAGCGATGGAGTCCACGAACCAAGCGGTCTGACTAGTTGATCGGTGGAGAAGTCAGAGCACCAGGTGATCCGATCACCTGGATGATGATCCAATCACTTGGACGATGATCCTGCAATACAAATATATAGAACGGGTAGTACATGACGCACAAATAAATAAACTCTGGAGAAAAATCAGCAATGGTGATGAAACGGCGTATGTAGTTTGGTGATCAGTTGGTGTGAAAATATATTTATATTTAATATAAACCGCCCGAACAGTTAGTGTGTAGCTGAGTCTCCAGCCCTAGCTAGCCCGTTAACCATAACGCGGAGCGCGGAGCTCGTGCACGTGTAGGAGGAACAGACGTGACCAAGGAGCCGCTGCCGACCACCCATAACGCAAAGCGCGGAACCCATAGCACGTGTAGGGAGGAGCCGGAGACAAGGCCATCTTTGGAGGCGTCCGAGCGTCAACATGACTGTTTGGGGGTTCGGAAAATCATTTGGAGAGCAAACATGGAGAAAACAGCTCGGAGAAAAATTATGGCGATATACGGAGATTGGAGAATATTTAGAAGAATATTAAAACATGACTTAGCTTTAGACAGAAAGTCTGGTCGGTGGCGTATGGCGTTATCTGGTTGGTGTTGACGAAATTGCCCGGTGCTCGAGCTTTCCGAACTGTCGTCATCATGGCGGCGATCGCGGTTGTAACGGTGCCGTTCTTCACGGCGATCATCGTTGCGACGACGGCAGGTGATTGGAGTAAGTAGTCTGGGCGACATCATCCTTATATTTCTAATCGGCCTTAGGCAGATCAGATTTGAGGAGATCATTGACTGGTCGGAGAAACGATGCTGTATGGTGGAGTAGATGAGACGTGGCTGAAGCGTGCTTGATGCGTGCGTTGTCTTCATAGTTGTCGTTGGAGTAGATAAATCCATGGCCTTGACGCGTGAAGACGTCAGACTCTCGTAGTAGCAGAGGCAATCAGTGCGGAAGCCAAAGCCCCGTCGTGTCCATATACGTCTTGGCGTTGCTTGCTTGTGGAAGCTATAACTAGCTTGCATGATGACGTAGATCATGAACTCATGCATGCAAGCCGAAATTAACCAGCACGCCTTTTAGATCTTGGATGCTCCTTTGTTTACTGGATGGATGATTATGGAATAGTCGGTTGGTGGTGTACCACCACGTGATGATGCGTACTCCCCCGTGCCGGATGCTGCAATCTTAAGGTGAGGGCACGGTGGATACCGAGATGGAACCCATCACGATGTTGGATGTAGGAGCAGAGGGATGCCGTGAAGACCATGTGTCACATCCACCGTTGGCCGTAGCTGAACGTCACCACCGTGATGATCCAAACCATCACGAACGACGTCGTTGGCAAAGAAATTTCCATCTGGTTCGCCAGGGATCAGCATGCACAACCCCTACCTGGCGCGCCAACTGTCGATAGAATATCATCGGCAGTCCTCCGAGGGGTATCCCACGAAGGTAAATTTGTCGGTGGGGATGCGCGTAATTAGGAACCGGTTGGTGACACAAGGCGCAGAGACAACGATTTAGATAGGTTCGGGCCGTCTGATCGACGTAATACCCTACATCCTGTGTCTTTGTTGTATTGTATTGATCTGTAGTAGATAGATCTTGTCCACTAGGGGACCCCTGCCTCTCCTTATATACTCTAGAGGGGTAGGGTTACAAGAAAAGTATCCTATTTGGTACTATACAATAGCTTGCGGTGCACGCTGAGCAGCGCCGTGCACGCCTTGATCTTGTGGGCTAGGCCACCTCTGATGGTGCGGCCCATGTCTTGTCTTGAGGATACCGGGGGCCATATCCCCACAGTGTCCCTTTTCATGTGCCTCACATTTATTTCCATCTACATTGACTATTGGAAAAGTTTCATGAAGTTTGGAATCAAGAAGTCATATGAAATGATAAATTATAATATTTCTTGAATCGCTTCATTAGGTGAATGGGAACATGGGATGTTGACCAAACCTTGCTACATTGCCCAACTGACTCTAATTGACCTCTACAACAAAAGTCATGAAGGGTTCGTGTTGAGCAAATGTCAAGAAAATGCTTCTAAGTGTGGGAATAGCTAAAATTATCTTTTTCATGATATGGTTTTGACCTGTGTTGACCAATTGTATGGATTGCTTGCATGGAGTCAAACCTTAAAAAAGTTGAAGTTTGAATGGAGTACAACAAACTTTATTTTTGAACCAAGCTTTGATTCAACTCCTAAGTGGCTAAAACCGTGGCCTCAAGTTTGGATGCAGTGCTGTTTTGGCCTCTTAGAAATCTTTCTAAGTCCCTGATCGACAACAGCTGAGTTGACATGTTGTGACATTTTTATCTTCCAAATTCATATGGTAACTCAATTGATTCCTTAATATGAGTTGAAGTACACTTTGTGCTAGAAACAATGAAGCAAGTCCCATCAAGTTTGGAGTTTATTTGGATCTTTGAAGTTAGTTTCAAAATTAGCAAAGACTAACTATTTCTTGGAGTTAACTGAATCCCGGTTTCAGAGAATTGTATCTCCCTAACTAAGCTGGACCAATTCATGATCCTTTAAGCAAAGCTGCAGACCAAGAAGGTTCACAACAAACTTTGTTCAAGGGTCATGAGCTAGTTTGGTCCCTAACTTAGTCAAACTGAGGACTCAAAACTGAACCCAGTACTATTTTGGATCTCAAAAATTTGGCTGTCTGGAATTTTCAGTGGCAATGATGATTGGCATTTCACGTTCTCGGATTTTTGTTAAGCAACTCAAGTTGAGCCAAATATAAAAGTTGGAGTTTACATCATGAAGAAGGAATAGGAAGAAGTTGGATCAAATTTGACCATGTTTGGACCAAGTAATTGGAGCACAAGCAGAGTGAAGCCTAACCCTTATTTAGTCGTTGACACTATCAACTTGGGGCTTAATTAGCCGCTAATGGAGAGCTCTAATGGCCAGGCATCCTTAATGAGTTTTGTAGATCATCAGGTGGGCTTCAACTTTGCTTTTGGGCCCAAGGTCGAAATCTGCCCGTAGCTGGCCCAATTTGTCTCCCACCTTACCCACTTCACCACACGCCACGTGCTTGATGTAATATCAACGTGGCCATCGTACCTGGACGCCGCGACCCCCCGTCTCTTCCAGCGTAGCCGCCTCGATATGGAGCGACCGAGCCCTCTCTCGGCCTCCCTCACTTGCTCTCTCCTTCCCTGGTGCTCGCCATCACTCTCCCTCGCCCTCGGTGCCACGTGCGCGCGCAGAGCATGAACGCCACATCCCAGCCAGTCTCACCCTCAACCTCCCCGCTCTGCGTTGCCTCCTCTGCGCCACCTTCCCGTTCGCGCAGCCACCTGTAGCTTGCTGCCGTCGGAGCGCCGGCCATTGCCACCTCTTGCTACCATGGCCACACCACCTAGGGCCACCTCAGGCCAGGCCAAGGCCACCCACAGGTGCACGCCGGTGCCCTGATGCTCCACCGCCACTCCTCGATCGACGGCATGGCCTCCTTCGGCCTTAAACGGTGAGCTCCCGCGCGTCCTCTGCTCCAAGTCGCGTGAAGGACCTCGTGCAAGAATTCGATGAAAGGGAAGGGCCTAACTACAAAGATATATACTCAGTTGAATAGTGCCTAGAAGGACCTGTTCACTGGAATATGTTTTCGTGAAAATTTAGGGGCCTCGGTGCAAATCTATTTTTCTTTTATGGTTGAAACTTTGGAAAATCATAATAAATCATAGAAAAATCATAAAATAGCAAATGAGGACGTTTTGGAATCCTTGTGAGTAGATATACACAGTAGAGTCATCTTATAATATGTGTTAGTAGAAGGTTTTTGCTGTTTTTATTTATCTAGGTTAATTAGGGTTTTCTAGTGATAAATTCATATCTAAAGTTGTGTTGCTCCAAATGAGGTGAAATTTTTATGGTAGGCTACTGATGCTATGTGTGTGATGTGGTAAACATTTCATGGTCATTGGATGTAGTATGATTGAGTTATTGATTTAACTTGATTAATGCTTTATAAATGGTTTTAAATGGTTTATAAATAATTTATATATGCAAAAATGTGAAATGTGGTTCCTTTGCCCTTGCATGGTGATAATGTGAGCTGAGAAACCATAATATGTCTATGTGTTTATAGAAAATGATGATCTTTAGATTTATCTTGCTGTTACATGTTTTCTTGCAATAGCAATTTGTCTTTTTCATAGTAATTAAATTATAAAACCTGAGCATGTGAAATTTGTGAAGTAGCCATTTTTTATAACATCCACCACTCATAAAAATCTTACCCCCAAACTAGTTATTCTAATATATCACTAAAATTATATATATGTTTATTAGGAGAAAGGATTAATAAAAGCATAATTATAGATAAAGCTTGTAATTGTATTTGGTGATGCTTTGAGTGATTGGTGTTCAATAAAGTGTTGTTAAGTATGTTAGTGGTGGTTGAAGTTCTTGCATGGCTCATGCGTGTATGCTCTTTGTTAGCAAAGCAAGTGAAACATCAAATTGTTATATTCTAAAATAGCTGCATGTGTATTTTCTGTTGTGATGATAACTTTGTGATGCAAATGATGTTTTATGTGAATGTGTTGAATACCAAAGTTGTAGATAAATTTCTTATATTTCTTGTCCTAAAATTTCATGATTTTAGGCCTGCTGGTTTAGGAGTTATAGATTTTACAATTTTACTGTCAGCTTTTGCATGTGCTCAGAACAGATCTGAATGATTGTATTGTTTGGATTATTTAAACATGGAATCATATATTGATGATAATAATAAAGTTATAGAGAACTTAATAATATTTCTAAAAAGTTAAATATCATGTTTGTTGGATGATTAGAACTCCAGTTATGTATTTCTGAAGTTACTATCAGTTTGTTGTCCTTAGTTGTATAAGCTCTGCTTCATGATATATTTTGTCCATGTTATTTGTTGAATCAAATTTTGGTATTAATAACAAAGTTTTAGATAATTTCATTAGATTTCCAAAAAGTCTAGTATCACCCTTGTTGGAGGCTTATAACTCTAGTTATGGTTAAATTGAATGGCTGCTATGTTGCTGTCTAGATTTTGTGCATATACTTGAAGTTGATTGCTTATGCTTGATCTTGATTGTGTGATGGCTAGGATTAGCTGGTGCTAGATGTTTGCTTAAAGTAGCTTAACTTGAGTGCCTCATTGGTGAAAGCTTGGTGTTATTTTCTTCTAACTTACCATGATAGGTTTGTGTAATAATTAATTCAATGACTTGCTTTCTAAGTGCTTATATCTTGAGGTGTAACCCGATGCTCGTCTTTAATGCTTTTATATGATACATCTCATGCTACCATTCCTCGCATTCATGCACCACGTGAAGGACATGATGTTGGAGTCGAACTAGAAGATGGTGTTGGTGGATAAGCCCTGAAGGTGAGGTTTGGTGGACGGATCCAGAAGATGGAAGCACTTCGAGAGTACATGCCTGAACAGGAGATGCTCGCCAAGCGAGTGTCATCTAACAAAAACTGACCTAGTGTTGGATCCTAGGCAAGCCCCAGAGCATTCTAAGCTTCCTATGCTTTTACAAACATCACTTGAGTCCTTTATGTTTGATGCATTAGGTTATAAGAGTTGAATTGGAAACACTTGATGCATAGAACTACCTTGTCTAGATATATATACCTTTAACCTTGTGTAGGTCTAGGATTGAATATATGCTTAGCCATGCTTAGACCGGTAGAAGTCAGGTGATTTCCTGTCACCTGCGAGATATAGGTGGATATCGAAGCACTGTTGGCTATATTTGCTATTGTTGAAAAGAACCCTGGGATATGTAACTAGAGGCCGGATGGAGTCTATGCATAGGTTGGCTCATGTGATTCTGTCTATGTCGATCAAGGACCGTACCATTATTGGAACTTTTGTCGAGATTGAACGCATGCCTCTCACTTAGCTGCCCGGATAACTCGTTCTGACCGTGAAGCCGAGTAGCTCAACTCAGGCCGGGCCCTGTTCTATGAAAGTGCGCACTCTGGATGGTAGTAAGGATGTGCGGGGAGCCAGACGTGAGCCCAAGGGTAGGGTAGTCCTGATCGTCCTGGCAGCTGGTTGTCCCTAATTGTGCGGCGCTGATCAAACCCATGAAATGTGGACCTGAGTTGTACCAAAGGCGACCTAAGACTACCTTAGCGTAGGTATGTCTGGATTTGTGTTAGGAATAAATTCCCAGCTGGTTGAAATCGATTCGAATCGCCGTCTCTCCCGGACAGTGAGAAACTTGGCTAGCTCCAACATCGTAGTAATTAGATTATGGAATATGATGGTTCTGATGGATATGAAAATCTTACACCGGCTATGGTTACTATTGTTATGCTACTAAATGATATACCACATGTTTGACACAGGTTAGTTACTAATTTAGAGATGAATAGTTATAATTAACTTGATGACCAAATTATAAAATGTATAGCTGAATTAGTGGCTTTTTATGCAAAATGTTGTCAAGCTAGCTCCACTTATAAAGCCTTGTATAATCCTTGGTGTCACTTTATTTTTGGTTTATGACGGGTAAGTCTAGTTGAGTACATTCAAGTACTCAGGATTTATCCCACCAAGTTGCAGGTGAAGTTCTCGGCCTGCTGAAGATGGTGGCTAACTACCGGTGGGCTTGGTGACTTTATATTTATTTCTCATCTATATGCTTTTATCAGAGAATGTCAGTTATGCTAGCAATGTATTTAGAACTTATATTAATGTAATCATTTGAAAACTATGTTGTTTTCCTATAACTAGTTTTGAAACCCAAACTTGTACTGTTATTTGTGAACCCTTTTGAAATATTATTTCCACTGCAACTCTGTGTATGTGATGTGTATTTGCTTAATCGTGTGATCTTGGTTGTGATGTTGATGTACCGAGGTCCTTCATGACACTCAGCGGACTACCGGGTTTATATAAGTGAAAGTATGTGCGCGTCAACATATTAAATGGGGACAGCTGTATTTGAGCTTGTATGAATTATGCGGTTCTATCACAAGTTGCTCCCAGAAGCGAGACATAAAGACTGACCCTCTATCAGAAACAATGGTAAGAGGAACTCCATGTGGGGTCACAACCCTATCAAAATACAACTTGGCATACTTCTTGGCTGAATACCTTGTATCCACCGGAAAGAAATGAGCGGACATGGTATGGCTATCCACAATAACCCAAATAGAGTCATACCCCTTTGCCGTGCGGGGCAAACCCACAACAAAGTTGTAACACCCTGGGTGTTTAAGTATTAAAAACTGGACATATCATCATATGCATTGCAAGACATTGGTTATATTGCAAACTTTGATATGCATTCACTAAAACAAGTTTACATTTATGTTATAAGTATTGCTTGGTATTGTTTGAATCAAGTTTGAAATCTTTGTATTGATTTGAAATTCCGAAAACCCTGATTTTCAATATTTAAATCCTACCCTGAAAACCCATTTCAAAATCGAAGCACATTTTGGGGTTGTGTCTAAAAGGAAAGTTGTAGAGCTTGTCGAGTTGTACAAAGTTTGTTTTTGGAGTTTTTCAAGTTGTTTAGTAAAATTTGAAGTTATTTGAAAAGGCAAAATTCCTTAAATGTCCCCTATTTGAATTTAAAAGTTCATTTCAAAATGTAGACTGAATTAGGGGTTGGTTATAAAAGCAAAGTTGTAGAACTTTTGATTTTGAACAACTTTTGTTTTTGGAGATTTTTGAGTTGTTACAAAAATTTGGGAGTAATTTGAGTTTCAAATTGGATGGCAATTCTGTAATTTCGATGAACAGTGTTCACCGCTCTTGCTACACCGCCGGCGACCTTCGGTTTGCTTCTAGGCGCGGTCGTGGCCGTCTTTGGCGTCACGCTGGCGCGGTGAAGGCCACTGCGTAGCTTCCTTGCGCTTCTGAGCCGCTCTATTTAGCCTTGGTCATCGCCGTTTGCCCCGCTCTCTTGCTCTGTTTTCTCGACGCCACGACCATAACTCCGGCGAGCTCTCACCATCACTTTAGCGCACTCCAGCCGCTGCAAAGTTTGTCACAGCTCCGCCTACTCCTTTGGCACCCAACCAACCTGCTTTTGTCACTTGTCTTCACCGGAAACTCGCGGTGCGCGCTCCTCTTCCTCGCGGCCGGCAACCTCACCCGCGATCCCGTTTCGTCGTGGTCAGCGTGTTGCGGTGAGTCTCTGTCCTTGCCGAGCCATGATTCAGTTTCTCCACGATGATGTGGTGCTTTGTACCTTGATGCTTGATCAAATTGTCCACCGCAGCCACCGGAGCGTCACCATCGCCGTTGCTTGCTCTGCCGTGATCGCTGTGTCCGTCGAACGGTGTCTCCAGTGCTCCTCCGGCCTTGTGCTCTACTCAGTCGTGTTTGGGGTGAGCTACTAATGCTTCTTGGGCCATCTGTTTAAGCTTTACAAGTCTCACATCGCCAGCATAGCGTAGCCGCGCCGTCATGGCCGCCGTGGCCATCTGTTTAAGCTTTATTAAAAAGGCTTTTACGCAAAAGAACTTTGATTATTGCTAAAGCCATACCTTGAATCCCTGAGCCTGCATTCATAAGTTCTATCAGTTTTTATTTCGGTTAAGTCTTGTTGAGTACTTTTGTACTCAGGGTTCGTTGACCCTTGTTGCAGGTGAGCCTCATGAGCAGATCTATTTTGGATCGTGCGGCATGACTGTTGTTCAGTGCAATGACGATAAGTAAATGTGTGGTCCTTAGGCAGGGCAGCTTTAATTGTGTGTTTTGTATTATATTATAATGCCACTCCACTACTTTGTTTTGTATTATTAACTGAACTTAGTTGTATGGTTTGAAACAAATGGTTTTTAAACTATGTTATTGTAAGACTTCCGTTGTTTTTACTCTGGTGTATCTATTTGAATAAACTATTATAATACTGCAATGACTCTGCAATGTGATCCTGCTCGGAAATCGTGGATGATTCGGGGTTCCCCGAGGACAGCCGATAGTCTTCTTAAGTTACCGAGAATATATGCATAGACGTCAAAGGTCATTGGACAGTGATAGGTGCATGTGAGCCCTATAATTTAGGAGGTTCTGCCAATTAAGGTCCGTCCGTTGTTGAATTGCATGAGTGAGACTTTGTAGTACTAACCACATACTCTGGTAAGCCTTAACTTGGCTATTCTATTACGAGAATGGCTACTCGCGCACTGGGAGTGGAGAGATGGCGGGAATAGCATGTACCCACATGGCAATAGGCTGGAT
Source organism: Miscanthus lutarioriparius (assembly GCA_904845875.1). Taxonomy (NCBI): domain Eukaryota; kingdom Viridiplantae; phylum Streptophyta; class Magnoliopsida; order Poales; family Poaceae; genus Miscanthus; species Miscanthus lutarioriparius. Next base: position 45,944,391 of record CAJGYO010000004.1, on the reverse strand, counting down.
TGGTGGAGTATTGTATTCTCGGGTGGCGTGGACCCGTTCTTGTTTAGAGGATCCGAGGGTAGGTTGATATATGTAAGTCGGGGACCTGCATATGTCGTGTGGTCTGGAATTCCCAACTGGGTTTTTAATCGGTTTGAATCATCGTTGCTCCTCGGTTATGGAGACTCAACTCACTGTTCATCATCGTAGTGTTAATAACTGGAACTGGAGGATGGTTTGAGAAAGTGTTGGATACGAAGTTTCATGATCTCTATACGGATCGTGTCAGCTTTGTATATGATCTTATGAAGTTTTAAATGTTGATGTAAAGAATTTTATTAAAAAGGCTTTTACGTAAAAGAACTTTGATTATTGCTAAAGCCATACCTTGAATCCTTGAGCCTGCATTCATCAGTTCTATCAGTTTTTATTTCGGTTAAGCCTTGTTGAGTACTTTTGTACTCAGAGTTCGTTGACCCTTGTTGCAGGTGACCCTCATGAGCAGATCTGTTTTGGATCGTGCTGCATGACTGTTATTTAGTGCGATGACGATAAGTAAATGTGTGGTCCTTGGGTAGGGCAGCTTTAATTGTGTGTTTTGTATTATATTATAATGCCACTCCACTACTTTGTTTTGTATTATTAACTGCACTTAGTTGTATGGTTTGAAACAAATGGTTTGTAAACTATGTTATTGTAAGACTTCCGTTGTTTTTCCTCTGGTGTATCTATTTAAATAAACTATTATAATACTGCAATGACTCTGCAATGTGATCCTGCTCGGAAATCGTGGATGATTCGGGGTTCCCCGAGGACAGCCGATAGTCTTCTTAAGTTACCGAGAATATATGCATAGACGTCAAAGGTCGTTGGACAGTGATAGGTGCATGTGGGCCCTATAATTTAGGAGGTTCTGCCAATTAAGGTCCGTCCGTTGTTGAATTGCATGAGGTGAGACTTTGTAGTACTAACCACATACTCCGGTAAGCCTTAACTTGGCTATTCTATTACGAGAATGGCTACTCGCGCACTGGGAGTGGAGAGATGGCGGGAATAGCATGTACCCACATGGCAATGGGCTGGATTGGTGGAGTACTGTATTCTCGGGTGGCGTGGACCCGTTCTTGTTTAGAGGATCCGAGGGTAGGTTGATATATGTAAGTCAGGGACCTGCATATGTCGTGTGGTCTGGAATTCCCAGCTGGGTTTTTAATCGGTTCGAATCATCGTTGCTCCTCGGTTATGGAGACTCAACTCACTGTTCATCATCGTAGTGTTAATAACTGGAACTTGAGGATGGTTTGAGAAAGTGTTGGATACGAAGTTTCATGATCTCTATACGGATCGTGTCAGCTTTGTATATGATCTTATGAAGTTTTAAATGTTGATGTAAAGAATTTTATTAAAAGGGCTTTTACGTAAAAGAACTTTGATTATTGCTAAAGCCATACCTTGAATCCCTGAGCCTGCATTCATCAGTTCTATCAGTTTTTATTTCGGTTAAGCCTTGTTGAGTACTTTTGTACTCAGAGTTCGTTGACCCTTGTTGCAGGTGAGCCTCATGAGCAGATCTATTTTGGATCGTGCTGCATGACTGTTGTTCAGTGCGATGATGATAAGTAAATGTGTGGTCCTTGGGCTGGGCATCTTTAATTGTGTGTTTTGTATTATATTATAATGCCACTCCACTACTTTGTTTTGTATTATTAACTGAACTTAGTTGTATGGTTTGAAACAAATGGTTTGTAAACTATGTTATTGTAAGACTTCCGCTGTTTTTACTCTGGTGTATCTATTTGAATAAACTGTTGTAATACTGCAATGACTCTGTAATGTGATCCTGCTCGGAAATCGTGGATGATTCGGGGTTCCCCGAGGACAGCCGATAGTCTTCTTAAGTTACCGAGAATATATGCATAGACGTCAAAGGTCATTGGACAGTGATAGGTGCATGTGAGCCCTATAATTTAGGAGGTTCTGCCAATTAAGGTCCGTCCGTTGTTGAATTGCATGAGTGAGACTTTGTAGTACTAACCACATACTCTGGTAAGCCTTAACTTGGCTATTCTATTACGAGAATGGCTACTCGCGCACTGGGAGTGGAGAGATGGCGGGAATAGCATGTACCCACATGGCAATAGGCTGGATTGGTGGAGTATTGTATTCTCGGGTGGCGTGGACCCGTTCTTGTTTAGAGGATCCGAGGGTAGGTTGATATATGTAAGTCAGGGACCTGCATATGTCGTGTGGTCTGGAATTCCCAGCTGGGTTTTTAATCGGTTTGAATCGTCGTTGCTCCTCGGTTATGGAGACTCAACTCACTGTTCATCATCGTAGTGTTAATAACTGGAACTTGAGGATGGTTTGAGAAAGTGTTGGATACGAAGTTTCATGATCTCTATACGGATCGTGTCAGCTTTGTATATGATCTTATGAAGTTTTAAATGTTGATGTAAAGAATTTTATTAAAAAGGCTTTTACGCAAAAGAACTTTGATTATTGCTAAAGCCATACCTTGAATCCCTGAGCCTGCATTCATAAGTTCTATCAGTTTTTATTTCGGTTAAGCCTTGTTGAGTACTTTTGTACTCAGAGTTCGTTGACCCTTGTTGCAGGTGACCCTCATGAGCAGATCTGTTTTGGATCGTGCTGCATGACTGTTGTTTAGTGCGATGACGATAAGTAAATGTGTGGTCCTTGGGCTGGGCAGCTTTAATTGTGTGTTTTGTATTATATTATAATGCCACTCCACTACTTTGTTTTGTATTATTAACTGAACTTAGTTGTATGGTTTGAAACAAATGGTTTGTAAACTATGTTATTGTAAGACTTTCGCTGTTTTTACTCTGGTGTATCTATTTGAATAAACTATTGTAATACTACAATGACTCTGTAATGTGATCTTGCTCAGAAATCGTGGATGATTCGGGGTTCCCCGAGGACACTCGACAGTCTTCTTAAGTTACCGAATATATGCATAGACGCGTCAAAGGTCGCTGGACGTTGGATCGTGCATGTGGGCCCTATAATTTAGGAGGTTCTCGCCAATTAAGGTCCGTCTGTTGTTGAATTGCATGAGGTGAGACTTTGTAGTACTAACCACATACTCCGTAAACCTTAACTTGGCTATTCTATTACGAGAATGGCTACTCGCGACCGGGAGTGGAGAGATGGCGGAATAGCGTGTACCCACGTGGCAATGGGCTAGATTGGTGGAGTATCAGATTCTCGGGTGGCATGCACTGCGTTCTTATTTAGAGGATCCGAGGGTAGGTTGATATATGCAAGTCGGGGACCTGCATATGTCGTGTGGTCTGGAATTCCCAGCTAGGTTTTTAATCGGTTCGAATCATCATTGCTCCTCGGTTATGGAGACTCAACTCACTGTTCATCATCGTAGTGTTAATAACTGGAACTTGAGGATGGTTTGAGAAAGTGTTGGATACGAAATTTCATGATCTCTATACTGATCGTGTCAGCTTTGTATATGATCTTATGAAGTTTTAAATGTTGATGGTAAAGAATTTTATTAAAAAGGCTTTTACGCAAAAGAACTTTGATTATTGCTAAAGCCATACCTTGAATCCCTGAGCCTGCATTCATAAGTTCTATCAGTTTTTATTTCGGTTAAGTCTTGTTGAGTACTTTTGTACTCAGGGTTCGTTGACCCTTGTTGCAGGTGAGCCTCATGAGCAGATCTATTTTGGATCGTGCTGCATGACTATTGTTCAGTGCGATGATGATAAGTAAATGTGTGGTCCTTGGGCTGGGCATCTTTAATTGTGTGTTTTGTATTATATTATAATGCCACTCCACAACTTTGTTTTGTATTATTAACTGAACTTAGTTGTATGGTTTGAAACAAATGGTTTGTAAACTATGTTATTGTAAGACTTCCGCTGTTTTTACTCTGGTGTATCTATTTGAATAAACTGTTGTAATATCGCAATGACTCAGTAATTTGATCCTGCTTTCGAAATCATGGATGATTCGGGTTCCCGAGAACACCCGGATGTCTTTCTTAAGTTACCGGAATATATGCATAGACGCCAAAGGTCGCTGGATGTTGGCTCGCATGTGGGCCCTATAATTTAGGCGGTTACGCCAATTAAGGTCCGTCTGTTGTTGAATTGCATGAGGTGAGACTTTGTAGTACTAACCACATACTCGGTAAGCCTTAACTTGGCTATTCTATTACGAGAATGGCTACTCGCACACTAGGAGTGGAGAGATGGTGGGAATAGCGTGTACCCACGTGGCAATGGGTGGATTGGTGGAGTACTGTATTCTCGGGTGGCACGGACCCGTTCTTATTTAGAGGATCTGAGGGTAGGTTGATATATGCAAGTCGGGGACCTGCATATGTCGTGTGGTCTGGAATTCCCAGCTGGGTTTTTAATCGGTTCGAATCATCGTTGCTCCTCGGTTATGGAGACTCAACTCACTTGCTCATCATCGTAGTGTTAATAATCGGAACTTGAGGATGGTTTGAGAAAGTGTTGATACTGAAGTTTCATGATCTCTATAACGATCGTGTCGACTTTGTATATGATCTTATGAAGTTTTAAATGTTGATGGTAAAGAATTTTATTAAAAAGGCTTTTACGCAAAAAGAACTTTGATTATTGCTAAAGCCATACCTTGAATCCTCGAGCACTGCATTCATAAGTTCTATCAGTTTTATTTTCGTTAAGTCTTGTTGAGTACTTTTGTACTCGTGGTTCGCTTGACCCTTGTTGTAGGTGAGCCTCATGAGCGAGATCTGTTTTGGATCGTCTTTGCATGACTATTGTTCAAAGGCGATGATGACGATAAGTAAATGTGTGGTCCTTGGGTCAAGGCAGCTTTAATTGTGTGTTTTGTATTATATTATAATGCCACTCCACTACTTTGTTTTGTATTATTAACTGAACTTAGTTGTATGGTTTGAAACAAATGGTTTGTAAACTATGTTATTGTAAGACTTCCGCTGTTTTTACTCTGGTGTATCTATTTGAATAAACTATTGTAATACTGCAATGACTCTATAATGTGATCTTGCTCGGAAATCATGGATGATTCGGGGTTCCCCGAGGACACCCGACAGTCTTCTTAAGTTACCAGGAATATATGCATAGACGTCAAAGGTCGTTGGACAGTGACTGGTGCATGTGGGCCCTATAATTTAGGCGGTTCTGCCAATTAAGGTCCGTCCATTGTTGAATTGCATGAGGTGAGACTTTGTTGTACTAACCACATACTCCGGTAAGCCTTAACTTGGCTATTCTATTACGAGAATGGCTACTCGCGCACTGGGAGTGGAGAGATGGCGGGAATAGCGTGTACCCACGTGGCAATGGGCTGGATTGGTGGAGTACTGTATTCTCGGGTGGCACGGACCCGTTCTTATTTAGAGGATCTGAGGGTAGGTTGATATATGCAAGTCGGGGACCTGCATATGTCGTGTGGTCTGGAATTCCCAGCTGGGTTTTTAATCGGTTCGAATCATCGTTGCTCCTCGGTTATGGAGACTCAACTCACTGTTCATCATCGTAGTGTTAATAACTGGAACTTGAGGATGGTTTGAGAAAGTGTTGGATACGAAGTTTCATGATCTCTATACTGATCGTGTCAGCTTTGTATATGATCTTATGAAATTTTAAATGTTGATGGTAAAGAATTTTATTAAAAAGGCTTTTACGTAAAAGAACTTTGATTATTGCTAAAGCCATACCTTGAATCCCTGAGCCTGCATTCATAAGTTCTATCAGTTTTTATTTCGGTTAAGTCTTGTTGAGTACTTTTGTACTCAGGGTTCGTTGACCCTTGTTGCGGTGAGCCTCATGAGCAGATCTGCTTTTGGATCGTCTTTGCATGACCTGTTGTTCAAAGGCGATGACGATAAGTAAATGTGTGGTCCTTGGGCAGGGCATCTTTAATTGTGTGTTTTGTATTATATTATAATGACACTCCACTACTTTGTTTTGTATTATTAACTCGAACTTAGTTGTATGGTTTGAAACAAATGGTTTGTAAACTATGTTATTGTAAGACTTCCGTTGTTTTTACTCGGGGTATCTATTTGAATAAACTGTTGTAATACTACAATGACTCTGTAATGTGATCCTGCTTTCGGAAATCATGGATGATTCGGGGTTCCCCGAGGACACCCGACAGTCTTCTTAAGTTACCGGGAATATATGCATAGACGTCAAAGGTCGTTGGACGTTGGTGCATGTGGGCCCTATAATTTAGGCGGTTCTCGCCAATTAAGGTCCGTCCCATTGTTGAATTGCATGAGGTGAGACTTTGTTGTACTAACCACATACTCCGGTAAGCCTTAACTTGGCTATTCTATTACGAGAATGGCTACTCACGCGCTGGGAGTGGAGAGATGGCGGGAATAGCGTGTACCCACGTGGCAATGGGCTGGATTGGTGGAGTACTGTATTCTCGGGTGGCACGGACTCGTTCTTGTTTAGAGGATCTGAGGGTAGGTTGATATATGCAAGTCGGGGACCGTATATGTCGTGGTGGTCCGGAATTCCCAAATTGGGTTTTTAATCGGTTCAATCATCGTTGCTCCTCGGTTATGGAGACTCAACTCACTGCTCATCATCGTAGTGTTAATAATCGGAACTTGAGGATGGTTTGAGAAAGTGTTGGATACGAGGTTTCATGATCTCTATACTTCGTCGTCACGACTTTGTATATGATCTTATGAAGTTTTAAATGTTGATGGTAAAGAATTTTATTAAAAAAAGGCTTTTACGCAAAAGAACTTTGATTATTGCTAAAGCCATACCTTGAATCCTCGAGCCTGCATTCATAAGTTCTATCAGTTTTTATTTCGGTTAAGTCTTGTTGAGTACTTTTGTACTCAGGGTTCGTTGACCCTTGTTGCAGGTGAGCCTCATGAGCAGATCTGTTTTGGATCGTGCTTTGCATGACCGTTGTTCATCATGGCGATGACGATAAGTAAATGTGTGGTCCTTAAGGTAGGCATCTTTAATTGTGTGTTTTGTATTATATTATAATGCCACTCCACTACTTTGTTTTGTATTATTAACTGAACTTAGTTGTATGGTTTGAAACAAATGGTTTGTAAACTATGTTATTGTAAGACTTCCATTGCTTTTTACTCGGGGTATCTATTTGAATAAACTGCTGTAATACTACAATGACTCAGTAATGTGATCCCGCCGGAAATCATGGATGATTCGGGGTTCCCGAGAACACCCGACAGCCTTCTTAAGTTACCGGAATATATGCATAGACCTCAAAGGTCGTAGGGGCGTTGGATCGGTGCATGTGCACCCTATAATTTAGGAGGTTCTACCAATTAAGGTCCGTCTGTTGTTGAATTGCTTGAGGTGAGACTTTGTCGTACTAACCACATACTCCGTAAGCCTTAACTTGGCTATTCTATTACGAGAATGGCTACCCGCCAGACCGGGGGAGTGGAGAGATGGCGGAATAGCGTGTACCCACGTGGCAATGGGCTAGATTGGTGGAGTAATGTATTCTCGGGTGGCATGGACCCGTTCTTGTTTAGAGGATCCGAGGGTAGGTTGATATATGTAAGTCGGGGACCTGCATATGTCGTGTGGTCTGGAATTCCTAGCTGGGTTTTTAATCGGTTCGAATCGTCGTTGCTCCTTGGTTATGGAGACTCAGCTCACTGTTCATCATCGTAGTGTTAATAACTGGAACTTGAGGATGGTTTGAGAAGGTGTTGGATACGAAGTTTCATGTTCTCTATACGGATCATGTCAGCTTTATATATGATCTTATGAAGTTTTAAATGTTGATGTAAAGAATTTTATTAAAAAGGCTTTTACGCAAAAGAACTTTGATTATTGCTAAAGCCATACCTTGAATCCCTGAGCCTGCATTCATAAGTTCTATCAGTTTTTATTTCGGTTAAGCCTTGTTGAGTACTTTTGTACTCAGAGTTCGTTGACCCTTGTTGCAGGTGACCCTCATGAGCAGATCTGTTTTGGATCGTGCTGCATGACTGTTGTTTAGTGCGATGACGATAAGTAAATGTGTGGTCCTTGGGCTGGGCAGTTTTAATTGTGTGTTTTGTATTATATTATAATGCCACTCCACTACTTTGTTTTGTATTATTAACTGAACTTAGTTGTATGGTTTGAAACAAATGGTTTGTAAACTATGTTATTGTAAGACTTTCGCTGTTTTTACTCTGGTGTATCTATTTGAATAAACTATTGTAATACTACAATGACTCTGTAATGTGATCTTGCTCAGAAATCGTGGATGATTCGGGGTTCCCCGAGGACACTCGACAGTCTTCTTAAGTTACCGGGAATATATGCATAGACGTCAAAGGTCGTTGGACAGTGACTGGTGCATGTGGGCCCTATAATTTAGGAGGTTCTGCCAATTAAGGTCCGTCCGTTGTTGAATTGCATGAGGTGAGACTTTGTAGTACTAACCACATACTCCGGTAAACCTTAACTTGGCTATTCTATTACGAGAATGGCTACTCACAAGACCGGGAGTGGAGAGATGGCGGGAATAGCGTGTACCCACGTGGCAATGGGCTAGATTGGTGGAGTACTGTATTCTCGGGTGGCACAGGCCCGTTCTTATTTAGAGGATCCGAGGGTAGGTTGATATATGCAAGTCGGGGACCTGCATATGTCGTGGTGGTCCAAATTCCCAGCTAGGTTTTTAATCGGTTCGAATCATCATTGCTCCTCGGTTATGGAGACTCAACTCACTTGCTCATCATCGTAGTGTTAATAACTGGAACTTGAGGATGGTTTGAGAAAGTGTTGGATACGAAGTTTCATGATCTCTATAACGATCGTGTCGACTTTTGTATATGATCTTATGAAGTTTTAAATGTTGATGGTAAAGAATTTTATTAAAAAGGCTTTTACGCAAAAGAACTTTGATTATTGCTAAAGCCATACCTTGAATCCCTGAGCCTGCATTCATAAGTTCTATCAGTTTTTATTTCGGTTAAGTCTTGTTGAGTACTTTTGTACTCAGGGTTCGTTGACCCTTGTTGTAGGTGAGCCTCATGAGCAGATCTGTTTTGGATCGTGCTGCATGACTATTGTTCAGTGCGATGACGATAAGTAAATGTGTGGTCCTTGGGCTGGGCAGCTTTAATTGTGTGTTTTGTATTATATTATAATGCCACTCCACTACTTTGTTTTGTATTATTAACTGAACTTAGTTGTATGGTTTGAAACAAATGGTTTGTAAACTATGTTATTGTAAGACTTTCGCTGTTTCTACTCTGGTGTATCTATTTGAATAAACTATTGTAATACTACAATGACTCTGTAATGTGATCTTGCTCAGAAATCGTGGATGATTCGGGGTTCCCCGAGGACACTCGACAGTCTTCTTAAGTTACCGGGAATATATGCATAGACGTCAAAGGTCGTTGGACAGTGACTGGTGCATGTGGGCCCTATAATTTAGGAGGTTCTGCCAATTAAGGTCCGTCCGTTGTTGAATTGCATGAGGTGAGACTTTGTAGTACTAACCACATACTCCGGTAAACCTTAACTTGGCTATTCTATTACGAGAATGGCTACTCGCGCACTGGGAGTGGAGAGATGGCGGGAATAGCGTGTACCCACGTGGCAATGGGCTAGATTGGTGGAGTACTGTATTCTCGGGTGGCACAGACCCGTTCTTATTTAGAGGATCCGAGGGTAGGTTGATATATGCAAGTCGGGGACCTGCATATGTCGTGTGGTCTGGAATTCCCAGCTAGGTTTTTAATCGGTTCGAATCATCATTGCTCCTCGGTTATGGAGACTCAACTCACTGTTCATCATCGTAGTGTTAATAACTGGAACTTGAGGATGGTTTGAGAAAGTGTTGGATACGAAGTTTCATGATCTCTATACTGATCGTGTCAGCTTTGTATATGATCTTATGAAGTTTTAAATGTTGATGGTAAAGAATTTTATTAAAAAGGCTTTTACGCAAAAGAACTTTGATTATTGCTAAAGCCATACCTTGAATCCCTGAGCCTGCATTCATAAGTTCTATCAGTTTTTATTTCGGTTAAGTCTTGTTGAGTACTTTTGTACTCAGGGTTCGTTGACCCTTGTTGCAGGTGAGCCTCATGAGCAGATCTATTTTGGATCGTACTGCATGACTGTTGTTCAGTGCGATGACGATAAGTAAATGTGTGGTCCTTGGGCAGGGCAGCTTTAATTGTGTGTTTTGTATTATATTATAATGCCACTCCACTACTTTGTTTTGTATTATTAACTGAACTTAGTTGTATGGTTTGAAACAAATGGTTTGTAAACTATGTTATTGTAAGACTTCCGCTGTTTTTACTCTGGTGTATCTATTTGAATAAACTATTGTAATACTGCAATGACTCTGTAATGTGATCTTGCTCAGAAATCGTGGATGATTCGGGGTTCCCCGAGGACACTCGACAGTCTTCTTAAGTTACCGGGAATATATGCATAGACGTCAAAGGTCGTTGGACAGTGACAGGTGCATGTGGGCCCTATAATTTAGGAGGTTCTGCCAATTAAGGTCCGTCCGTTGTTGAATTGCATGAGGTGAGACTTTGTAGTACTAACCACATACTCCGGTAAGCCTTAACTTGGCTATTCTATTACGAGAATGGCTACTCGCGCACTGGGAGTGGAGAGATGGCGGGAATAGCGTGTACCCACGTGGCAATGGGCTGGATTGGTGGAGTACTGTATTCTCGGGTGGCACGGACTCGTTCTTGTTTAGAGGATCTGAGGGTAGGTTGATATATGCAAGTCGGGGACCTGCATATGTCGTGTGGTCTGGAATTCCCAGCTAGGTTTTTAATCGGTTCGAATCATCGTTGCTCCTCGGTTATGGAGACTCAACTCACTGTTCATCATCGTAGTGTTAATAACTGGAACTTGAGGATGGTTTGAGAAAGTGTTGGATACGAAGTTTCATGATCTCTATACTGATCGTGTCAGCTTTGTATATGATCTTATGAAGTTTTAAATGTTGATGGTAAAGAATTTTATTAAAAAGGCTTTTACGCAAAAGAACTTTGATTATTGCTAAAGCCATACCTTGAATCCCTGAGCCTGCATTCATAAGTTCTATCAGTTTTTATTTCGGTTAAGTCTTGTTGAGTACTTTTGTACTCAGGGTTCGTTGACCCTTGTTGTAGGTGAGCCTCATGAGCAGATCTGTTTTGGATCGTGCTGCATGACTATTGTTCAGTGCGATGACGATAAGTAAATGTGTGGTCCTTGGGCTGGGCAGCTTTAATTGTGTGTTTTGTATTATATTATAATGCCACTCCACTACTTTGTTTTGTATTATTAACTGAACTTAGTTGTATGGTTTGAAACAAATGGTTTGTAAACTATGTTATTGTAAGACTTCCGCTGTTTTTACTTTGGTGTATCTATTTGAATAAACTACTGTAATACTGCAATGACTCTATAATGTGATCTTGCTCGGAAATCAAGGATGATTCGGGGTTCCCCGAGGACACCCGACAGTCTTCTTAAGTTACCGGGAATATATGCATAGATGTCAAAGGTCGTTGGACAGTGACTGGTGCATGTGGGCCCTATAATTTAGGCGGTTCTGCCAATTAAGGTCCGTCCGTTGTTGAATTGCATGAGGTGAGACTTTGTAGTACTAACCACATACTCCGGTAAACCTTAACTTGGCTATTCTATTACGAGAATGGCTACTCGCGCACTGGGAGTGGAGAGATGGCGGGAATAGCGTGTACCCACGTGGCAATGGGCTAGATTGGTGGAGTACTGTATTCTCGGGTGGCACAGACCCGTTCTTATTTAGAGGATCCGAGGGTAGGTTGATATATGCAAGTCGGGGACCTGCATATGTCGTGTGGTCTGGAATTCCCAGCTAGGTTTTTAATCGGTTCGAATCATCATTGCTCCTCGGTTATGGAGACTCAACTCACTGTTCATCATCGTAGTGTTAATAACTGGAACTTGAGGATGGTTTGAGAAAGTGTTGGATACGAGGTTTCATGATCTCTATACTGATCGTGTCAGCTTTGTATATGATCTTATGAAGTTTTAAATGTTGATGGTAAAGAATTTTATTAAAAAGGCTTTTACGCAAAAGAACTTTGATTATTGCTAAAGCCATACCTTGAATCCCTGAGCCTTTATTCATAAGTTCTAACAGTTTTTATTTCGGTTAAGCCTTGTTGAGTACTTTTGTACTCAGAGTTCATTGACCCTTGTTGCAGGTGAGCCTCATGAGCAGATCTGTTTTGGATCATGCTGCATGACTGTTGTTCAGTGCGATGACGATAAGTAAATGTGTGGTCCTTGGGCAGGGCAGCTTTAATTGTGTGTTTTGTATTATATTATAATGCCACTCCACTACTTTGTTTTGTATTATTAACTGAACTTAGTTGTATGGTTTGAAACAAATGGTTTGTAAACTATGTTATTGTAAGACTTCCGCTGTTTTTACTTTGGTGTATCTATTTGAATAAACTACTGTAATACTGCAATGACTCTATAATGTGATCTTGCTCGGAAATCAAGGATGATTCGGGGTTCCCCGAGGACACCCGACAGTCTTCTTAAGTTACCGGGAATATATGCATAGATGTCAAAGGTCGTTGGACAGTGACTGGTGCATGTGGGCCCTATAATTTAGGCGGTTCTGCCAATTAAGGTCCGTCCGTTGTTGAATTGCATGAGGTGAGACTTTGTAGTACTAACCACATACTCCGGTAAGCCTTAACTTGGCTATTCTATTATGAGAATGGCTACTCGCGCACTAGGAGTGGAGAGATGGCGGGAATAGCGTGTACCCATGTGGCAATGGGCTGGATTGGTGGAGTACTGTATTCTCGGGTGGCACGGACCCGTTCTTATTTAGAGGATCTGAGGGTAGGTTGATATATGCAAGTCGGGGACCTGCATATGTCGTGTGGTCTGGAATTCCCAGCTGGGTTTTTAATCGGTTCGAATCATCGTTGCTCCTCGGTTATGGAGACTCAACTCACTGTTCATCATCGTAGTGTTAATAACTGGAACTTGAGGATGGTTTGAGAAAGTGTTGGATACGAGGTTTCATGATCTCTATACTGATCGTGTCAGCTTTGTATATGATCTTATGAAGTTTTAAATGTTGATGGTAAAGAATTTTATTAAAAAGGCTTTTACGCAAAAGAACTTTGATTATTGCTAAAGCCATACCTTGAATCCCTGAGCCTGCATTCATAAGTTCTATCAGTTTTTATTTCGGTTAAGTCTTGTTGAGTACTTTTGTACTCAGGGTTCGTTGACCCTTGTTGCAGGTGAGCCTCATGAGCAGATCTGTTTTGGATCGTGCTGCATGACTGTTGTTCAGTGCGATGACGATAAGTAAATGTGTGGTCCTTGGGCAGGGCATCTTTAATTGTGTGTTTTGTATTATATTATAATGCCACTCCACTACTTTGTTTTGTATTATTAACTGAACTTAGTTGTATGGTTTGAAACAAATGGTTTGTAAACTATGTTATTGTAAGACTTCCGCTGTTTTTACTCTGGGGTATCTATTTGAATAAACTGTTGTAATACTACAATGACTCTGTAATGTGATCCTGCTCGGAAATCATGGATGATTCGGGGTTCCCCGAGAACACCCGACAGTCTTCTTAAGTTACCGGGAATATATGCATAGACCTCAAAGGTCGTTGGACAGTGACTGGTGCATGTGCACCCTATAATTTAGGAGGTTCTACCAATTAAGGTCCGTCCGTTGTTGAATTGCTTGAGGTGAGACTTTGTCGTACTAACCACATACTCCGGTAAGCCTTAACTTGGCTATTCTATTACGAGAATGGCTACTCGCGCACTGGGAGTGGAGAGATGGCGGGAATAGCGTGTACCCACGTGGCAATGGGCTAGATTGGTGGAGTAATGTATTCTCGGGTGGCATGGACCCGTTCTTGTTTAGAGGATCCGAGGGTAGGTTGATATATGTAAGTCGGGGACCTGCATATGTCGTGTGGTCTGGAATTCCTAGCTGGGTTTTTAATCGGTTCGAATCGTCGTTGCTCCTTGGTTATGGAGACTCAGCTCACTGTTCATCATCGTAGTGTTAATAACTGGAACTTGAGGATGGTTTGAGAAGGTGTTGGATACGAAGTTTCATGTTCTCTATACGGATCATGTCAGCTTTATATATGATCTTATGAAGTTTTAAATGTTGATGTAAAGAATTTTATTAAAAAGGCTTTTACGCAAAAGAACTTTGATTATTGCTAAAGCCATACCTTGAATCCCTGAGCCTTTATTCATAAGTTCTAACAGTTTTTATTTCGGTTAAGCCTTGTTGAGTACTTTTGTACTCAGAGTTCATTGACCCTTGTTGCAGGTGAGCCTCATGAGCAGATCTGTTTTGGATCGTGCTGCATGACTGTTGTTCAGTGCGATGACGATAAGTAAATGTGTGGTCCTTGGGCAGGGCATCTTTAATTGTGTGTTTTGTATTATATTATAATGCCACTCCACTACTTTGTTTTGTATTATTAACTGAACTTAGTTGTATGGTTTGAAACAAATGGTTTGTAAACTATGTTATTGTAAGACTTCCGCTGTTTTTACTCTGGGGTATCTATTTGAATAAACTGTTGTAATACTACAATGACTCTGTAATGTGATCCTGCTCGGAAATCATGGATGATTCGGGGTTCCCCGAGAACACCCGACAGTCTTCTTAAGTTACCGGGAATATATGCATAGACCTCAAAGGTCGTAGGACAGTGACTGGTGCATGTGCACCCTATAATTTAGGAGGTTCTACCAATTAAGGTCCGTCCGTTGTTGAATTGCTTGAGGTGAGACTTTGTCGTACTAACCACATACTCCGGTAAGCCTTAACTTGGCTATTCTATTACGAGAATGGCTACTCGCGCACTGGGAGTGGAGAGATGGCGGGAATAGCGTGTACCCACGTGGCAATGGGCTAGATTGGTGGAGTAATGTATTCTCGGGTGGCATGGACCCGTTCTTGTTTAGAGGATCCGAGGGTAGGTTGATATATGTAAGTCGGGGACCTGCATATGTCGTGTGGTCTGGAATTCCTAGCTGGGTTTTTAATCGGTTCGAATCGTCGTTGCTCCTTGGTTATGGAGACTCAGCTCACTGTTCATCATCGTAGTGTTAATAACTGGAACTTGAGGATGGTTTGAGAAGGTGTTGGATACGAAGTTTCATGTTCTCTATACGGATCATGTCAGCTTTATATATGATCTTATGAAGTTTTAAATGTTGATGTAAAGAATTTTATTAAAAAGGCTTTTACGCAAAAGAACTTTGATTATTGCTAAAGCCATACCTTGAATCCCTGAGCCTTTATTCATAAGTTCTAACAGTTTTTATTTCGGTTAAGCCTTGTTGAGTACTTTTGTACTCAGAGTTCATTGACCCTTGTTGCAGGTGAGCCTCATGAGCAGATCTGTTTTGGATCGTGCTGCATGACTGTTGTTCAGTGCGATGACGATAAGTAAATGTGTGGTCCTTGGGCAGGGCAGCTTTAATTGTGTGTTTTGTATTATATTATAATGCCACTCCACTACTTTGTTTTGTATTATTAACTAAACTTAGTTGTTTGGTTTCAAACAAATGGTTTGTAAACTATGTTATTGTAAGACTTCCGCTGTTTTTACTTTGGTGTATCTATTTGAATAAACTACTGTAATACTGCAATGACTCTATAATGTGATCTTGCTCGGAAATCATGGATGATTCGGGGTTCCCCGAGGACACCCGACAGTCATCTTAAGTTACCGGGAATATATGCATAGACGTCAAAGGTCGTTGGACAGTGACTGGTGCATGTGGGCCCTATAATTTAGGCGGTTCTGCCAATTAAGGTCCGTCCGTTGTTGAATTGCATGAGGTGAGACTTTGTAGTACTAACCACATACTCCGGTAAGCCTTAACTTGGCTATTCTATTACGAGAATGGCTACTCGCGCACTGGGAGTGGAGAGATGGCGGGAATAGCGTGTACCCATGTGGCAATGGGCTGGATTGGTGGAGTACTGTATTCTCGGGTGGCACGGACCCGTTCTTGTTTAGAGAATCTGAGGGTAGGTTGATATATGCAAGTCAGGGACCTACATATGTCGTGTGGTCTGGAATTCCCAGCTGGGTTTTTAATCGGTTCGAATCATCGTTGCTCCTCGGTTATGGAGACTCAACTCACTGTTCATCATCGTAGTGTTAATAACTGGAACTTGAGGATGGTTTGAGAAAGTGTTGGATTCGAAGTTTCATGATCTCTATACTGATCATGTCAGCTTTGTATATGATCTTATGAAGTTTTAAATGTTGATGGTAAAGAATTTTATTAAAAAGGCTTTTATGCAAAAGAACTTTGATTATTGCTAAAGCCATACCTTGAATCCCTGAGCCTGCATTCATAAGTTCTATCAGTTTTTATTTCGGTTAAGTCTTGTTGAGTACTTTTGTACTCAGGGTTCATTGACCCTTGTTGCAGGTGAGCCTCATGAGCAGATCTATTTTGGATCGTGCTGCATGACTGTTGTTCAGTGCGATGACGATAAGTAAATGTGTGGTCCTTGGGTAGGGCAGCTTTAATTGTGTGTTTTGTATTATATTATAATGCCACTCCACTACTTTGTTTTGTATTATTAACTGAACTTAGTTGTATGGTTTGAAACAAATGGTTTGTAAACTATGTTATTGTAAGATTTCCGCTGTTTTTACTCTGGTGTATCTATTTGAATAAACTATTGTAATACTGCAATGACTCTATAATGTGATCTTGCTCGGAAATCATGGATGATTCGGGGTTCCCCGAGGACACCCGACAGTCTTCTTAAGTTACCGGGAATATATGCATAGACGTCAAAGGTCGTTGGACAGTGACTGGTGCATGTGGGCCCTATAATTTAGGCGGTTCTGCCAATTAAGGTCCGTCCGTTGTTGAATTGCATGAGGTGAGACTTTGTAGTACTAACCACATACTCCGGTAAGCCTTAACTTTACTATTCTATTACGAGAATGGCTACTCGCGCACTGGGAGTGGAGAGATGGCGGGAATAGCGTGTACCCACATGGCAATGTGCTGGATTGGTGGAGTACTGTATTCTCGGGTGGCATGGACCCGTTCTTGTTTAGAGGATCTGAGGGTAGGTTGATATATGCAAGTCGGGGACCTGCTTATGTCGTGTGGTCTAGAATTCCCAGCTAGGTTTTTAATCGGTTCGAATCGTCGTTGCTCCTCGGTTATGGAGACTCTACTCACTGTTCATCATCCTATTATTAATAACTAGAACTTGAGGTTGGTTTGAGAAAGTGTTGGATACGAAGTTTCATGATCTCCATACTGATCGTGTCAGCTTTGTATATGATCTTATGAAGTTTTAAATGTTGATGGTAAAGAATTTTATTAAAAAGGCTTTTATGCAAAAGAACTTTGATTATTGCTAAAGCCATACCTTGAATCCCTGAGCCTACATTCATAAGTTCTATCAGTTTTTATTTCGGTTAAGTCTTGTTGAGTACTTTTGTACTCAGGGTTCATTGACCCTTGTTGCAAGTGAGCCTCATGAGCAGATCTATTTTGGATCGTGCTGCATGACTGTTGTTCAGTGCGATGACGATAAGTAAATGTGTGGTCCTTGGGCAGGGCAGCTTTAATTGTGTGTTTTGTATTATATTATAATGCCACTCCACTACTTTGTTTTGTATTATTAACTGAACTTAGTTGTATGGTTTGAAACAAATGGTTTGTAAACTATGTTATTGTAAGACTTCCGCTATTTTTACTCTGGTGTATCTATTTGAATAAACTGTTGTAATACTACAATGACTCTGTAATGTGATCCTGCTCGAAAATCGTGGATGATTCGGGGTTCCCCGAGGACACCCGACAGTCTTCTTAAGTTACCGGGAATATATGCATAGACGTCAAAGGTCGTTGGACAGTGACATGTGCATGTGGGCCCTATAATTTAGGAGGTTCTACCACAGAATGGTATAAGAGCATGATCGTTACAAAGTTTTTGTTGTATTGGTTTACGAAAACTTCAAAATGATTTGGGATAACTAAAATTAACTTGTTATTTGGTCCAAATTGCTTTTGACTTGTCTTATTTCCTTCTCACCATTCTTTATTTGATTAAAAAGGTTTTGTGTGGTGGAGTAGTAATCTTATTATGCCCTATATAAAAACAAATGTTGTTTATGTTCGTTTTAAGCTTTGGTGGTTTTGTTCGTAAGAACGATTCATGCATCATAATTAATTCACTTGTTACTTCCTTCGTCTCTAAGTCTGGGGTGAGTAGTGTGTATGGATTGAGTTGTGTAGTCCATCCTTACTGCTCTTGAGACTATTGTCAAATTGCTTTACTTAGATTAATCCTGCTCGTACAGTATGGCTCGTACCAAGAAGACACCCCGTAAGTCCATCGGGCCCAAAGGAGTTCCTCGCCATGAACTTGCCCCTAGGAATGGCGGTGCTAGCAGTAGCAGCTCTAGGCCTGATCCTCAGGTGGAGATATAGAGGATTTCTGCAGAGTTAGCCCAAGCTACTAGAGATAGGGCTATGGACGCCATCCAGGTGGGCAGATTACAGGAGCAATTAAGATGTCTCACCACCGCTCACAGGAACTATGAACGTATGTTAGTTCATACGGTGGAAGGAAGGAATGAAGCTTGGCATAGAGAGAATGTAGCTAGAGCTAGAACTCATGAGTTAGAATTTTATGTAGAAGACTTAGAAGAGCATAATACATATCTGCATGAGGAAGTTCATAGGCTAAGCAATCTGCTAGGTCCAAATCATGAACCCCAAGCTGATGCAATGGATCCTGGTGTTATCCTTGCCGATGGTAGTGAATCGGAAGAAGAAGAAGAAGATCCCGAAGAATTAGTAATGATCGATGAAAGTGACAATAAAGGCGGTAATATTTTCGAAATGGATACCGAGCCTAAAGTTTGATGTAATCGTGAAAAGGAGTAGAGTTGTGAAATAGTTAGTTCTAGTTTAAGTTAAGTTGTCTTGTTTAAATGCGGTCTTGTGTTTAAATAAGTGAAACTAGTGTAATGAGTTGTAGTTCGCTCTTTTATCAATCAATAAAGGATTGTGAGTAAAGTTTGGTTTGTTGTGAACAGATGCGTCGTACGCGGGGTTCGTATATTCCTGGTACTTCACAAGACGAGGACGGTATTCTAGATCCGCCACCAGTTCCAACAAATCTAGCAGATGCTATAGCCGCACTTGTTAATGTGATGGTTGAAAATTCTCGTTTGCTTCATGAGATGGCTCAAAGTAATCAGAATCAGATGCATGGAAACCGTGGTCGCCATCATAACAGGCAGGAGGCTACATATGTGGACTTCACAGATACAAAACCCCCAGTGTTCACTAAGGCAGATGAACCATTGGAGGCTGATGATTGGCTTAGGACCATGGAGCAGAAATTTGATCTTATACCATGCACATAGTTTTAGAAACCAGTTTTTGCTGCTCAGCAACTTAGAGGTGCAGCCGATACTTGGTATGCAAATCTTATGGCCATGCAACCCACAGGTGTTCCGTTAAGTTGGATGGAGTTTCGTACTGCTTTCAGAGCCCATTATATCCCAAAGGGAGTTATGGCTATGAAGCTGGATGAATTCCTTACTTTGAAGCAAGGGGACCAAACCGTGATGCAATATGTGGGAAGATTGAATCACCTGTCACAATATGCACCTGAACATGTCAATACTGATGTCAAGAAAAAGAAATGGTTCATGAGAGGTCTGAATACCAAATTACAAACTATGATGACAACTTGTACCAATGTCACTTATCATGATGCAGTGAATATTGCAATTGCTTCAGAGGCAAAGTATCGGCAACATAAGGAGCTCAAGAAGAAAAAGAATATGGCGTCTGGATCTTTTGGGGGAAATCCAAAGAGGCAAAGGGTGATTTATCATCTAGTAAATCATAATCGTCCTCCTTATCGTCCGCCACAGTTTCAAGCCGGTCAGCAATCAAATGTCCGTCCTGTTACAACTTATAAGAATCCACAACCGATAAATGCTTCTAGGGTTTCTGCTTCAACACCCCAAGGTCACAAGTATCCCTGTTTCAATTGTGGCAAGCCTAGTCATTTCTCGAGAGAATGTCCGTATCCAAGGCAGTCTAATCCTAATTATCAGAAGGCCCCTGCAAATCAACAACAGGGTCAGGCACAGAATAAGGGCAACAATCAGAATGTTCAGAAAGGCAAAGATGAAAGGAAGACAGGACGAGTGTTCTACATTCAAGCTGGGGAAATTCCAGAAGGGGAGCCAGTGATGATGGGTATGTTTTCTGTTGCCAACCATCCTACAGTTATACTTTTTGATTCTGGCGCATCGCATTCATTCATCAATAAAACATTTGTGGTGAAGTATGAAATTTCAATTGGGGCAACAAAGGAAAATTTCTTTATACAGTCGCCCGGGGGACGTCTGTGTACTAAGGAAATGGTATACCAGGTACCCATAAACCTGGGTGGGCATATTTTTCCCACTACCATGATTATCCTTAAGGGTCAGGATATAGGTGTAATCTTAGCAATGAATTGGATGTATCAACATAAGGCTGTTATAGATGCTTTGAATAGAACTATAAGGGTGAGTTTGCCAGATAGTACTTCTCAACTTCTCATCCAACTTCTAACCTTAAGAAGATCAGTGGGCAAAGTTTGTGCAACTACCATCAAAGAGATTAGAGATATCCCGATAGTATGTGAATTTCCTGATGTGTTTCCTGAAGATTTACCCGGTCTACCACCTGATAGGGATGTCCAGTTTAACATAGAGTTGCAACCTGGAATAGCTCTGATTTCTCGGAAAGCTTATAGGATGCCACCTAAGGAGTTAGCCGAGTTGAAGACTCAGTTGTAAGAATTGATTGAGAAAGGGTTTATCCAACCTAGTTCATCACCTTGGGGATGTCCGGCAATTTTTGTGAAAAAGAAAGATGAGACCTTGAGATTATGTGTGGACTATCGTCCGTTGAATGAAGTGACCATCAAGAATAAGTATCCATTATCTCAGATAGATTTGCTTTTTGATCAACTGGCCGGAGCCAAAGTTTTCTCCAAGATAGATTTGAGGTCAGGATATCACCAAATCAAGATAAAGCCTGAAGATATTCCCAAAACGACATTTACCACAAGATATGGATTATATGAATACTTGGTAATGTCTTTTGATTTGACAAATGCTCCAGCTCATTTCATGTAATTGATGAATTCTGTATTTATGCCTGAGCTAGATAAATTTGTAGTGGTGTTTATTGATGACATTCTAGTATATTCCAAGAATAAGGAAGAACATGCGAAACACCTCAGAATTGTTCTGACTCGCTTGAGAGAACATCAACTATATACCAAGTTCAGCAAGTGTGATTTTTGGCTTAAGGAAGTACAATTTCTTGGACATGTCTTGTCAGCAGAAGGAGTTGCTATTGATCCAAGCAAAGTAAAGGATGTGCTTGATTGGAAATGACCAACCATAGTTCATC
This sequence comes from Miscanthus lutarioriparius, assembly GCA_904845875.1. Lineage (NCBI taxonomy): Eukaryota > Viridiplantae > Streptophyta > Magnoliopsida > Poales > Poaceae > Miscanthus > Miscanthus lutarioriparius. Next base: position 45,922,906 of record CAJGYO010000004.1, on the reverse strand, counting down.
AAGTTCGGAGTTTTCTGGGATTGGCGGGGTATAACCGTCGGTTTATTCCAGATTTCTCTAAAGTATCAAAGTCCATAACTGAGTTATTGAAGAACCAAGTCAAGTTTGCCTGGTCATCTAATTGAGAAGAGGCTTTCCAGACTTTGAAGAAACTGTTGACTACTGCACCAGTATTAGCCCGACCTCTTATCGAGAAGCCGTTTGATGTTTATTGCGATGCTTCAGGTATTGGTATTGGATGTGTGTTGATGCAAGAAGGCCGAGTCATTACTTATGCATCTAGGCAACTTAAGCAACATGAAGAACACTATCTGACTCATGATCTGGAGTTAGCAGCTGTGGTCCATGCTCTGAAGATTTGGTGGCATTACCTACTTGGAAATACGTGCCATATTTATACAGACCACAAGAGCTTAAAGTATATCTTTACTTAGTCAGAGTTGAATATGCGACAAAGAAGATGGTTAGAGCTGATTAAAGATTATGACTTGGAAGTACATTATCACCCCAGTAAAGCAAATGTGGTGGCAGATGCTTTCAGTCGCAAAAGTTATTGCAATTGCCTGACAGTAAGAACAATGGGTTTGACCTTATGTCAAGAGATGGAGAAGTTGAATGTGGAGGTAATTTAACAAGGAAGTTTAACCAATTTAATTGTTGAAGCCACTATTCGAGATCAAGTTATTGCTGCTCAGAAGGAAAACAAGGGTGTAGCCCATATCAAGGAAAGAGTCAGGAATGGGAAGGCGGAATGTTTCAGCATAGATAATGAAGGTGTGCTATGGTTCAAGGATCGTCTGGTAGTACCAAAGGTTCTCGAGTTGTGGCAGTCAATTCTTGAAGAAGCACATGCTACTAGGTTATCTATCTATCCGGGAAGCAACAAGATGTACCATGACTTAAAACAAAGATTTTGGTGGACCAAAATGAAGATAGAAATTGCAAGATATATAGCAAAGTGTGATACTTGTCAGAAAGTGAAAGCTATACATTTGAGGTATGCTGGAGAATTACAACAATTGACTATTCTAGCTTGGAAGTGGGAGGACATAAGTATGGACTTTATTGTTGGTCTACCCAAGACATCAAAGGGATTTGACTCAATATGGGTTATTGTAGATTGACTCACTAAGTCCGCACATTTTCTTCCTGTCAAGACTATATACCCCACTGTCCAATATGCCAAGATATATTTAGCAAGAATTATGAGTCTCCATGGAATACCAAAGACCATAGTGTCCGATTGGGGTACACAGTTTGTCTCTAGTTTTTGGAAGCAATTGCATTCTTCATTGGGTACCAAGCTCCTATATAGTACAGCTTATCATCCGTAGACTGATGGACAGACTGAAAGAGTCAATCAAGTGCTTGAAGATATGTTAAGGTGTTGTGTCCTTAATTATTCCAACAAGTGGGACAAATGCTTATCTTTGGCCGAGTTCTCATATAACAATAGTTATCAGGGAAGCATTAGAATGACTCCATTTGAAGCACTCTATGGTCGTAGATGTAGAACATCGTTGAGTTGGTGTGAGCCCGGAGAAAGAAGATTCTTTGGAGTTGACCTTATGAAAGAAACAGAAGACAAGGTTAGGCAAATACAGAGTAATTTGAAGATAGCTCACTCCCGCCAAAAGAGTTATGTGGATAGACGACGGAGACCATTGGTGTTTAATAAAGGAGATTTTGTATATCTGAAAGTATCACCAATGAAGGGAGTTACCCGTTTTGGTGTTAAAGGCAAGTTGGCACCTCGATATATTGGACCATTTTAAATTTTAGAGAGATATGGAAAAGTGGCCTATCGCTTGAAATTACCAGAACATTTATCAGCTATACATGATGTGTTCCATGTGTCTCAGTTGAAGAAGTGTCTCCGAGTGCCTGAGCGGAATGTTGAAGTTGAAGGAGTGGAACTTGAACCAGATCTGACTTATTCAGAATATCCTATCTGAGTGTTGGATCAGAAAGATCGTGTTACTCGAAGGAGGACAATAAAGTTCTACAAGATACAATGGAATCAACATTCAGAAGAGGAAGCTACTTGGGAATCAGAAGATTACATGTTAGAACAGTTTCCAGAGTTTCTTGCGTCATTATAGAATAGAGTACTGTTAGTTGAGCTCGGTTGTTACAAATTGTGTTTTGTGAAGGAACCTCAGTTGTTTTATGGATGAGAATTGGATGTTTTTGGATTGACACATTTCCTTTTTCATTACTTACCCTATGGCTTTGAATCTCGGGGCGAGATTTTTTTTAGGGGGAAGGATTGTAACACCCCAGGTGTTTAAGTATTAAAAACTGGACATATCATCATATGCATTGCAAGGCATTGGTCATATTGCAAACTTTTATATGCATTCACTAAAACAAGTTTACATTTATGTTATAAGTATTGCTTGGTATTGTTTGAATCAAGTTTGAAATCTTTGTATTGATTTGAAATTCCGAAAACCCTGATTTTCAATATTTAAATCCTACCCTGAAAACCCATTTCAAAATCGAAGCACATTTTTGGGTTGTGTCTAAAAGCAAAGTTGTAGAGCTTGTTGAGTTATACAAAGTTTGTTTTTGGAGTTTTTCAAGTTGTTTAGTAAAATTTGAAGTTATTTGAAAAGGCGAAATTCCTTAAATGTCCCCTATTTGAATTTAAAAGTTCATTTCAAAATGTAGACCGAATTAGGCATTGGTTATAAAAGCAAAGTTGTAGAACTTTTGATTTTGAACAACTTTTGTTTTTGGAGATTTTTGAGTTGTTACAAAAATTTGGGAGTAATTTGAGTTTCAAACTGGATGGCAATTCTATAATTTCGATGAATAGTGTTCACCGCTCTTGCTACACCACCAGCGACCTTCGGTTTGATTCCAGGCGCGGTCGTGGACGTCTTTGGCGTCGGGCTGGTGCGGTGAAGGCCACTGCGTAGCTTCCTTGCGCTTCTAAGCCGCTCTATTTAGCCTTGGCCGTCGCCGTTTGCCCCCGCTCTCTTGCTCTGTTTTCCCGACGCCACGGCCATAACTCCGGTGAGCTCTCACCATCACTTTAGCGCACTCCAGCCGCTGTAAAGCTTGTCACAGCTCCGCCTACTCCTTGCGCACCCAACCAACCTGCTTTTGTCGCTTGTCTTCATCGGAAACTCGTGGTGCGCACTCTTCTTCCTTGCGGCCGGCAACCTCACCCGCGATCCCGTTTCGTCGTGGTCAGCGCGTTGCGGTGAGTCTCTATCCTTGCCGAGCCGTGATTCAGTTTCGCCACGATGCTTGATGCGCGTTTCTAGGCTTATTTATGTATCCAAAAATTATGAAAATTGTTTTGTCACTTAGTTATCATGTGATGAACATTTAAAATTTTTTTGAGGCCAATTAGAACAAGTTGATTTATTTCATAATTCTTAATTAATTAATTAATTAATTAATTAATTCATAAAAGCAAATAGTAACCTTTAGTGATTTAGGTTTTGTTTGAGTTTTTGATTGAGTGATGTCCTTGGGTCATTAGTTGGTGATGATCCTTGGCAATTGATGTGAGTGTTGCGAAAATGGTTTAGTTAGTTTAACTTGTAACTGTACCGCGAAGGAAAGTTGTATTCAAGTTGTTAGTTTTGCATCCATCATCAAGCATCATGTTTTGTATTCCGCATCATGTTAAATATGGCATTGTTACTACATGTAGTGAACGAAGGTGAACACATGGTAGTTAATCAAGTAGTTGAGGAGGTTGATCCGTCTGTGGAGGTTGGTGTTAATATCGGTGGAACGACTCCGGACCCAGATTTTTCCGTCAACAAAGGCAAGCCCCGGATGCATACAACCCTACCTTGTATTTTACAAATTGATTTCGCTTTTGCTTCTTTTTACTGCATTAAGTGATTAGGAGTCAAGTGAAAATCAAATTGGTACATTACCAACCTTGTTATTCCATATTTACCATATTACCAGTTTTAAATTCGTATATGCCTAGTTTTGCTTAGCTATGCTTAGAACGATGAAAGTCGGGTGATTACCTATCATCTGCGAGTTTTAAATGGATCTTTAGTTACTTATGTTATCATGTGATATGGGAATGTGGAGTAATAAATCTAGACCGGGCGGACTTGGTGTATGGGAGCCGCAAGACATGGAGGTCTTGTGAGCGGGTTCTTTCCGCCTATGTCGATTAAGGTCCGTCCGTTGTTGAATTGCATGAGGTGAGACTTTGTAGTACTAACCACATACTCTGGTAAGCCTTAACTTGGCTATTCTATTACGAGAACGGCTACTCGCGCACTGGGAGTGGAGAGATGGCGGAAATAGCGTGTACCCACGTGGCAATGGGCTGGATTGGTGGAGTACTGTATTCTCGGGTGGCGCGGACCCGTTCTTATTTAGAGGATCCGAGGGTAGGTTGATATATGTAAGTCGGGGACCTGCATATGTCGTGTGGTCTGGAATTCCCAGCTGGGTTTTTAATTGGTTCGAATCATCGTTGCTCCTCGGTTATGGAGACTCAACTCACTGTTCATCATCGTAGTGTTAATAACTAGAACTTGAGGATGGTTTGAGAAAGTCTTGGATACGAAGTTTCATGATCTCTATACTGATCGTGTCAGCTTTGTATATGATCTTATGAAGTTTTAAATGTTGATGGTAAAGAATTTTATTAAAAAGGCTTTTACGCAATAGAACTTTGATTATTGCTAAAGCCATACCTTGAATCCCTGAGCCTGCATTCATAAGTTCTATCAGTTTTTATTTCGGTTAAGTCTTGTTGAGTACTTTTGTACTCAGGGTTCGTTGACCCTTGTTGCAGGTGAGCCTCATGAGCAGATCTGTTTTGGATCGTGCTGCATGACTGTTGTTCAGTGCGATGACGATAAGTAAATGTGTGGTCCTTGGGTAGGGCAGCTTTAATTGTGTGTTTTGTATTATCTTATAATGCCACTCTACTACTTTGTTTTGTATTATTAACTGAACTTAGTTGTATGGTTTGAAACAAATGATTTGTAAACTATGTTATTGTAAGACTTCCGTTGTTTTTACTCTGGTGTATCTATTTGAATAAACTATTGTAATACTGCAATGACTCTGTAATGTGATCCTGCTTGGAAATCGTGGATGATTCGGGGTTCCCCGAGGACACTCGACTGTCTTCTTAAGTTACTGGGAATATATGCATAGACGTCAAAGGTCGTTGGACAGTGACAGGTGCATGTGGGCCCTATAATTTAGGAGGTTCTACCACAAAAGTCCATGGAAATATCCTCCCATTTCCAAATAGGGATAGGCAAGGGCTGTAGAAATCCTAGCATACGCATATGGTCTGCCTTAATCCTTCCACAAATGTCACATTCTGATATGTATTTGGTAATATCATGTTTCATATTTGGCCACCAATACAAGAGACGCAAATCATAATACATCTTGTTACTTCCCGGATGAATGGATAATTTGGAGTCGTGGGCTTGATCCAAAATTATTCTCCTAAGCTCATCACTTGAGGGAACCTCCAATCGGTTCTTGAACTTCACCACACCTTTATAAGGAAAATGGACCCTAGGCCCATTTACTTTGGATTTTGGTGTTTGATGACCAACACAACCAAATTGGACTAATAAATTTGGAAGTAATTGTTTTGTAGTTCAATAGGATGCAAGACGTGACTTGGATGAAGGTGACATGATGATCCCACGATCAACACCATAAGCAAGACCCTAGAAGCACAAGAGAAGACCCAAGATATCAAGCAAAGTCCAAGCACGAAGATGGAAACCAAGTCGGACGCAAGATCATGAAGAAACAATCTCGGCAGAGGTGATCCGAACATGGCCCTATGAGGACCGGACGCGTCTGAATAGTTGCTCGACAACAGCAGGCGTCAGCAGCTGCAACCGGACGCTGAGCAAGGCAGTGACCGGACACATGTACTTCACTATTCATCATCAACGGCAATGTTTTTAGCGTGATCGGACGCGATGGCAGGACGACCGGACGCACCAAGAAGCAACGTCCGATCATGTCAGAGAGGTTCTAGAGCGGCGCCAGCATGACCGGATGTGTCTGATCAAGTGAGACCAGACTCAGCCCAGAGTTCGATCAACGCTCATGCTCAATGGTCGGGATGACCGAACGCGTTCGGTTAGGACGACAATAGTGTTCGGTCAGTAGCAGAAAGCTAGGTTTCGGCCCCAATGACTACTTTCTTCATGGGGCTTATAAATAGAACCCCAATAGGACATTTGAGATATGGAGAGTTGAGGAAACATACCAAGGGTGTTGATACACCATTTTAGTCATCTCCACTTGCATAGTGCTTAGTGATTCATTAGGTGATTAGCATAGGTGCCTTGTGAAGTGCTTAGGTTGATTAGACCACCGCTTATGCGCTTGCTCTAGGTTTAGGCTTAGTGTTTAGTGAGGTTTGCACACCTCTTACCACTCGGTGCTTGTGCACACCATTGTTGTACATCGGAGGGGCTTGTAGTCTTGCGAGATCACACCAACCGCGTTTGTGGTGTGGCCACCACCATGTATCGGAGAGAACAAGGCCCGCGATGTTTTGGTTGAAAGCTTGATACTGAAGACGGCGGGGAGCGGTCTGGGAGAGGCTTTGTCATGAGTGACTTAACTAGAGACCCGCTTCAGTGTGGGGAAGGCCCAGGGCTATCTATAGAGTTACCCGACTAGGAGCTTGGCCCTTGCGAGGGATTCCTTGCGAGGGGCTCTAACGAGGACTAGGGGGAAGCTTATGCGCTTCTCGATACCTCGGTAAAAATACCGGAGTCATCGACGGGAGTTTGTATATCTCTACCTTACTCTTTAGCTCCGCATTTACATTGTAATCTTGGTTTGTGCTTTACTTTCCTAGCTTAGTGATAGGCTTATTGATAGGTTTGGAACCTAGGTTGTAGAACTCCTTTTTGCAGTAGAGATAGCAACACACTAGCAAAACCATAGTTGCACATCTAGATAGTTTATCTTTTGCATAGGTCTTTGCTAAGGTTAGAAAAAGAGGCCATAGTTTAGAGTTAGAGTTTTAATTTGCCTAATTCACCCCCCTCTTAGGCGTCACTGTCCCTTACAAGTGGTATCAGAGCCAGGTTAGCTCAATTTGGACCTTTAGCTCCACCGCCGTTGAGCCAACGCTATTTAGAGTGGTTGGGATGGATACCTCTAGGGATCCGCACTTTGATGGCACTAACTTCTCCTACTATAAAGCTAAAATGACTTGTCACCTTGAGGCGGTAGATTTGGGTGTTTGGAGAGTCACTCGTGATGGGATGAAACCCATTAAGAATCCCGATAAACCCACAAAGAGGGAGGAAAAACAAATTTATTTCAATGCTAGAGCTAAAAATTGCTTGTTTGAATCTTTTAACATGGATGTGTTTAACCAAGTGTTCACTTTAAATATGGCACATGAAATTTGGTTAAAACTCCAAGAGCTCCATGATGGCACAACTAATGCCCGTGAGCAAAAACATTGTATAGCTAAACAAAATTATGATTCCTTTAAAATGAATGATGATGACCTTGTTCGTGATATGTATTCTCGTTTGAATCTAATTATAAATGAGCTCCATTTAATAGGATTAACAAAGCTAGATGATGCAGACATCGTGAGGAAAATCATCTCCGTGCTACCACAAAAGAAATATGCAAGCATCATCACCATCCTTCACAACATGGAGGACTTGAGCACCATGACCTCGGACATAGGCAAGATAGTGGCATTTGAAATGTCATGGAAGATGGGTCAAGAAGAAGCCTCGTCATCAAGCAAAGGCAAAGCTCTCGCATGTAGTGAGAAAAAGAAGATGAAGGGTAAGCAAGTTGAGACAAGCTCAAGCTCAAGCTCCTCAAGTGAAGATGAAGAAGAAGATGAGGAGGAGGAGGATGATAATGATGTAGATTCAAGTGATGATGATCAATCTTCCTCCTCCACCTCTGACCTTGATGAAGAATCAATCAAACTTATCAACAAGGTGGAGAAGATGATCCAAAGGCTCAATGTCAAGGGTGTGCCCATCTAAATTCAAGATTTCATCTTCACCAATCAAAGAAATGAGCAAAGAAAGAAAGGATGCTATGGATGCGGCGAGTTGGAGCACTTTGTGGAAGTTTGTCCAAACAATCCCACACCCAAGACAAAGAAGAAGGCATGCAAGGACAAAGCCCTCACATCAATAAGGTCATGGGATGATTCTCCAAGTGAAGAAGAAGACCATCACAAGAGGTGAGGCCACAAGCACTCATCATCAAGCTCTTCTTGTGTGTGCCATATGGCATGAGGTAACGAAAGCTCATCCTCTAGTGAGAGTGATAGTGATGATGAAAATGCCTTCTCTTAATGAACTTGTGCAAGAAAATCTTAAATATGCTAAAGCTTGCACTAGCCAACAAAAGAAGCTAAAAATGTTGCAAGAAAAGCTAGATAGTTCATAAGAAACATATAAAACCTTGCTTGAACAATATGAGACATTTGATAATCTTAATATTGAACTATCTACTAAAATTGAGAAACTTGAGGCTAGTGCAACAACAAATGCATGCACAATCAATGATGAGCAACTTGTAAAGAAAAATGAAAAATTAAAAGAAAAGTTAGCTAGCTCACAAGATGCTTATAAAAGTTTGCTTGCTAAAATGGAAATCAAATGCAAACATTGTGATGAGCTAACTAATAAAGTTGCTAATCTTGAAGCCATCGGTACAACCCTCACCAAGGCACCTAAAAAGAAAAGTTCTATCTTTGACATGCCTAAAAAGGATGCTTCTACTTCTCCTAATGATTAATTTTTAGACTCACCCTTGTGCAACCAAGTTTGTGTTGAGAAAGTTGTTGTAGATACATGCACACAAGAAGTCACAATGGAGAATGAGCAACTCAAGCAAGAAGTGGCTCGCCTTATCAAGGACTTGACTCGAGTAAATGGCAAAATGGAGCAAGCCCAACATCATCAAGATGACACCATTAAGGGAGTGAAGAAGCTTGATGAAGGACAAACCATGGTTTGTTATGTGTGCCACAAGGAAGGCCACAAGTCCTATGAGTGCAAGGTGAAGAATGGGGGAGGAGCTAAGAAGAAAGAGAAAAACAAAAAGGAAACAAGCAAGCTCTCCAACAACTACACCAACAAGGAGGACAAAAAGGCCTCCACACTTTATCTCTTGAAGAAGAAGAAAATGACATGGTGGTGGCCATCAAGGTGAACAAGCAAGCTAACAATGGGGCCAAACACATTTGGGTGCTAAAGGAGATCATTTCCAACATGAAGAGCACCAAAAAGGTTTGGATCCCGAAAGGGAGGTGAGAAGTCCAATAGACTTTGGGGAATTTGGAGACTTGGCAAAGTATGGGTGCATTTCATGGGGTGCATCATTATGGACAAGGTAATTGCCAAGTGGGTTAGTGAATACTATGGACCCAAATTCCCCTTCCCATGTTATATAACTAGATTTAATTTCTTGCAATTTCAATTAGCATCTAGTTCCTTTTCATGCATAGGTTTGCATTTGCTTGTTTAATCTTTTGTCTTGCATACACTAGGTATATCTTATGGTAGGCTTGCTCGGTTTCACTCTTAACCCTTGGAGCAAACCTACATGGTTTAAATTGTTTAGGAGCACGGCACATAGCTTGTTTTACAATTGTTCATCTAATATGTGCCAAAGTCCAAATTGTAGATAATTTCTCCCGAATATCACTTTCAAAAATGATTATCACATTCATGTGATGTCATCTTTCAAGTGGTATTTTTTATTCTAAAATCAATATGCATGTCTCCTACAAGTATTCCATACTTGTGTGCACAAATTTAGGGGGAGATTACTCTACAAGTTGAATGCTTTGAGACTAACACCTTTTCAAGCTTATAATGTGTGTAGTAGTCTCATTGCAAGGAAAATGGAGTCCCGGAGTTAAGCATCATACTTCAAATATCCACCACCTATTGCAAGTGGTATAAATCAAATTGGTTTTCCACATGTGGTATTTCTAAACCGATATCATCATGTTGATTTCACTTTGGTATTTATATGCTTTCTCCATGCATTATATAGATTAAACTCCCTTGAGCATTAATTTGCCAATTATGCATAAACTACATTCTCCATCATATGTATGCATATATTTAGGGGGAGCTTAGTCTATGTAATGTGAGAGTCAAATTTTGTGACCTATTTCACTCCACATACAAAGGATCACAAAGTTTGACCTTTCCTTGTGCTACTAATGTCTTCCTTTTCGTGTTTGATTCCAAAGGAGGAGAATTTATAGAACCAAAAGCAAGCCCGATCATAATAATTTACAAGTGGTAATGATCCGAGAAAGGGAGGATAGTGGATTATGGAGTTAGGGGAGGCTTAAATCTATAATGCCACATGGGGACATTTGCGAGGGCAAGATAAGTTTCAAAGATGTTTACATGTGGTATCTTTTAGCATTATATAACCTTGCCCTTTGTAATGCATCCTAGCAAGTAAATAGTTTTTAAATTCCAAACTTTTTATTATTTGCTTGCTTTGGTCGTGTTGTCATCAATCACCAAAAAGGGGGAGATTGTAAGGAAAATGGACCCTAGGCCCATTTACTTTGGATTTTGGTGTTTGATGACCAACACAACCATATTGGACTAATGAATTTGCAAGTAATTGTTTTATAGTTCAATAGGGTGCAAGACATGACTTGGACGAAGGTGACATGATGATCCCACGATCAACACCATAAGCAAGACACTAGAAGCACAAGAGAAGACCCAAGATATGAAGCAAAGTCCAAGCACAAAGATGGAAACCAAGCCGGACGCAAGATCACGAAGAAACAAGCTTGGCGGTAGAGGTTACCGGACGTGGCCCTATGAGGACCGAACGCGGCCGATCAGTTGCTCAACAACAATAGGCGTCAGCAGTAGTGACTGGACGCTAAGTGAGGCAATGACCGGATGCACGGACTTCACTGTTCATCGTCAATGACAATGTTCTCAGCGTGACCGGATGCGATGGCAGGATGACCGAACACACCAATAAGCAGCGTCCGATCTTGTCTAGAGAGGTTCCAGAGCGACACCAGCATGACCAAACACGTCCAATCGAGTGAGACCAGACTCAGCCCAGAGTCCAATCAACGCACGCGCTCAACGATCGGGACGACCGGACGCGTCCGGTCATGACAACAGCAGCGTCAGGTCAGTAGCAGAAAGCTAGGTTTCACCCCCAACAGCTACTTTCTTCATGGGGCTTATAAATAGACCCCCAACCAGCCATTTGAGATGTAGAGAGCTGAGGAAACATACCAAGGGTGTTGATACACCATTTTAGTTATCTCCACTTGCATAGTGCTTAGTGATTCATTAGATGATTAGCGTAGGTGCTTTACGAAGTGCTTAGGTTGATTAGACCACTGCTTATGCGCTTGCTCTAGGTTTAGGCCTAGTGTTTAGTGAGGTTTGCACACCTCTTACCACTTGGTACTTTCACGCACCATTGTTGTACATCGGACGGGTTTGTAGTGTGGCCGCCACCGTGTACCAGAGGGAACAAGGCCCGCGGCGTTTTAGCCGGAAGCTTGATAGTGAAGACGGTGGGGAGTGGTCCAGGAGAGGCTTTGCCACGAGTGGCTTAACCGGAGACCCGCTTGCACATGGGGAAGGCCCAGGGCTATCCACGAAGTTACCCGACCGGAAGCTTGGCCCTTGCGAGGGATTCCATGCGAGGGGCTCCAACGAGGACTAGGGGGAAACTTGCGCGCTTCTCGATACCTCGGTAAAAATACCGGAGTCTTTGACGAGAGTTTGCATATCTCTACCTTACTCTTTAGCTTCCACATTTACATTGCAATCTTGGTTTGTGCTTTAGTTTCCTAGCTTAGTGATAGGCTAGTTGATAGGTTTGAAACCTAGGTTGCATAACTCCTTTTTGCGGTAGAAATAGCAACACACTAGCAAAACCATAGTTGCACATTTAGATAGTTTATCTTTTGCATAAGTCTTTGCTAAGGTTAGAAAAAAGGCCATAGTTTAGAGTTAGAGTTTTAGTTTTAAGTTGCCTAATTCACCCCGACTCTTAGGCGTCATGGTCCCTTACAGCCTTGATCATCAATACTGAAATGAGGACCACGCCCTTTGGCAATTAACTCCTTGATATGCAGAATTTCCAAAACATCTTGCCTTTGCTTTATAATAATTTGCTCAAGTAAATCCAAGACTAGAGCAATATGGGCTAACACCTCAGAATGGTTGAGAGATAAAGATTCTTCTTCAACTTGATGCGACTTCCAACTTAAGGCATCAACCACCACATTAGCTTTTCCAGGGTGATAATAAACTTCTAAGTTATAATCTTTGATTAACTCAAGCCACCTCCGTTGCCTCATATTTAACTCGGGTTGAGTGAAAATATATTTGAGACTCTTATGATCCGTGTAGATATGCACTTTATTTCCCAACAGGTAATGCCTCCAAATTTTTAGAGCGTGCACAACTGCAGCCAGCTCTAAATCATGGGTGGAATAATTCAACTCATGTTTTTTTAGTTGACGTGAAGCATAAGCGATCACAAGTCCGCCTTGCATAAGCACACATCCTAGTCCAGTCCTAGAGGCATCACAATACACATCAAACGACCTATCAATATCTAGTTGGGCAAGAACAGGGGCAGAGGTAAGAAACTTCTTCAGGGCTTGGAAAGCTTCTTCACAAGCTGGACTCCATACAAACTTGACATCCTTTTGGAGCCACTTGGTCATTGGTTGAGCTACTTTAGAAAACTCAGGGATGAAGCGCCGATAATAACCAGCAAGACCAAGAAACTGACGAATCTGATGCACTGACTTTGGAGATTTTCAATTTAACACATCCTGCATCATGCTAGGATCCATAGAGATGCCTTCAGGTGTTAGGACATATCCCAAAAACTGCACTCGATCCAACTAAAACTCACACTTGCTGAATTTGGCATACAACTTGTGTTCCCGTAATCGAGTTAGGACTATATGAAGATGTTGTGCATGCTCTTCATTATTCTTAGAATATATCAATATGTCATCAATGAACACCACCACAAACTTGTATAACTCCGGCATGAAGATTGAATTCATGAGATACATGAAGAATGCAAGAGCATTGGTGAGACCAAAAGACATGACTAGGTACTCATAGAGCCCATACCTAGTAGAGAAAGTTGTCTTTGGTATATCCTATGGCTAGATCTTAATTTGGTGATACCCAGAACGAAGACCAATATTTGAAAACACGTTGGCACCAGCCAATTGATCGAACAAAGTATCAATATAAGGTAAAGGATACTTGTTCTTAATGGTTACCACATTGAGAGGGTGATAATCCACACACATCCGAAGAGTGTCGTCCTTCTTCACAAAAATAGCTAGACAACCCCATGGTGAAGAACTAGGACGGATGAATCCCTTCTCCAACAATTCTTCTAACTGTTTCTTCATCTTAGCCAGTTCCTTTGGAGCCATATGGTAGGGACACCATGAAATAGGAGCAGTGCCAGGTTCTAACTCAATGGCAAACTCCACATCCTGATCCGATGGTAACCCAGGTAGATCCTCGGGAAAGACATCCGAAAACTCATAAACCACAGGAATAGAGGCAAGATCAGGAGAGGCTTCAGTATGAGCAATAACTGGTAGGGTGGAAACTGAAGACATAAGGAGAGACATTTTATTCTCAGAAGAAGGAAGCTTCAACTCAACAATTCTTTGCCTAAGGTTCAAGACTACCCCATAGTTTCTCAACCAATTCATTCCCAGAATTGCATCTATGCCTTGACCTGGCAGCACCATGAACTGGAGACAATAAGAGTGAGTTGCTAACACTAGTCTCACTGTGTCCGTGCGAGTTTTAATGCACAACTATGCACCTAGGGTTCTGATTCTATAGGCAATAGGAATAGCCATAGTAGATATATTGTACCTTTGTGCAAACCCCATACTCATGAATAAATGTGATGCACCAGAATCAAATAATACATATGCTAGGTGGGAATCAATGGTGAACACACCAGCTATCACAGGCTCTCCCTACGGGGTCTCCTCAGCCTCAGTGAAGTTAACCTATCCCGAGCGGCTCACGGGCACCTTCTTCCTGATGATAGTCCTCTTGACCAAACTAGAGTTGGCTGAAGGCTGAAAAGACTGAGTAAGCTGATTCTGGGGGCACTCATGAGCATAGTGGCTTTCCTTGCCACACTTGAAACAAGCACCTGGCTTGTTCCCCTATCCCTAATGAGGCGGAACCTTCTGTCCCTGAGGCTGCTGCGCCTGCTAAGTAGGTGCACAGTACTGAGTGGGAGGTGCCTAGTGAGTCTGGCGAGATGACTGTCCACCCAAAGAGTGATAGGACACCCTCCTCACAACCTATACCTTCTGAGACTGTGAGTGACTAGAAGACCCAGTGATCACCCTCTTGTGCTTCCACTCAGCCTGAGAGTCATGCTGAAGTCCCTCATAGCAATTGCAGCATTCATCAAAGCACCAAAGGTCTGATAGCCCCCTATATATAGTTTCTCTTGCAAGATGCAAGAGAGACCACGATTGAAATGGTCCATCTTCTTCTCATCAGTATCCACATGAGTCCCAGCATACTATGCAAGATGGTTGAACTTATTCACATACTCCATTATAGTCATGTTTCCTTGCTTCAGCTCTACAAACTCGGATAGCTTCCTATTCAGCAAACCAGTAGGAATATAGTACTGACGGAAAGTAGTGGTAAACTCCCATCAAGTCACATGGTGGTCCATAGGCTGCATGGCATTGAAAGTATCCCACCAAGCACTGGCAGATCCTAGAAGCTGTGTGCAGCAAAGCACACCTTCTGCTCATCAATTGCACTGAGCAGCTGAAACTTCTGCTCCAGAATATGAAGCCAATGCTCCACGTCCAGAGGCTCAACAATCGACGTGAACGTGGGTGGGAGTGTCCCCAAGAAGTCCTAATAGGAACAGGGCCTCTCAGGACCACGGGCACCACCCCCGTTCCCGCCATTGCCACCGGGGACTCCACGGGCTAAGCCACCAATAGCCTGTGCCAACATCTCTAGGGCACGGGCTGACTCACGATGAGCAGCCAACATCTCAGCCATCATCTCAGCATATGTCATCAGAGGCGGTGGTGGTGGCGGAGGAGGAGGACCAAGGAGTAGGGCCTTGTGGCTCTCCCCGTTGGCATTGCCATAATCATCGCCATGACCATTTTCGCCCTGGTCTTCACCAAGACTACGGCCCGCCCTAGCACTGGTGGTCCCACGACTAGACCTCAGGTTTATCTGTAAATAGATAGGAACCCACCGTTAGGGACCAGGCCTCCATACTTAGAAACAAACGGCTAAAGAGATGATAAGGCCCAATAAACGGTTAAAGCATTTCTCTTTATTTATTATCCTATCAATTTACTACCCAAAATTATATGTGTGGGGGAGTTTAGTTTAAGCAAGATTCTCTTTTCATGATGCATGGATCGACCAATTCGTTCGCTCAAGCCAGAATATAGCGGCATTTGTATATAATTTTGGCACAGCGCACACTCACTTCTCGTACGCTAAACGATTCTTACGCAGCGTAAGTTAGTGTACCTATAGAAGATTGATTAGATAAAACCAGTGCCACTATCCTAGATAGACCATATACTAGGGCTTATACTTATTTATGTAATTTATCGCATCCTACTTTTCGCAAAGCTTTTGTTGGTCAAATTTTAGGTTTTGAAAAGAGTTTTTAAACTCGTAGACTCATTATTGGCTCTGATACCACCTGTGGCAGAATCGCCTGAAATAACACGCTTTCAGAGGTGCTCGTCTTCCACTAGACACTAAGCACCCCGAAAGTTAGCTACATCGGACAGTTCCGTCGAGCCCACCCCAAGGGAGAACTCGAAACAATCCATGTTTTACCGCTAGGATCCAATAATGAGTACGAGCTTACAACACTTAGTCCATTTCATACAACAAGAGTTTTTGGAAATTATTTATTACAATACCAGAGTTCATAGTGCGATAATTAAACAACGGAATGAAAATAAACATCTAGCGGAAATGATAAAAGGATTTGTCTATGCCCACCAGAAGAATCCTCCACACAGGAGCTACTCCTTAAGCTGCACCTGCAATAGGGGTAAAATAAACCCTGAGTACACAATGTACTCATAAGACTTACTCGACTAGTGGGAATAGTTTCTCGACTCTCAAGGATATGATAGGCAATATGGGTTTGCTGTTTTCTTTTTGTTTGCGAAAAGCATTACTAGAAGTATGTCCTTAAGATCAAGTTTAATTAGCAGTCATGATTACTTCATTAGCTAACCATTCTAGGTAAACACTTGTTCTACTTTCAAGCAAGGGTTAAGCAATCAGAACCATTTCACCATCTTTCATCTTTCAGTTCTTACTACGGTGCTAGACCATAGCCAAGTCGTATTGTCTCACGAAAATGGCGATTCATGAACCAATGTATCCCAGCTAGGTACCTCAAAATACACGCCCTGTTTGTACCCCAGGCACAAATAAGACCAACCCATTCTACTTCTGTCACGGGGTCCAGGTCCCCGTCCAAACTTGGACTCCAAGCCCCCACACTTGAGACCCGGTCTCAATATGGTGCTTAGACCTCCACCTTTCCTCACCTCCAATCAGTCGATCCAGAAAGAGCCAGAACCCATGACAAGAGCATAACGAGCCTTCCCGCTCCCATAAACAAGTATGTGCTTAGGATAATAAGTCTGTGACCTGACTACCATCCACAGCAATAGACGATCATTAATCGACATGAACAAGGAAAACAGTGTAACCAAGCTAAGCCCTATTGGCAGCGGGACACAACCTATTACACCCACCAATACCCATACCATATCCCTGCCCTATCTCCATTTTTTCTTTCACCATTTTATTATGAGTAATAATAATAATCACCTATTGTGAGTAACGGCAGGTTACTCACGCTACCGATGACATAAGCATAGCATCTACTCAAACCTGCACTAGTAAGACTATTAGGACAGGTGTATCTATGCATGTGGTTTCCATAAAATTCCTATAACATAAATGCACAACACACATATATATATATAGTGAATTATAAAATAGAGGTTATGCACCGGGGCTTGCCTTGGGCAGGCGCGGTGTCAGCTGAGTCAGTCAGTGGTGGCTTCGGACCTCCTCCTGCACGAGAATCTCCTCCTCGTACTCCTCGACGATCTCCTCAAACTCATGATCACCGGGGTCATGATCTTCGCCAACTCGTTCTCTACATGCATGCGATGATGATGCAACACTTAGCATTTAGGCAACAGCAACTCTTAAAATAAGAATACGCATATCAAGCTACTAAGCTAGCTCTAATGACTAACATACTAAGCTAACTATCATCTTTACAAAGCAAAGTGTTGGGTTCAACTAACAAACACGTAGCTTTGCAATTTAAGGGTATATCTTTAGTTCTACTAAGGATTTAATGTATATTGAAACAAAAAGCATTTAACTACCCTAATGCTTAGTCTATTCTAAGGCTACAAAAATTACAGTGAGCACATAATAATACAATGAAGCTACCAAAATAATTTCAGGACTAAAGCTATCACCAATTTACCAAAAAATTCCTAAAATATTTAACCTAATAATATTAAGCACTCTCAAATGATTTAATAGCCCCTAGTATCAACATGTATATGTATACATTAATTACACCAACAGATAGATCACAATTTTAGGAACCTAACAAAATTTGTTTCATAATTTTTGGGCATCTACAAGATTTTATATTAATTAAACAAAACTGACTCTTGAATCAAAACATAAAGTCATTTCTAATTCTTTATGAAAAAGATAAACCAAACTGGTCCAACACGGCCCACGCGGGCGAGACCCACGCACGGAAGCGGCCCACGACGGGGAGCCCACGCGCACGCTGGCGTTTTAGCAGAAAAGCCCCGCTTTCTGCTATTAACACGACCACTATACGCCCTATTACTTTAATCAGCGATTATGCATGAAGGCCCCCGAAAAGACTCATCTTCGCTTCAGGAGGTCCCCAAAGCCCTCACGCTCACCGGCGTGGCGGTGGCCGCACGGAGCCACTACACCGGCCAACTAGGACCCATGCAGGCCTAGCTAGGGGGTCGATGCTCACCTATGGACCGACGCGCAACGCTAGGCAGCGGTTAGAGGACCGAGACGAAGTAGGTCGACTTCTCCACGTCGGCGGGCAACCTGCAGTGGCGACGACAATGTTCTGGTGAGCCACGACGCTAAGGAAGCAGTAGAAGTAGCGGGTGATCATTAGCGACTCACCAAGGACTTGGCCGAGGCGATGGTTTGGCCAAAGACGCCCCGAGCAAGGTTGTCCACGTACGCGCGACGAGCTTGGCGACGAGCCACGGTGGACACGACCGCGTCAGTAGTGTAGGGACAATGGTAGGGGTACGGCTCAGGTGTGCATGGCGAGGAGGGGTTCGAGACGAGTCTTGTGGTGCAGCCAATTTGGCTCGAGGTGGTCAGATGGGAGCTGCCATAGGTGATGGGCGGACTCGGCCTTATCGGCCCGGTGGCCGAGAAAAGCTCCAAAATTGAAGCTTGACCATGCCCGCTTCAAGGCTGGGTGGGGTCGGGCAGCTAGAGGACTTAATGACGAGGCCGTGGACGCGTTGAATCGGATTGATGTGAACTCTCCCTGGCTGATTGCGAGGGCACGACTCTGACAGTAGAGGTGGTAGGGAGAGGGGATGGGTCTGAGTTCTGGTCATCCTCACCTTGGGGGCAAGCGGTCGGCCGGACCCGAGGTAGCGTCTGCGCCCTCACTACGTGACAACGCGGCCAGACCACGTGCGCACACGCGAAGGCAGGTGGGGGCGTGACATGCGCGGCCGTAGCGCCATTAAGGCGAGGCGACGGTGCAAGGCAGCCGGGACAGCCCACGTGCGCACGGTGACAAGGCGAGCAGCTGCGCAGCACCACACGGCAGTGGTGAAGGGCGACAGTGGCTGCACCCCAACAGCTCGATAAGGCGGCAGCGGCGGTGACAGCGACACGGTGGCGAGGGGAGCAGCAACGCAGCACCCTGCAGCGCCAGGCCACAGCCAAGCCACGGCCAGGCCAGAAGCAGCCTCGGCCGGCCACACGCGGCAGCGTGCATGCGCGCGGTGCAGCCAGCATGGCGACGCCTGGCGCCTGAGCGTGGTGACCGCGCCCACGCGGCCAACCAGCCCGAGACCGTGTCGTGCACAAATTTTAAAGCGTCGATAGCAGCTAAACTGTTGAAATTGACACTAAACCGCCTTCACTATGCTAAAGAGGGTCTATTAGGCTACCAATCCGAGCTAAAACACGACACCACCTCTTAACTCAATTTCGCAAAATAAATCCCCAAACATGGTATTGTCTTGCTGTCAAAAAACTTAAAGAATCTTCTAAGTCTTGAGTTGAATTCAATTTCAAGTTCTATTTTTAGGCCATTAGAAGCATTAGCTAGCGAAGTTATTTTTCAACAGCAAGAATTTCATTGCCATCTACAAAGTTTGTACTTCAAATTTTATTTAGGTGTCGCACACATGTTCTATAATATTTTTGCTCAATAAAAATTGGTTTTTAACCCTACTTGATATAACATGAGCTATTGAATCAATTTTTATTTAATATTTTTATTGGTCATTTTAGGTTACAATAAATTTATCTACACATTCTATCACATGCATTATCGCATAAACATGATGCTCATAACAGGGTTTAATAGTTTATTTAGGACGTAACACCGAGGGTGTTACAGATAGCTCTAGGTGCAAGGCTGAAGTCCCGCCCGTCACCCGCCGTCCCTCCGGTTCAAGCCTCCGCCTTTGTTCTTAACTTCTCCTAGTAGCCGAGAGAGGTGGCAATGGCACCTTGATCTTTGAGGTTTATTTAGAGTAAATAATTGTAACGCTTGAATATGATTAGTCTGTTGAGGTTAGCACCGCTGCCCTATCATAGATCTCACTTCATTCATGCTCTAACACCAATCTTGAATTGTGTGGTGTAGGTTGAAATGTTGCACTATAGCTAAAATTTTAATAAATATAAAAGATAAGTACTAGAGTTTTAACTTATTAACTTGAGCACAAAAAATTGTAGCAATAATAAGATCAAAACTTGAAAAATCTAAATCTAAATGCATGACATCATGATACATGTCCTGCGCAAAAGCCATCATAATTTAAGCTAAAATTTTAACTAATGCATGTACAAGAAAGAAACTATGGATGGACAAAAAATATATAGACCAACAGTTGATAAGTTATCAAAACTAAAGAGAGATTACATAGTATTTATATGCATGTTGTGTTAGAAAATACACGAAGAGAAAAAACTTGCAAATTAATATATGTATTTTTTTTATTAATCGAACGAAGGTCTTGAACATGAATACCTAATGCTTATGTCTTGTAGTGTTCACTCCGTGTGGAAGCTTGGGTTGGTGGAGTAGTGCAGACCAATGCAAGTTGTGTAATAGTTGAACAACACTACTACCGAAAGTATTTTCTAAGACGGTCAAAAACTATTACCGGAGGCTGGTAGGCCGCTCATCTCTGCTTTCGCGACGCTGTAAATCAAGATTTACAGCAAAGAGTCCATCCATGAGGCCCCGCCGAGCCAATCGACGCGCCGACGCCGCTCACTGAATTTGCGCGCGCCGCCGCCGCCGCCGCCGTATCTAACTGCTTGTGTGTGTGAGAGAGGGTGTATCTGTTTATTTTGAGACGTGGACCTATTAAGGTGTCCATCTATGTAAATAAATTTTGAGAGAGAGACGAGATAGATATATTTTGTAACCGTCTCTGTTAATAAATTTGGTTGTCTCTTGAAATCTATTTTTTTTGGTGTAAGTACATACTGACCCAGCTATTGCACTGCCGCCTCGCTAGTTATTAGAAATCATAATTACCAAAATCCGGATTTTCTTTACCGCGGACGACCGTGCATGATGATGATGTAAAAACGTCGCTGTTTTGTGATTGGAGGGAGTAAAATAAAGCTTGTGCGCCTGTGCTATATCTTGCAGCAAGGGCGCTCGCCGGCAAAAGCACCGCGGCCACACGGAGGGCCTCGTGAACGGCGTTCCTTTGCGCTTCAATTCGGCGCGGTTGCGTAGCGCGCCATGCACGCACACGCGTGCGTGCGTGTACAGGAATTTTGACCGCGCGCGCGCCTGCTTGGATGGACGTAATCAAACGTCCTACACCTACAGTATGCATGTGATTTGATCCCAATTAAAATTCGAATGGTTTTGGTTTTCACCTCTGGAACTTCGTAGTGGTACGAATCAGCCTGTTCGCTTCGCTTCTGGTATTACTCAGGGCTTATCAGCCAGCCAACAGTATTTTGTCTCACAATAAATCAGTATCCGTCGGGCTTATCAGCCTAGCAACCAACCAGCGAACAGGCTGAATACCTACGTGCCGACTGCCGACCTGCACTCTCGTGACATATATTGGATTTAATTGTTGATGACTACTCCGTATATATTTCATATTTTTTTTGGTGATGATGAAAGATATGATGTGAAATGACTTCATTATACTCAATAATCATCGAATCAAATCGATTTTGAGCATCTTTAATACTGTATATAATTGTGCATTCGCTTGGCTTGTTTAGTTGACTTTTGCGGTATGCTTTCTCGGTCGGTCGTATATATAAGCTACCCGCTCCCGATGAAGTGCTACGTGCCAAAATCATGTGACACGAGTCGTTATCTTCTCCATATGTCTAGAGTAATTATACCCGTCCTTTATTTGCTCGATCCAATCCAGAGTTTTCTGCCACGTTAGTTTAAAAAAAACTAATATGTGTTATATATTATAGGAAAAACGAAAGCGAAAAGTGAAGGATACATACATACATACACACACATATATATATATATATATATATATATATATATTAATTTATGATAATATCAATACATATTTACGATTGTTGGGTTACTACTATAACACATGGGGATATTTACCATAACGTTACAGTAAACTATTTAGTAAGGAGTTACTATAATCTCATAAATTAACATAGTAATTATCGTAACTCAAAGTGGCTACAGAATAAGTTATTTTGTAGCCAGCTACGTGTAGTAGTTATATATATACACACATGTTTCACAAAAAAACATGCAAGTAGGCCCTGTAATAAATAACGACCATTAATCAGTAATATATGATAACGGAATTATGCCTAACTAATAAGGACGAATAAATGCCTAACTAATATAAGGACGAATAATGTACGCAATCACATCGTCTCAATTAATTTCCTGTTTTGAAAAACGTTAATAAAGTAAGTTCGAATAGTATATTTCACCAGATGCCGGCCCTCGCGCGAGTCAAAATCCACATCCCGTCAGGCCAAAAAATACTCAATTGAGAAATTAATAGATGCGTATATATACACACACACACTAGAATTTATATGATACTTAACATCAATTGAGTATGTAGCACTGATTATTTCTAGTCTATAATAATATCACGTAGTACGTCCACAGTTTGGTAGCGAGTCCTTGTACTATACCTACGTACGTGTCCGCCTTTCAATGTGCAAAAATACAAGTTTCGCAATGATTGTACTGTGTGTGTATATATATATATACACACAACAAGTTTCGCAATGGACCATTTCGCGCTAATCCGGCCAATTCGTCGGCCGGACGGACATAAATAAACCACTTGCCTTGCCGATCAGACCCATCTTCCTTGGTTTTCTAATCATTACAGTACTAAGTCATGCAAGCGCTGCTAGTTATTATTAAAGCTCACATCTCTGGTTTAAACAATTTGATACCGTACCATACCACTTTTAATATGATAAACTACATAGATTTTGAATTGTAAGCTAAGGTGCAATTAATAAACATATAAGAATTACATGTTTGTGATGTAGGATTAGAGAATAAGGCCATGTTCGGATCAGTTTCGGATTCTTAAAAACCAGTTTTTCCATAATGTTGCAGGTGTGTGTGACCTGAAGAGCCAAGTTGTTGACCTCCCAGCCTTTAGTGCCCCAAACATAAACTCTGGACACCTTTAATTTGGACGATGGATGCCATGATCCGCTAGATCTTTGCGCTAGCTATATACTAATCCTCCGGAGCAAAGATAGTTAGGGAAAGCAAGAGAAGCACTGGGCGTATAGACTATCGTTAACAAATTGATGTTAAGTACACTTATTAGTATGTCCAGATTCTCATCATAGTTTAATCAAACCAAGGCGGCCGTCATAGATCATTTCTCGCTCTCAACATACAAGTGGTGGTGCTGCTGCTGCGCTACACAACAAATGCTATCCCTTTCTTTCTTTGGGGTCATGTGTGCGGTGGGAGGAGTGCTATTATTACCTTCTCGCTTGCTCCATGTTGCTGGCATCATGGACCATGGCGCGCATGAGCTACCTAGTCCTACTCATGAGTCAAAAAAAGCTCCAAATTTTCAACTCCATCCATCATTTTGTAGCTTTGTTGTAGACCATCCAATCCAAGTGCTGCTTTATTTGCAATTCATGCATAACTTGAGACAATTTAATTTGCAAAAAAAGAGAACAATTGGAGGTATAGTAGTTTGTCCCTCGAGCTAGCCGAGCCGGCAACCCTTAGGCCCTATTTAACAGAGCTCCTAGAGCCGATTCTCTGTTAAATCTAGTAGCAGTTCTACCGAAAGAAGTGATTCTATGAGCTGAAAAAATAGCTTCACCTGATTCTATGAAGTGTTTCTCCATCATGATTTTGAGAGTTTATGCTAAAAAATCAAAGAGAATCACTTTCAGCCACAGAATCACTTCTCTCAAAGAATCAGCTTTCACAGAGAAACAATATTAGATAGAGCGCCACCAAACATTCCCTTAATAAGTTTTCCTGCCTACTTACAACTCTATCAACCAAAACTAATTAAATTGATATATATATATATATATATGTTATTGGGAGCTTAGGGCTTTCAATAGTTAATGGAAGCCCTGACCAAACTGGTTGGTCTGGCTCCACCAAACCAGCTCCCCACCAGCCAACCGAACCAGCCCACCCGGCCCGACCTGCCTAGGCCCTATATATATTACCCCAAACCCTAATCCCCACCAATCCTCCAATGGCCGCCACCCACTGCCACCCGCCGCCCCCACACCTGGAGCGCGGACCGCCGTTCCTGGAGCGTCGCATCCGCCCTCCCCGAGCAACGGTGGCGCGGCCCCGTCCCTCCTCCTCCGGCGACGGCGCGGCCTGTCCC
This sequence comes from Miscanthus lutarioriparius, assembly GCA_904845875.1. Lineage (NCBI taxonomy): Eukaryota > Viridiplantae > Streptophyta > Magnoliopsida > Poales > Poaceae > Miscanthus > Miscanthus lutarioriparius. Next base: position 45,898,680 of record CAJGYO010000004.1, on the reverse strand, counting down.
TCCCTCGTCCGGTGACAGCGAGGCCCCGCCCCTCCCCGAGCAGCGATGGCGCGGCCCCGCCCCTCCCCGTCCGGCGACGGCGCGGCCCTCCTCCAGCGACGAGGTGATGCACTCCTCCCCTGTGACAACCCTCTCTCCACATGTGTGCCCCTCACCATCGATTTAGTTGGTTGCAGGTTGCGGCGTAGGCTCTCCAGTGCCTCTCTAGCCCTCCCCACGATGGCATGGTCCTCCCTCAACCTAAAGCGGGCCCCCTCCCCTCGACGGCGTCACGGGTCAGCGGTGTGGACGGCGGTGAGCTCGTTGTTGCACACGGATCTGCAACGTACAATCGGCGATGGGACACGACATCCCCGCGCGAGCTCTGGCATCCCGGCGCCCTCTCACCACCTTGGCCCATGGCGGCAGCTCCAGCCTCCCAACGCCCCTCCCCCACCACGTCCCATGGTGGCACCTCCGGCCCCCGGCCCCTTCCCTAACATCTCCGGTAAAGGCAGCAACACCTCTTCATCGTTTTTTGTCTGTTGATTTTGTGTTGGTATGCTTATGTGCATAAGTTTCTATGCATGGCTAAACTGTAACATAGATATGCATTATATACATTGTTACAACAAATTTGTACACTACATCATCGAAGCAGTTATCTGTACGCATCTACATAATTCTATACATTATTGGTACACAATTCTATACATTATCGGAGCAATTTTTATGCGTTCTATGTATTGTCCCCATGTTAATTATACATCCCCATATTGGGAAGCATGATGTTGGTGGAGGCAACCACGGTTGTGTCAGGTGGAATGTCCATCTCATGGAAAGGTTTTTACGTGGCAACAAAATTAATTTTTATTCATTCAACCACTAATTTGTATGCAACATGGCACCAAAAACCTTTCTGCGCATCTTGACCAATGATTCTATGCACTCAATCGGCCGTCACGTGCCATGATTCAAATTTCAAATTTTGGAGAAAACAAGGTCATCTCCATGTGGAGAGGTTTTACGCGGTAACAAAATTATTTTTTATTCATTCAACCACTAATTTGTACGCAACGTCGGAACTAAAAACTTTTCTGCGCATCGTGACCATTGATTCTACGCACCCAATCGGCTATCACATGCCATGATTCAAATTTCAAAATTTGGAGAGGACGAGGTCATATCCATGTGGAGAAGTTTTTACATGGTAATAAAATTAGTTTTTATTCATTCAACCACTAATTTGTATGCAACGTCAGCACCAAAAACTTTTGATCATTCGTCTGCGCATTTTGATCATAGATTCTATGCATCTAATCGGCCGTATCATGCCATGATTCAAATTTCAAATTTTGGAGAAGACGAGGTCGTCTCCATGTTTGTATGCTCTCACTCACAAGATTCTATGCATAGACAGAAACATAAATCTTTATATCCTAATGTGTAAAATTTTGAATTTTAAATTTTTCCATAAACATATTCACAATGGATCTTGAATCATGCACAAAAATGTCAGGAGTTCAATGGTAAAAATTGTTTTTGAATCGGATGCTTTGTTGAAGAATTATAATGAAAAAATGGAAGAGATTGGATTGGGTTGCTGTAGCACCCGGTTTTAAGAACAAAACTAAATACACACCATATGTGAGCCCAGAAAGTCAAATCTCACATATAGCTACAAATAAAGGTAATATCAATAGACAATGCTTAATATATAACATACTTAGTATAGAGAATATAACCTTAAATAGCAAACAGCGGAAAGACAACTCCGATCTTCGAGTGAAGACTCCAATCCACAGGAACAACTGACTAGTTGATCACAAGCCTAATTCCTCCAAGCTCTAGCAATCTGGTACCCATCCAGGATTTTTATCCAAAGAATTAAAAAGTAAAGAAAGCGTAAGTACATGTCGTACTCAACAAATATAACGTGGGGTTCATTAGGCTCAAAAGGCTGACACTGGTTTAACTGCGATTAGCTTTTAATGAGTCATGATTTTAGCAATTGAGTAGCCACAAGTTTATCCACAAGCCCATATAAACACATGATCAGGTAAACATTAATAATAAATAGCATAAACAATTAACCATTAATGAGCATCTTTATCATCAATGTTCATCATCATTAACCATTAATGATCATCTATTTCGTAAGGGTTCCAAGGCCGTTTGTGACTGTGAACACGGCTGATATACCAGTTTTACACTCTGCAGAGGTTGTACACTTTCACTGTGAGTCATGATTTACCCTTTCACCCAAGGTCGCGAGCCTCTTGACCCACTACCAAGAAAGGTTGGCAGGGTTCACTATGAAGCCTTTCAAAGGTTCGTCTAACAAGTTAGGGCCACTAAGGTTTCCCCATCAATAAGCATGAACCGTCATCCAAGGAGTGACTAACAAAATACAAAGAAACCAAAGTGCACCCTCTTGACAGGCTGAGGTCATACAAATCGGAGCCCCTCTTGCGCCATAAAGGTAACCTCTAACAAGCTTAAAAAGGTTCTCATACTGAGCTAAAGCCAGAGCCATGTAGCCCTCACAGCTATACTATAAGTCCCGGATGATCACTTATAGATAAGTCCTTAGGAAGAGGAATCTAGAGCACCATAAAAACAGCCCAATGCTCTAGCCCTCTTGTTCCATATTGCTAAAAAGCATCTTTTAGTGTTTATTGCATATATCATTAGTCAAGTTACAAGATCATGGCTTTAGTTAAGCACTAGCATCATACTACCCAATGCAATAACCCATTGGTATCAAGGCCCAAGGTATAAAGTACTAGAAAATCCTTAGTGGTAGTCAAGGTAGACACATGCAGTATGAATTAAATGATTAAAGACGAATAGGACAACAAGGAAGATCCCATGCTATACTTGCCTTAAACTTAAATCCTTCAAGTCCAAATCTTTAAAGATCCGCTTCTTGATTCACCACATAAAACTCACCAACTGGACAAGATCATAAAGCACCACACAAACATCCATGCAATCATACACGAAGCAAACAATAGATCTAAATTAGAACAGTACACCAAACATAAAATCAAGATGAAAAGTTTGTAAAGCGAATCTACGTCTCGCTACGATCATACAGACACGAAAAGCACGCTAATCCGAGCAACGGTTGTAAAGAAACGACTATAGGGTTTTATATTTAAAAGAAAAGAGAAGACTATAAGATTCATTTATGTTAATTAGGAAAAACTATGAGTACCATTAATTTAGATTAAACAAATCTATGCTTAAAAACTGAGTTGAAGCTAATCATATTTTATTTATAAATATTTTGATATCATTTATGCCAATTCAACTTTAACTTACAAATACAAATTGACATGTGAGAACATCTAATCAAATTTGATATGTGTATTTAGACTAAACATATTATAATTTACAAACATATTTATGTTAGCAACCAGTCAAGTTAAAACTTATTTGAAAAAGAGCATTGTATATAATTATGTTGCTTTTGTTTATAAAAACTAGTTGCATGCATATTAATCAAACTAATATTTAAGCATATATATGAAAGTCACTTGACATGAAAAACGACGACACTAACATGTAGATCACATCGATACGCATCTAACGTAATTGGAACGACTCAAAACGGACTTAAAATGAATATACGACGACGATATTACGAACTGGTGGTAATTTCATAATTACCTTGTCTTCATTCTTTGGCCTCCCGTACAGCCACCACACGGCCATGGCAACAGCAGCTGCGCAGGGGTGGGCTCGACTTGTTGCACGAAGGAGAGGATAGCCAGGCTGGCAGCGCGACGGCGACGGCGACGACGAGAGATAGAGGAGAAAAAAAATCTAATTTACTACTCAATGGATTTCTCAAACTAGAGGCTCCCCTTACGGTAGTTTTGGTGTGCTTTGTCTAAGGGGTTGGTACATATTTATTGGCAGAAAAACTCTCCACATCTATATCAACTAGCAATATGGAAATAATTGATGTTGCACCACCAGCACTAATTGGCCTAAATAATCATTAAAGCCTATTAGTAAATAAAGGCATGTGCCCTTAGGATTTATTAAGATTATTGCACATGGGCTTTAAACATTGGGAAAACTAAGAGATTTATTATTTTTGGAATTAATTAATTTCGTGGATAAAATAATAACAGAAAAGTCCAGAATTATTATTTAAGCCACGAAAAATACTCCGAAAACTCTGAAAATTCGGGGAAAATTCCCAAAGACATTATGGAACATGAGGAACCCAAATAAAGTATTTGAAGCCCATGATAAGATAATTTGGAGCATCTAAAAATTAAATTATGCTCAAAGACAAGTAGGAACAAGTTCCAGAAAAGGCTAGAAAAATCAGCGCGATGGCGACGGCGGCGCCGACGAGAGAAAGAGGAGAAAAAAAATCTAATTTACTATACGAGGGTTTTCCCAAACTAAGGGCTACCATTACGATAGTTTTGGAGTGCTTTGCCCAAGGGGTTGGTATATATTTATTGGAAGAAAAACTCCCCACATCTACATCAACTAACAATATAGTACTAATTGATGTTGCATCCTTCACCTACATTAATGGGTCTAAATAAACATTAAAGCCCATTAGTAAATAAAAACATGTGCCCTTTGGATTTATTAAGATTATTGCACATGGGCTTTGAGCATTGGGAAAAATAAGAGATTTATTATTTTCAGAATTAATTAATTTCACGGATAAAATAATTCCAGAAAAGTCTAAAATTATTATTTAAGCCACGAAAAATACTCCGAAAGCTCTGAAAATTCGGGGAAATTCCCAAAGACATTATGGAACATGAGAAACCCAAATAAAGTATTTGGAGCCCATGATAAGATAATTTGGAGCATCTAAAAATTAAATTATGCTCAAAGACAAGTAGGAACAAGTTTCAAAAAAAGCTAGAAAATTTTCCGAGAAGTTTGTAGAGATTGATTGATAGATGAGGAACTAAAAGGAGTGATTTGTGTTATAAAGAAAAGATTTTAGGAAGCTCATACAAAAACTTGAGCTGAGAAACAAAAAATTTGATTGTTGAAAAAGATAAAGGCGTGCCGGAGAAGAAAAATCGACATACTAACGCATTTTAAAGACTTTGCTCACTCTCAACACACAAAGAAGCAATAAGCAAACATCATATCATCCAAACGCCCGTCAAAATTAGAAAACTTTGAAAATTCACATTTTTTCTATAACTAAATTTGCACTAGCTCAAACTAAACTTGGTAAATTTTATCCAAATATTAAAAATAATTCATTTTATTTAGTATTTTCTATGCACAACTCAAAATCGAAAATTTTTGGGGTGTGACAAACTACCCATTCTAACAGAATCTCGCCTCGAGATTCGGAGAGACTAGGGCGAAAGGTAAAGATCTTCATGCCTCCACACTTCCTTGATTCAGGATTCATGAGACGAAGGAATGAACTTGCATAATAAAGTGGATTTGGGAGTTGCACAGGATAGCAAGAAAGATAAAGGTCAACGATGCTTTTGTAGAGGATGCTACCCCACTTAACAAGAGTTTTGCTAAACTCTGAATATTCCATATGAAGATTCTCATGTTGGTGTAGTCTTCAGGGCCTTCCTTTGGATCATAAAGATTGGGATAACAAACAAGCAACACACCAAACAAGACAAGCATGCATCACAACATCGAAACTACATATTCTTCTGTAGCAATAGCGGGCATCCTAAGAAGTCGATTATGATGAAAGGCCATTGTAAATTTGAATAAGGTGAGATCAGAAAACTTTAGTAAACCAAAGAAATAAAAAACAAGGAGATAAGAAGCAATAGCTCAAAGGAAGCTATCAAGGAGAGAAGAAAATAGGACAAGGATAAGAAATAAGCAATTCAACTAGTCAAGGAGATGAAAAGGTAGTTTTGTAGCAAATTCTAAACCTTAGAACGACCCGTTTCTACTAGGCTTGCGTCCTATAGTCAGTATTGCTCTGATACCACTTTGTAGCACCCGGTTTTAAGAACAAAACCAGATACACACTATATGTGAGCCTAGAAAGTCAAATCTCATATATAGCTATAAATAAAGGTAATATTAATAGACAATAGTTAATATATAACATACTTAGTATAGAGAATATAACCTTAGATAGCAAATAGTGGAAAGACAACTCTGATCTTCGAGTGAAGACTCTAATCCACAGGGACAACTGACTGGTTGATCACAAGCCTAATTCCTTCAAACTCTAGCAATCTGGTACCCATCTGGAATTTTTATCCAAACAATTAAAAAGTAAAGCAACCGTAAGTACATGTCGTACTCAACAAATATAACATGGGGTTCATGAGGCTCAAAAGGCTGACACTGGTTTAACTGCGATTAGCTTTTAATGAGTCATGATTTTAGCAATTGAGTAGCAACAAGTTTATCCACAAGGCCATATAAACACATCATCAGGTAAACATGAATAATGAATAGCATAAACAATTAACCATTAATGATAATCTTTATCATCAGTGTTCATCATCATTAACCATTAATGATCATCTATTCTATAAGGGTTCCAAGGCCGCTTGTGACCGTGAGCATGACTGATATACCAGGTTTACACTCTACAGATGTTGTACACTTTCACTGTGAGTCATGATTTACCCTTTCACCCAAGGTCGCGAGCCTCTTGACCCACTACCAAGAAAGGTTGGCAGGGTTTACTATGAAGCCTTTCAAAGGTTCGTCTAACAAGTTAGGGCCACTAAGGTTTCCCCATCAATAAGCATGAACCGTCATCCAAGGAGTGACTAACAAAATACAAAGAAACCAAAGTGCACCCTCTTGACAGGCTGAGGTCATACAAATCGGAGCCCCTCTTGCGCCATAAAGGTAACCTCTAACAAGCTTAAAAAGGTTCTCATACTGAGCTAAAGCCAGAGCCATGTAGCCCTCACAGCTATACTATAAGTCCCGGATGATCACTTATAGATAAGTCCTTAGGAAGAGGAATCTAGAGCACCATAAAAACAGCCCAATGCTCTAGCCCTCTTGTTCCATATTGCTAAAAAGCATCTTTTAGTGTTTATTGCATATATCATTAGTCAAGTTACAAGATCATGGCTTTAGTTAAGCACTAGCATCATACTACCCAATGCAATAACCCATTGGTATCAAGGCCCAAGGTATAAAGTACTAGAAAATCCTTAGTGGTAGTCAAGGTAGACACATGCAGTATGAATTAAATGATTAAAGACGAATAGGACAACAAGGAAGATCCCATGCTATACTTGCCTTAAACTTAAATCCTTCAAGTCCAAATCTTTAAAGATCCGCTTCTTGATTCACCACATAAAACTCACCAACTGGACAAGATCATAAAGCACCACACAAACATCCATGCAATCATACACGAAGCAAACAATAGATCTAAATTAGAACAGTACACCAAACATAAAATCAAGATGAAAAGTTTGTAAAGCGAATCTACGTCTCGCTACGATCATACAGACACGAAAAGCACGGTAATCCGAGCAACGGTTGTAAAGAAACGACTATAGGGTTTTATATTTAAAAGAAAAGAGAAGACTATAAGATTCATTTATGTTAATTAGGAAAAACTATGAGTACCATTAATTTAGATTAAACAAATCTATGCTTAAAAAACCGAGTTGAAGCTAATCATATTTTATTTATAAATATTTTGATATCATTTATGCCAATTCAACTTTAACTTACAAATACAAATTGACATGTGAGAACATCTAATCAAATTTGATATGTGTATTTAGACTAAACATATTATAATTTACAAACATATTTATGTTAGCAACCAACCAAGTTAAAACTTATTTGAAAAAGAGCATTGTATATAATTATGTTGCTTTTGTTTATAAAAACTAGTTGCATGCATATTAATCAAACTAATATTTAAGCATATATATGAAAGTCACTTGACATGAAAAACGCATTTACACTAACATGTAGATCACATCGATCGCATCTAACGTAATTGGAACGACTCAAAACGGACTTAAAATGAATATACGACGATATTACTTAACTGGTGGTAATTTCATAATTACCTTGTCTTCATTCTTTGGCCTCCCGTACAGCCACCACACGGCCATGGCAACAGCAGCTGCGCAGGGGTGGGCTCGACTTGTTGCACGAAGGAGAGGATAGCCAGGCTGGCAGCGCGACGGCGACGACGACGAGAGATAGAGGAGAAAAAAAATCTAATTTACTACTCAATGGATTTCTCAAACTAGAGGCTCCCCTTACGGTAGTTTTGGTGTGCTTTGTCTAAGGGGTTGGTACATATTTATTGGCAGAAAAACTCTCCACATCTATATCAACTAGCAATATGGAACTAATTGATATTGCACCACCAGCACTAATTGGCCTAAATAATCATTAAAGCCTATTAGTAAATAAAGGCATGTGCCCTTAGGATTTATTAAGATTATTGCACATGGGCTTTAAACATTGGGAAAACTAAGAGATTTATTATTTTTGGAATTAATTAATTTCGTGGATAAAATAATAACAGAAAAGTCCAGAATTATTATTTAAGCCACGAAAAATACTCCGAAAACTCTGAAAATTCGGGGAAAATTCCCAAAGACATTATGGAACATGAGGAACCCAAATAAAGTATTTGAAGCCCATGATAAGATAATTTGGAGCATCTAAAAATTAAATTATGCTCAAAGACAAGTAGGAACAAGTTTCAAAAAAAGCTAGAAAATTTTCCGAGAAGTTTGTAGAGATTGATTGATAGATGAGGAACTAAAAGGAGTGATTTGTGTTATAAAGAAAAGATTTTAGGAAGCTCATACAAAAACTTGAGCTGAGAAACAAAAAATTTGATTGTTGAAAAAGATAAAGGCGTGCCGGAGAAGAAAAATCGACATACTAACGCATTTTAAAGACTTTGCTCACTCTCAACACACAAAGAAGCAATAAGCAAACATCATATCATCCAAACGCCCGTCAAAATTAGAAAACTTTGAAAATTCACATTTTTTCTATAACTAAATTTGCACTAGCTCAAACTAAACTTGGTAAATTTTATCCAAATATTAAAAATAATTCATTTTATTTAGTATTTTCTATGCACAACTCAAAATCGAAAATTTTTGGGGTGTGACAAACTACCCCACTTAACAGGAATCTCGTCTCGAGATTCGGAGAGACTAGGGCGAAAGGTAAAGATCTTCACGCCTCCACACTTCCTTGATTCAGGATTCATGAGACGAAGGAATGAACTTGCATAATAAAGTGGATTTGGGAGTTGCACAGGATAGCAAGAAAGATAAAGGTCAACGATGCTTTTGTAGAGGATGCTACCCCACTTAACAAGAGTTTTGCTAAACTCTGAATATTCCATATGAAGATTCTCATGTTGGTGTAGTCTTCAGGGCCTTCCTTTGGATCATAAAGATTGGGATAACAAACAAGCAACACACCAAACAAGACAAGCATGCATCACAACATCGAAACTACATATTCTTCTGTAGCAATAGCGGGCATCCTAAGAAGTCGATTATGATGAAAGGCCATTGTAAATTTGAATAAGGTGAGATCAGAAAACTTTAGTAAACCAAAGAAATAAAAAACAAGGAGATAAGAAGCAATAGCTCAAAGGAAGCTATCAAGGAGAGAAGAAAATAGGACAAGGATAAGAAATAAGCAATTCAACTAGTCAAGGAGATGAAAAGGTAGTTTTGTAGCAAATTCTAAACCTTAGAACGACCCGTTTCTACTAGGCTTTGCGTCCTATAGTCGATATTGCTCGATACCACTTTGTAGCACCCTTTAGTTTTAAGAACAAAACCAGATACACACTATATGTGAGCCTAGAAAGTCAAATCTCATATATAGCTATAAATAAAGGTAATATTAATAGACAATAGTTAATATATAACATACTTAGTATAGAGAATATAACCTTAGATAGCAAATAGTGGAAAGACAACTCCGATCTTCGAGTGAAGACTCTAATCCACAGGGACAACTGACTGGTTGATCACAAGCCTAATTCCTTCAAACTCTAGCAATCTGGTACCCATCTGGAATTTTTATCCAAACAATTAAAAAGTAAAGCAACCGTAAGTACATGTCGTACTCAACAAATATAACATGGGGTTCATGAGGCTCAAAAGGCTGACACTGGTTTAACTGCGATTAGCTTTTAATGAGTCATGATTTTAGCAATTGAGTAGCAACAAGTTTATCCACAAGGCCATATAAACACATCATCAGGTAAACATGAATAATGAATAGCATAAACAATTAACCATTAATGAGCATCTTTATCATCAGTGTTCATCATCATTAACCATTAATGATCATCTATTCTATAAGGGTTCCAAGGCCGCTTGTGACCGTGAGCATGACTGATATACCAGGTTTACACTCTACAGATGTTGTACACTTTTACTGTGAGTCGTGATTTACCCTTTTGCCCAAGGTCGCGAGCCTCTTGACCCACTACCAAGGAAGGTCAGCAGGGTTCACTATGAAGCCTTTCAAAGGTTCGTCTAACAAGTTAGGGCTGCTAAGGTTTCCCCATCAATAAGCATTAACCCCCTCCAAGGAGTGACTAACAAAATACAAAGAAACTAAAGTGCACCCTCTTGGCAGGCCGAGGTCATACAAATCGGAGCCCCTCTTATGCCATAAAGGTAACCTCTAACAAGCTTAAAAAGGTTCTCATACTGAGCTAAAGCCAGAGCCATATAGCCCTCACAGCTGTACTATGAGTTTCGAATGATCACTTATAGATAAGTCCTTAGGAAGAGAAATCTAGAGCACCATAACAATAGCCCAATGCTCTAGCCCTCTTATTCCATATTGCATATATCATTAGTCAAGTTACAAGATCATGTCTTTAGTTGAGCACTAGCATCATACTACCCAATGCAATAACCCATAGGTATCAAGGCCCAAGGTACAAAGTACTAGGAAATCCTTAGTGGTAGTCAAGGTAGACAAATGCAGTATGAATTAAATGATTAAAGGCAAATAGGACAACAAGGAAGATCCCATGTTATACTTGCCTTAAACTTAAATCCTTCAAGTCCAAATCTTTAAAGATCCGCTTCTTGATTCACCACATAAAACTCACCAACTGGACAAGATCATAAAGCACCACACAAACATCCATGCAATCATACACGAAGCAAACAATAGATCTAAATTAGAACAGTACACCAAACATAAAATCAAGATGAAAAGTTTGTAAAGCAAATCTACGTCTCGCTACGATCATACAGACACGAAAAGCACGCTAATCGGAGCAACGGTTGTAAAGAAACGACTACAGGGTTTTATATTTAAAAGAAAAGATAAGACTATAAGATTCATTTATGTTAATTAGGAAAAACTATGAGTACCATTAATTTAGATTAAACAAATCTATGCTTAAAAACTGAGTTGAAGCTAATCATATTTTATTTATAAATATTTTGATATTATTTATGCCAATTCAACTTTAACTTACAAATATAAATTGACATGTGAGAACATCTAATCAAATTTGATATGTGTATTTAGACTAAACATATTATAATTTAGAAACATATTTATGTTAGCAACCAGTCAAGTTAAAACTTATTTGAAAAGGAGCATTGTATATAATTATGTTGCTTTTGTTTATAAAAACTAGTTGCATGCATATTAATCAAACTAATATTTAAGCATATATATAAAAGTCACTTGACATGAAAAACGACGACACTAACATGTAGATCACATCGATACGCATCTAACGCAATTGGAACGACTCGAAATGGACTTAAAACGAATATACGACGACGATATTACGAACTGGTGGTAATTTCGTAATTACCTCGTCTTCATCCTTTGGCCTTCCGTACAGCCACCACACGGCCATGGCAACAGCAGCTGCGCAGGGGTGGGCTCGACTTGTTGCACGAAGGAGAGGATGGCCAGATGGGTAGCGCGACGGCGACGGCGACGACGATGAGAGATAGTGGAGAAAAAAAATCTAATTTACTACTCAAGGGATTTCTCAAACTAGAGGCTCCCCTTACGATAGTTTTTATGTGCTTTGCTTAAGGGGTTGGTACATATTTATTGGGAGAAAAACTTCCTACATCTACATCAACTAGCGATATGATACTAATTGATGTTGCACCCTCCACCAGCACTAATGGGCCTAAATAAACATTAAAGCCCATTAGTAAATAAAGACATGTGCCCTTAGGATTTATTAAGATTATTGCACATGGGCTTTGAGCGTTGGAAAAAATAAGAGATTTCTTATTTTTGGAATTAATTAATTTCGTGGATAAAATATTAACAGAAAAGTCTAGAATTATTCCCGAGAAGTTTGTAGAGATTGATTGACGGATGAGGAACTGAAAGGGGTGATTTGTGTTAAAAAAAAAGATTTTAGAAAGCTCCTAATGAGAACTTGAACCGAGAAACAAGGAATTTAATTGTAGAAAAAGATAAAGGCGTGACGGACAAGAAAAATCGACCTACTAACGCATTTTAAAGACTTTGCTCACTCCCAACACACAAAGAAGAAATAAGCAAACATCATATCATCCAAACGCCGTCAAAATTAGAAAACTTTAAAAATTCACATTTTTCCTATAACTAAATTTGTGCTAGCTCAAACTAAACTTGGTTAATTTTTTCCAAATAGTAAAATAATTCATTTTATTTAGTATTTTTTATGCACAACCCAAAATCGAAAATTTTGGGGTGTGATAGTTGCATGCATGCATGCGTCGTCAGCCTTGTTAGGTTGTGTTAGGTGGAACGTTCAGCTCATGGAGAGGTTTCTATGTGGTAATGAATTAATTTTTATTCATCCAACTATTAATTTTTATGCATCTCGCGACAAAAACCTTTCTACGCAGCTTGATTTAGAATTTTATGCTTCCGATCATCTGAGTCTGTAGGGGTCCCCATCTGCGCGTGCGTGTTAGCTGGGCAGACCTAGATGGTAGGGCTGGATGGGGAGAGAGGGCTGGCTAGAGCTCTCCATTAGCTATTGGAAGCCCCGGGCTCCCAATAGCGATAACCTTACTCACAGGATGCATTATGAGGCGTCATCAGCTCAAAGCGTGCATTAGGAGCCTCTCCTAATTATGCATGCAAGGAGACTACGGGATAAGCTCCGACGCAAGGTCCCGAGGTGCTTAAACAATGGTGTGGTCGTCTGAGGCCATTCCGGAAGACAGAGATAAGCCTGTGCAATGCGGTGCGCGCAACTGTGAGATACAGAGACACCACAACAGTGTGTGTGGAGATAGGCTGGAGATCATGAAAGACAGCGGTGCTTTGGCATCGCTGGAGCTCACCGGCTGTCCCTGACGTGTCCAACAATAAAGCTCACGACGCTCCTATAAAGGGTCTCACTGAAGATGAAGGAAGGCATCGGCCAACATCAGGAGGAAGACCAGAGAGTAGTAGCCAGAGCGAGCGAGAGCTTGACTCCTAGTTTCCACTCCCACCTTGTAACACCAGTAGTCCCGAGCAGGAGCAGGTGCCTCGCCTGTCCTGAGGTAAGCCAGCTCTTGTGGTCCTATGTTCGGGGCCTCCCGAAAGGGGAAGCCATATGTAATCATGTCTGTGTATATAGAGTAAGCTTGTCCTAGAGATTCCATGCCATTCTTTGGTCTGGTCGCATGAGATGAGCCGCTATGCTAGGAACCCTATAGGAGAAACCTCTGCATGTGTTTTTGTTCTTGCTTAGCCGAGAGATGCATCTGAGAGAACCCTGTTACCGTAGAGAAGTGTTCCCTTCGGGTGAACTGCCTAGGGAGATGATGGTAGCTCATCGAGGTGTGCCATGACTAGAGAATATTAGGGAAAATCTAAGACAACCCGTTCCATATCGTAGGCTCTAGATAAATATGGTGAGTACCAAGTAGGACCAACACAACTGCGTCTACAACGAGCAGCAGACTTGCAGGCTTCACTAGCCTCTGAGATCCTGCATACATGGATACGCATACCCAAAAGAATATATTATATCCACACGCACACGAATATCTAGAATATTATACTAATATACTTTGCAAGTATTAAATATCATAATACACGGGTCCAGCCCATACTAATACCATATATCGGCTATCAGCCCATATTAAAACGTTAATATATACTATACACCACCGCATACATATATACAGCCTAGCGTCTAGTATCAGCCCATATTAAAATGTTAATATACACTATACACCACCGCATACATATATACAGCCTAGCGTCTGGTATCGGACCCAGGTTTTCAATCATCGAAAGATTAAAGTATCTTAATTTAGAGGTTAGCGCAGGTAGAATAATTAATACTAAAGAAAATATTGATATAAGGTGCCGAATAAATCCAGCAGTAGAACATACTTGGCATACCTCTCATCATCAGCTGAATAATGTTGAGGATCTGATATATAACTTCATCATATCTTGGATAAAGAGGCAAGATATCCTTGATAATAAGTTTTAAAGCTTACTAACAGAATATCAGAAGCTTACAGAAAAATATCACAGGCTCAATAATAAGATCGATATTATATTACATAAATTAGAAAAAGCCAAAGGAAGACAATATACAGTCTGCAAGAATAACGATTATATTAAAGAAGAAGTCATATCCATAGGGAAGAATCTAAGTAAAGTATCTATATCCAAAGAATTTCCATCTGAGACCAGACTTGAGATTCTAGAAGTTCAAAAATTAGCACAAGAAATAAAAACCTTGATCATATCATAAGTTGTATGTCCGAATATACTCAAGCATTAACAGAGGTAGCAAAATACTTAGCTCCACCTGTTGGTTTCTCAGATCACGATTCTCCAAAAGAAGATTCCAAAATTATAATAAGGCAGAATAATACTATCCTTCAGCTGTTGATTCAGGTTTTGCAAAAGCTAAACACTGAACAGCGCAACAAAGATATAGTACTAGCTTCAGCAGGAATAATAGCATCATCATATAGTATCAATTCAGAAAAATGGACTTACCTAAAAGTCTCATCAGAAGAGACAAAACTATCCAGCTAGTAAGGCAAGATTCAAAACCTTTAACTCTAAGCCATAGGTTGTCTTTGTCATGCAAAAGAGAAGATATTGAAAATCTAGAGGAAGTTATCGATGTTCAAACAGACTTCAAAAGATATCAGAATGATACCCCAAGAAAAATAAGACCACAACAAGTACATCATATGAGAATATTTGAAAGTAAAAATGGATTATACAAAATATCGAGAGAAGTAGAGTTAAGCGTTCTTACGCATCTAGTTGATCTAAGAATAGTAAGCAAGAATATTGAAAATGAACTCATATATTCCGGTTACAAATATATTCACCAAGGCATGTATATCATAGGAGTAAAAGGTTTGACAAGAAAGAAATTAGGAACAAAGGTCCTAATAACCTTGTTGGATAAAAGATGGGGAACTATAGACAAAGCAGCTTTAGGATTTATGGAGGGAGATATGAATAAAAATAGATTAATAACATATATAGCTCCAGACTTAATGATGCCAGTAAAGGAATTCGCTGAAAAAATGAGCTTTGGTTTTCAAACCAAAGGATATGAAGATTTTAAAGGTACAAATTTATTAGTAAGCATAGAATTTGTAGGGTTCATAAACCCGAGGTCCCTCATGGACCGGCTTCCTAGCAAAGGCTCGGCCCAGCAGACGACGTCGCAAACAACACATAACTCCTAGGCCGGCCCAAAAACCTAACCACAGGCCAGAAGGGCGATCCAGTCTTCGACCGAAGGGCCTGGCCAAGGACGAGCGGCGCTCGCTCGCCTCCAACTCTGGCCCGCCTCTCCGACCGGAAGGCCTCGCTTCCGACTCCAGCCCGCCTCTCCGACTGGAAGGCCTGGCCAAGGAGGAATGACGCCCGCTTTCGACTCCGACCCGCATCTCCGACCGGGGATACACGGAACCTCTGCTTACAACTCTTCTCCGACTGGCGCAGTCGGAGCCGACTGGGACCAACCGACCGGGGATGCCCGCTCGGTGAGGACCAGGAAATGGCCAGAGCAAGTAAGATAGGGCGCTCAAGTCAACCGCAATACCGAGGACCGTACCCAGTACACCTGCAGGACAGTACCGACAGGGCATGTCAGAAGGGTGTCATGCAACCTTCTAGGCATGCCAGAACCCAAGCAGTGTTGTGGGCGCCGATATTTACCCTACAGTGTTGCGGGCGCTATCAATTCCCATACCAGACAAATGTGGTAAGGCCTCCCACATGCATCTGGGCATCCACAGTGTTGTGGGCGCCGGCATTTACTGTATCTGGTGACCACGGAGAAAATGTCCCATATGCGTCTAACATCAACAATACTATGGGCGCCTACAATCATCTTGTATCCGATGGCTTGGGCAACAAGACTTAGTAGCATACATACTCTCTCTCTCTCTCGCTTGTAAGGCCATCCCCTTCATCTATAAAAGGGGATGCGCTCTCTCCCAACAAGAAAGAGACGGGATCGATTGGAGACTCACATCGATTCACCCTTTGCTAGCTTTAGACACTCTAAAGCTACACATAGCACACGCTCGAACACTTAGCACATAGCGGAGCTCCTATCACTCTTGGTCCTTCAGACTAGAATCCGACCGGACCTCTTGCACCCCCATCTTTCTCCCTTCCGTTTGTAACCCTACAACAAACTCCGAGCACCTGGGCTCAGGAATAAAGTCACCAACCGACTCAAACTAGACGTAGGGCATGTTACCTGAACTAGTATAAACCCTATGTCATTGAGTGCTAGGCCACATCCGATCACAACATACGGCAAAACTACAAATATTTATGTGTTGGTCACTTTCTACACCGACAGTTGGCAACGTCCGTGGGAGAAGACGTTGTACGTTCACACTTTTGGTCATCATATGGCCCACTTTTCCACCACCTTCACCATGGCGGGCTCGAACAATATGACTCGCTTCGGCTCACTAGTGTTTTCCACACTCCCACCTATTGGGATGTGGGTTCCACCCATCTTCGAGCCGTTCTAGGCCTTCCTCTTCGGAAGCCTAGACTTTGTCGCCAACCGGCTCGGCGTGCTGCACCTCCGCGAGGAGGCACTTGTTCCAGCACCCGTCGGAGGAGGCGCGTCCTCCATCGGCTCTGGGACACCCAACGACTTCAATGGCGAGGCACCTGTGCTTCGTTCCAAGCATACACTCTGCTCAAACCCGACTGTGAGTAATGTACGCTTTGTTATTCACTCGATATTTACTATCTTTCGCCGATTCTCTGGAGGGACCCTGTTGTCCCTGCCGTGACCGCCATGTGACCGGTTCCCCTACGGCCTCGCGTCCCCCGCGGACACGTATGCCCGGGGGCTCCGAAGGATGCTGGCGCCGCCCCCTCTCACATCCGAATTCATGGGGATGGCGAGCCACACTCCCACCTGTTTCTACAACCTCATGGATGATGATGTTGAGACCGACGGCTCCAGCATCGGCGACATCGTGGCACCTAGACACCCTCTGTCCTAGGAGTGCACTATGGCGGACGCCCCGGGACAGCCACCGGTGGTAGTGGAGACTCTTGAGACCCACACCCCTCTGGACCCTCACGCGGATGCCCTCGCATGTGCCTAGGCGCACGGCGAGGAGCTACGACAAAGGTGGCAGAACCAGCCGCCACCTGTGCCAGCGCGCTCGGCGCACCACGATGCGCCCCATGCGCGTAACTCGGCGAGCGGCACCTGGGGTCAAACCCGCCAGGTCCAGCGCAACATCTTGGACAGGGGGAACAACCCTCCATAGTTTGCTCGTGCTGGCCAAAACATCACCACGACGGCGATGCTTCTGCGTGGCCTTCCCGAGCCGGACAACCCCTAGGAACAGGCGATCCACCGAAACCTCCGGGCACTGGTGGAAACCGCCACCGTTCAACAGACGGAGAGCTCCGCATCCGACACCGACTCATGGCCTCTCTCCCCACCAGGGGAGTGGGGATGCACCAGACGAATCGCTCCATCCACTCACCGCTACACCGCCGAGTGCGGCACAAGAGGGCGCAGCTGTGCCACAGCCTGACCCCACACCCGCTCCACACCGACCACCTATGCGCGAACGCCTCGGGCCAAACCAAGATGCTCGTAGCATCATCAGCAACCAGCATTGGGCCTGGCATGATGATGACATCCATCGGGCGGCAGTGAGAGCAGATGACACGGGCTCTGATCGACCCATCGAGGAGACCGAGGAGACGCACCCCAGGCGTGGTCGCTGACCGAATGACCAAAGTCCTAGCCCGGATGGCCCGGGACCATGGGCTTTTGGCTGGCGCATCTAGAGAGCGCCGTTCCCATAGCGCTTCCAACCGCCTACCAACATCGCCAAGTATATCGGGGAGACAAACCCCAAAATATGGCTCGAAGACTTTCGTCTCGCCTGCTGAGCCGGAGGAGTGGATAATGATCACTTCATCATTCAGTACCTCCCCATCTACGTGGGGGAGCATGTTTGAGTGTGGCTCGAATTCCTCCCGCACGATAGCTTCCACAACTGGGTGGATCTCAAGAGGATCTTCATCGGTAATTTCTAGGGGACATATGTCCGCCCTGGAAACTCCTGGGACCTCAAGAGCTGCTAGCAGGAACCCAGCGAGTCCCTACGGGATTACATCCATAGGTTCTCAAAGCGGTGCAACTCCCTACCTGATGTCGTCGACGCGGATGTCATTAGTGCATTCCTCTCCGGGACGACCTGTGAGTCCCTGATCCACAAGCTTGGCTGTCTGAAGCCCCAAACCACCCACGACCTGCTCGACATCGCCACGAACCATGCCTCCATCGAGGAGGCGGTCAAAGCGGTCTTCAATGGAGGCCAGGACAAGGGCAAGGCCAAGTGCGAGGACCAAGACAAGGGCCCCTCCACGTAGAGGGGCAAGAAGAACAAGAAGGGTCGGCGTCGAACGACCAACTCCGCGTTGGTCGCCATAGCTGATCGTATGGGCAAGAAGCCCCAGCAGGGCCAGCCTGACCACTTTAGCAAGCTCATGAATAGCCCCTGCACCAACCACGCTTACCCCGTCAAACACCTCTACAAGGACTACGATCTCCTCAAGCGCTTCCTGCAATAGGCCGGCGGGCCAAAAGAAGGAAAGGGCAAGGAGGCAGCAATGAAGAAAGGAGGCATGACGGGCAAGGATGGGGACAGCTTCCCCGACCCCGAGGAATGCATCATGATCTTTGGGGGATCTGATGTCGTCTACACCAAGCGCCAGCATAAAGTGCGCTACCGAGAGGCGTGCGTCGCTGAAACGGTCGTCCCCTCCTTTTCGCTGGTCGGAATCTCCTATCACTTTTGATCGGAGGGACCATCCATCTCACGTCACCAGCCCGAGGCGCTACCCACTCGTCATCGACCCCATCATCCATAAGAAATGCCTCACCAAGGTGCTGATGGACGGAGGCAGCGGCCTCAACATCCTCTACGTCGACACCCTCAATGCCATGTGCATCCCACGGTCGAAGCTCCGACCGGCGAGCTCCCCCTTCCACGACGTGATCCCGGGAGCACAGGCATACCCGCTTGGGCAGATCGACCTGCCCATCACATTTGGTGACCGAGCCAACTTTCGCTCGGAGGTGCTCACCTTTGAGGTGGTGGACTTCTCAGGGTCTTACCACACCATCTTGGGGTGGCCATGCTATGCCAAGTTCATGGCGGTCCCCAACTATGCCTACCTAAAGCTGAAGATGTCGGGACCGAACGGAGTCATCACTGTGGGTAGCACCTTCTCGCACGCCTTCACGTGTGACCGCGAGCATTACGAGCTCGCCACTGCCGTCATCAACTCATCTAAGCTCCCACGGCTTGGAGAGTTGTCGACCCCAACGGTCCTAGACTGCAACAAACCAACCGCCTCGACGGCCTTCCGCCCACTTGAGGAAACTAAGGCCGTGGGGATCGACCCTATACGGTGATAGAACTGATCCAACCGGGGACCTACCAATTGAAGGACGACAACGGCGACGTTCTCACCAACACTTGGAACATCGAACAGTTACGTCGTTTCTTCCCTTAAAATTTGTTCTTACCATTTTTACATTCAACGTTCGCTCCTACAGAGCACCCCGGCCCGAACACTTTTGGCCCGGGTCACTCGGAGGCTCCACGAAGGTGCGCTACCACCTCTCTTCTTGTTTACTATCATATGGTCAATACATTTTTTACCCAAATGAAAGGGTAGTCCGTTCCTTTAATTACCTTATGTAACTTTGCTTTAAATATTCCGACCGATCGCACCCCGCCTCTACCTACGGTTACGAGCAGCTGAGCCTCGCGAGCCATGCCCGGCTCTTAAGGTTGCATCCTACGAGACGAATGGGCATGTGCAAAAAAGAAAGAATAAAAAACAAAATTATACTAAGGTAAAAATAAGGAACGAATAGGACAAGCTTCCCTAAAAGAAGTAATTCCATTACAAAAACAAAGTTGATGTATTCATGAATACACAAAAACACTTTGCACAAGGGGCTCCCCCATGACATTATCTTTTACATTTACTAAAGTATTTCTACTCTAAATGCTACTGTGGCCGCTCGGCGACATCGGCTGATGCCAAAGGTGAGGCCACAGCACACACCACTAGACATAACCACCACCGTAAGGGCCCCGCCCGGTTCCGCTCCCTCGACTTCGGCGAGCGCAATGGTTACCTTAAGGGCATCACACCCATAGATGCTCAGCAGAAGAACATGAAGCTTTGGACTTTCTCATGCAGCCGAGGTAGCTCCTGGACAGGGACGCTACCCGCCGAAGTATGGCCACCATGGCTGGAGCATGTCTCATCAAACTTAATGAACTGGCCAACCTAAGCGGCTGCAAGGGCGAAACCCCCCACCAGCGCAGTCCTAGGCGGTTTCCCCTCCGACAAGGCTCGCTCAGAGAAGATTCGCCGGAAGGAGTCCACATGCGGCTCCATCCCGACGAAGGCCTTGCAGATGGTGATGAAGCCGACGACATGTAGCACCCTCCAGTGTGCCACCTCCTTCAGCAGCAGTAGCCCCTTCTCGGCGAAGGTGGCTAGCACCATCTCATCTACGTTGGATGACCTCGAACTCGACATTGCGCTCTAGATTCATGAATGGGTTTGTGAGTTCTCCTTTCCCTCTCCCTTCTCCTATTTAAGGAGGAGATGCAGCAGTTGAAGAAGAGCAAAGGATTGGGGCAAAAAAACCTCTCCCTTCCCCTATTTAATGCGAACGGGAATGCGACGGGACGCATCCTGGCCGATGGGATGTGCCCTGCCCGATGAAACATCGCCTGATTAGACGGAATGTGGTCTAGGCATGGCCCACCACTACCGCACGCAGGGGTGCGGCAAACAAAGCACCACCGCGCATAGGTGGCCCTCCGCCTTCCCAGGCAAGCCTTGGAAGAGTCCAATGATGCGATCTCTGTCCAGGAGAAACCAACAGGCTTCCTGAGTCAATTGCACGGCCCAGGTGAAACGCTGAGAAATAGGTAAAGAGCAGAGGGACGCCCCATGTGGGCCACGCCAACTCCGTCACGAACGACGAGCACGGGTCCCGATCGGACATATCCGATAAAAACTCCTCAAACCTCATCACTTGAGTCATCAACGTAACATTACCAACCCCCAAATTTCTTTATATAATCATCTGCTGTCATTCATACGTTCATACACACATTCACACATTCGTTCATACAAAATCATTCATTCATCACATACATCTGAAGCATCGCATATGCAGTTAAATGCATCACAACGCGTTGTGTTGCGTCATGAAGCGGTAGTTGCATCATTCAACATGAGCAATGACCGACCGAGGTTTGAAGGTCGGCCCACAAAGGGCTCGAGGCCACCACACATCAAATAGAGCCAAGGGAGAAAACGCAGATGAGCCCCGAGCGGCCCTCGCCCGGTCTGCTCTGTAGCAGATAGGGTCATCTCAACCTTCTCGTTCGATCCTAACCTCGAGCCATGCCCATAGAATCTCCATTGAGGGGAGGCCAGCGGGCCACCCGGGTCGGTCTCCGGAATGACCCAGGCATCTACCGGGATGCGGGTTAAGGAGCATTGGAATGCCACATGAGGGCTATGCCGACCCCATCACGAACGACGGACCCGGATTTAACTCGAACATACCCGTTAGCGAGCTCACCAAGTGCATCACTCGAGCCATCGAGGCAAGCCACGTTAGCTCAGCCCCTCCAGTTGCGGAAACCACGGATGGGGTAATGCACGAAACTCAACCTGACCCCTACCAAACCCAACGGGGCTCGGGGGCTCAAGATCCCTAAAACTACCTCGGCTACACCCGATGCTAGGATCCGTGACTCTGTCTTGCCCGATCCCTAAAACTGCCTCGGATGCACCCGATGCCAGGATCCATGACTCCGTCTCGCCCGATCCCTAAACTACCTCGGCACGCCTGACGCCAGGATCCATGAGTCTATCTCGCTCGATCCCTAAAACTGTCTCAGCTACGCCCGACGCTAGGATCCATGAGTCCATCTCGCCCGATCCCTAAAACTACATTGGCTGCGCCTGACGCCAGGATCCGTGATTCCATCTCACCCGATCCCTAAACTACCTCAGCTACGCCTGACGCCAAGATCCATGAGTCCATCTCGCCCGATCCCTAAAACTGCCTCGGCTGCGCCCGATGCCAGAATCCGCGAGTCCGTCTCACCCGATCCCTAAAACTGCCTCGGCTACGCCTGACGCCAGGATCCACGAGTCCATCTCGCTCGATCCCTAAAGCTGCCTCGGTTGTGCCCGACGCGAGGATCCACGAATCTGTCTCACCCGATCCCTAAAACAGCCTCCGTTGCGCCCAACGCCAGGATCCGTGAGTCCGTCTAGCCCGATCCCTAAAACTACCTCGGCTGTGCCCGATGCCAGGATCCACGAGTCCGTCTCGCCCGATCCCTAAAACTACCTTGGCTGTGCCCGACGCCAGGATCCGTGAGTCCGTCTCGCTCGATCCCAAAAACTGCCTCGGCTGCGCCCGACGCCAGGATCCGCGATTCCATCTCACTCAATCCCTAAACTGCCTCGGCTGCGCCCAACGCCAGGATCCACGAGTCCATCTCGCCCGATCCCTAAAACTACCTCGACTGCGGATGACGCCAGGATCCACGAGTCCGTCTCATCCGATCCCTAAACTGCCTCGGCTGCGCCCGACTCACACGCCCGCTGACAAAACCCCCTAGCAATTCTGCCTGAATCGCCCGAGGGCGCGCACCCGCTGACGAAACAAAACTTCCCCCGCTGGCAACGCGAAAACCCCCCCAGACGATTCTACCCAAATCGCCCGGGGCGCGGGGGCTCCTATCGAGTTCATAAACCCGGGGTCCCTCATGGACCGGCTTCCTAGCAAAGGCTCAGCCCAGCAGATGATGTCACAAACAACGCATAACTCCTAGGCCGGCCCAAAAACCTAACGACAGGCTAGAAGGGCGATCGAGTCTCCGACCGAAAGGCCTGGCCAAGGACGAGCGGTGCTCGCTTGCCTTTGACTCTGGCCCGCCTCTCCGACTGGAAGGCCTCGCTTTCGACTCCAACCCGCCTCTTCGACCGAAAGGCCTAGCCAAGGAGGAACGACGCCCGCTTTCGACTCTGACCCGCGTCTCCGACCGGGGATACACCGAACCTCTGCTTACAGCTCTTCTCCGACTGGTGCAGTCAGAGCCAACTAGGACCAACCGACTGGGGACGCCCGCTCGGTGAAGACCAGAAAACGGGCGAAGCAAGTAAGACAGGGCGCTCAAGTCAACCGCAATACCGAACTATCCAGCTAGTAAGGCAAGATTCAAAACCTTTAACTCTAAGCCATAGGTTGTCTTTGTCATGCAAAAGAGAAGATATTGAAAATCTAGAGGAAGTTATCGATGTTCAAAGAGACTTCAAAAGATATCAGAATGATACCCCAAGAAAAATAAGACCACAACAAGTACATCATATGAGAATATTTGAAAGTAAAAATGGATTATACAAATATCGAGAGAAGTAGAGTTAAGCGTTCTTACGCATCTAGTTGATCTAAGAATAGTAAGCAAGAATATTGAAAATGAACTCATATATTCCGGTTACAAATATATTCACCAAGGCATGTATATCATAGGAGTAAAAGGTTTGACAAGAAAGAAATTAGGAACAAAGGTCCTAATAACCTTGTTGGATAAAAGATGGGGAACTATAGACAAAGCGACTTTAGGATTTATGGAGGAGATATGAATAAAAATAGATTAATAACACATATAGCTCGGACTTAATGATGCTAGTAAAGGAATTCGCTGAAAAAATGAGCTTTGGTTTTCAAACCAAAGGATATGAAGATTTTAAAGGTACAAATTTATTAGTAAGCATAGAATTTGTAGGGTTCATAAACCCGAGGTCCCTCATGGACCGGCTTCCTAGCAAAGGCTCGGCCCAAAGAGACGACGTCCGCAAACAACACATAACTCCTAGGCCGGCCCAAAAACCTAACGACAGGCCGAGAAGGCGATCCAGTCTCCGACCAAGGGCTCGGCCAGGACGAAGCGCGCTCGCTGCGCCTCAACTCGCCCGCCTCTCTCCAGACCGGAAGGCCTCGCTTCGACTCCAATTCGCCTCTCCGACCGAAGGCTCGCCAAGGAGGAATGACGCCCGCTGACTCAACCCGCATCTCCGACCGGGGATACACGGAACTTCGCTACAACTCTTCTCCGATGGCCGCAGATCGGAGCCGATGGGACCAACCGACCGGGATGCCCGCTCGGTGAAGACCAGAAAACGGGCGGAGCAAGTAAGACAGGGCGCTCAAGTCAACCGCAATACCGAGTACCGTACCCAGTACACCTGCAGGACAGTACCGACACGACATGTCAGAAGGGTGCCCTACAACCTTCCAGACATGTCAGAACCCAAGCAGTGTTGTGGGCACCAATATTTACCCTACAATGTTGCGGGCGCCATCAATTCCCATACCAGACAAACGCAGTAAGGCCTCCCACATGCATCTGGGCATCCACAGTGTTGTGGGCGCCGGCATTTACCGTACCTGGTGACCACGGTGAAAACTCCCATATGCGTCTGACATCAACAGTACTGTGGGCGCCTACAATCATCTTGTACCCGACGGCTTGGGCAACAAGACTAGTAGCATACGTACTCTCTCTCTCTCGCTTGTAAGGCCATCCCCTTCATCTATAAAAGGGGATGCGCTCTCTCCCAACAAGAAAGAGATGGGATCGATTGGAGAGTCACATTGATTCACCCTCTGCTAGCTTTAGACACTCTAAAGCTACACATAGCACGCGCTCGAACACTTAGCACATAGCGGAACTCCTATCACTCTCGGTCCTTTAGACTAGAATCCGATCGAACCTCTTGCACCCCCATCTTTCTCCCTTCCGTTTGTAACCCCACAGCAAACTCCGAGCACCTGGGCTCAGGAATAAAGTCACCGACCGACTCTAACTAGATGTAGGGCACGTTGCCTGAACCAGTATAAACCCTGTGTCATTGAGTGCTAGGCCACATCCGATCACAACGTACGACAAAACTACAAATATTTACGTGTTGGTCACTTTCTGCACCGACAGAATTCATAGGTAGACTAACTAATAAAAGTATCTCAAGATATAGGTTAAATGTGAATGATGTTATTGAAAGCATGCAATTCAAGGGTATAAAATTTATGAGTCCTCTTAAAATAAGCTCTGAGGAAAGAGCAGGAGAAGAATGGAATATTAGTGACTTAATAGAAAGGAAAGAGTTGAAGCAACCTGAAAGCTATATAAGTTATCAAAATTGTGAAGGATCTAGTAGCATTAGATTTACAAACTATAAAATTGCAGCGTTAGATGAAGCAGAAGCATATATACCTATTGAAAATATCAAAAGTACCAAAGGAATAACTGAATGTATGGAAACAACAAGTTTAGAAGAACAAATAGCTTACTGGCAATGGAATCTAAAACATATAGAATGGGAATATAAAAATTCTATGACCATGGAATGGCCTAAGATAAGAGAAAAAGAATTATATTTTATCAGAGAATTAGCAAGGTTACAAAGAAAGCAAAAGGAGGATATGATAGCTAAAAATATATCTAAAGAAAAAAGAAAGGACTATTGAAAATAGCAATAAAATAGTTAATAATATTGCCACTCCTAAGGATAATAGTAGGCAACAGGTTACAAGCAAAGTAGATATTATACCAAACACACAGCACAAATATTATTAGTGAAGAAGAGCAATGGGATATAAATAATAGGTTACTTCTAGAGAGTTACCAAGAAGAAGAAGAGCTTTCAAAAGAGATGTTACCGCAGGATAACATTTATGATGAGTCTGAGCTGCATAATGACTTTATAAACTCATTGGATAATGAGAGCCTACATAACTTAGATAATGCAATAGAAGCTATGGATGTGGAAATAGGAGGTATCAAAAGAAGGAGAGAACAATATGGTGAGACTTCTGTAAAAAGTGAAGGAAAAAAGGAAAGACCCACAAGAAGGGCTGGAAAATGGCCTCCTGAAAAGGATGATTTCCAACCCACATATATTCCTGAACAATATAAGTATATGGGAAGTAAAAGAAGGGGTTTCGAAAGGGTTGTGCAATTTCAAAACTCAAAGAGTGATGGAGCAATATTAAATTTAGCAGCTCATAACCCTATAGATTGGCCAAATATAATTAGTATCTGGAAGGGCCTAATTGTCCAAAAGTACATACAAAACCAGTACACTATAGGCACTAAGGTTGAGGACATGATTACATACTTAGAAACATTTCTAGGAGAATCGATAAAAGTTTTGTGGGAAGAATGGGTAGAAACATACCCTAATTTATATGAAGAATTAAAAAAGGCTGGAAATAACCCTAATAATTTCGCGAATATGATATCAAACATTATTATTGCAAAAGATCTGGAATTTGGTCATACTACTCTACAAAATGATAGGTTAAAGGAATTAGAGAAGCTCACTCTAACAAGTTGGAAAGACATAAAAGAATTCTCTCAACATTTCCTATATAATGCCTCCACTGCTAAGCAAGGATATAATAAAGCAATAGTAGAAAAATATTTTAATAAACTACCAGATCCTTTAGGAACTATGATATTTGATGAATACAAGAAAACCCCTCAAGGACATGTTGCAAATATATCTCAAGCCATAACTTTTGTGTTCAAACAACCAAGAAAGATTTGCACACATATACAAGCCCAAAGATCCATGAAGAGATCAGAATATGGTTTGTGTAATAAGATTATACAGATACCGTTGTCAATGGAGTAGAAAGACATTCTAATAAAAAATATTATAGGCCTCCAAAGAGAGATAATCGAAACTTTAGAATCAAGAAACGATACTTTTTAAGAAAATCTGATAATAAAACCCCATTTCTACACAAAAGAAATGTAAGAAGATATAATCCAAGAAAAACTTTTATAAAACATTTAGGTGTTTTATATGTAATTCCCCTGATCATCTAAGCAAAACATGTCCTAATAAAGATCAAAAGAGGTACTCTAGCAAATATGAAGAGCAAGAGAGAGTACTTATAATAGATAGTGTCAATGAAAATATATTAGTATGTGATGATGAAATAAAGGACGATGAGTCAATCTACTCAATTATAGAATAAGATGAAATAGAGAATGAGTCACCAGAAAATGAATCTAGTGATGAGAAAATAGACTTAATAGAAGAGCTAGCTGGTTTAAAAATAGAAATGATGAATCAAGTAGAATGCAAGCATGACTGGATTAGAGGAAAGGGTGATTATAATATTAAATGTGCGTACTGCATATACTATCCAAGTTAAGACAATAGGTGTACATGCAGCATTTGTTTGAAACAAGCCTGTGCTTCATGTCTCAATGCAACAAACTAAAAATGGAGACAAGAAGTAGAAAATATGGAACAAATTAGTCCCAACAATGCTACAGAAACAGAGTAATATAATAGTCTCACTAATTCATGTTCCCATTCGGCAGGAATGAAGAACAATGGAACAAGTGAAGACAAGGCCAGGGATCAGCTCTTATCATATGAAATCCAAAATAAAATGATGCTACAGCATAATGAGCCATATATAATAGTTGACATGGCCCCGTTTGCTGGTTTGAAACTGACTGAAAACACTGTTCCGGCTGAATTATTGTGAGAGAAAAACACTGTTCCGGCTGAAAAAAGAAGCCGAACAAGCCGAATAGGGTAAAATCGTTACAATATACCTTATGAATTCCTTCCTCCCAGAATAAGCTTCAAAACAGAGCAAATATTGTCATACTTCCCCCAAGAAATTACTGATCTAATATGGGGAAAATATGCCGAAAGGCAGAGAAAGATATTCTTGGATATCCAAAGCTTCTTCATGAAGCTCTATAAAGGAAATGAAAGGCATCCCGGAATAGTAATCAGCACTCATTCTCCCGTTACTGCAGCTAGATGACACACTAGTCATCGAGCCACGTCATACATATCTAATATTAAAGGCGGACATAAACCTAAGATATTTTAGAACTATACAAAAGAATGTCACGCAAGAAATTTCCTTACAGACCATTATAGACCATGGTTTAGTCCATGCTATATATGAACGCGGGAGGAGATCCAACGTTCTGACCTTGGAAAAATTACTAAAGAAGCTTGTAAAAAGCTTTCATACCTCCAAGGAAGATATAAAATTGTATTCTACTCCATTCCACCAAGATTTACACAGACAATAAGGCCAGCATCCCATGATATCTATATTACAAAAGGTATATATATTTATTCCCAAGCCTAAGCCCTTCAAAAATATCCCAAGAGCACGAAGAGCTGTTTTCCAAAACAAACCATGACAACTGGAGAATATTTAAAGAAGCTAAAGAATTAGAAGGGAATATAAAGTTTGATCCCCAATATTTTATGATATACCAAAATAAAATAATAAAGATATTCTTACGAGAACACCATAGCTACAATGCACCACTGAGAGGAATAGGAAGATTAATAACACCAAATTTTGGCAAGGACTCACAGTTAAGAAGAGAATATCAGCAATTCCTATCATGGTACGACAGATGGCAACCAGATTGGATAGATACTGAACCACTAAGTGAATTTCAAGACTAAAGGCTGGCTAAAACGAATATACTATAAGATAATATATCCATATTAAGTCAAATGGCAACATAGATCTTGACAAATCTCAGAATAGCCAGTAATAATATTGATATGACTATCAATTTCCGCGCGTGAAGGACCCCCTCTCCCACACTCCGGAGTTGATAATGAATATTATCAGTCGTGCGGGCGAGAAGACCCCCTAACCCTGCCACACGAGTAATAAAAATACACTCACAGGATGCACTATGAGGCATCATCGGCTCAAAGCACTGATGGAGAGAAGGCTTCTACTCCCGGTTGAGATCCCCTTTTAATCCCGGTTTCCCAACCAGGAGTAAGAATTCGGGACTAAAGGGAACGGGTCAATAACCGGGAGTAAAGCCCCCTCCTCAGTTAAAAAAATAAACGAATTCATTGAGACTTCGCTTGCGCTGTGTGGGATTCGAACATAAGACCTCTCTCATCACGCCTAGATTCCTTACCAACTCAACTGCACACCACATGTGACATAGTCCTCCCCGCTCCTACTTTTAAATTGACCCGTGAGGGACCTTTAGTCCCGGGTGGGAGACCTTTAGTCCTGGTTCGTAATATCAACCCATACTAAAAGGTCACCCTTTAGTCCCGGTTGGTGTTACCAACCGGGACTAAAGGTTGAAAGACTTTTAGTCCCAGTTGGTGGCTCCAACCGGGAGTAAAGGTCCACCTTTAGTCCCGGTTGGTGTCTCCAACCAGGACTAAAGGTTCCCTGCCACTGTGCCGAGCGCAGTAGACGTTGGGCAGGGACCTTTAGTCCCGGTTGGACCAACCGGGACTAAAGGTCTCTCTAGTCCCGGGCGCAAAAAATGCCGGGACTAGAGCCCATTTTGACCTCGGATGAAAGGTATGTTCTCTACTAGTGAAGCGTGCATTAGGAGCCTCTCCTAATTATGTATGCAAGGAGACTACGTATGGGCGATGTAAATGTATACGGACTCTTTCGGAACCAAAGAACTTTTTTATGTGTGTTTTTCCTATAAAAATAAATTAATTTCTATTATTTCCTGTAAAATTCCTGAATTTTAAAGGAGGCCTAAGGAAGACGTGTTTTATTTCGTTATAGAACAAGTGTTTGACCAATGCATGCATGATTGCAATCTTATAGAGCAGCCATTTTGGCAACGAACGTTGTATATATGCAAATGGCAAATTTTGAGTTGTGTGTGGAGCAATGCTTCTTGCAGGCAT
Organism: Miscanthus lutarioriparius; assembly: GCA_904845875.1. Lineage (NCBI taxonomy): Eukaryota > Viridiplantae > Streptophyta > Magnoliopsida > Poales > Poaceae > Miscanthus > Miscanthus lutarioriparius. The sequence continues at coordinate 45,868,413 of CAJGYO010000004.1, read as the reverse complement.
CAAACAAGCTACACAAAGAGGAGGAGGCACACACACATACACAAGCAATGTTGAGTTGTGGATTGGGATTTTCGCACAAACATGAATCGAGCAATGCGTGCAGCAGTCGGCATGCATGAACCAGCTGCCGCATGCCTGCATCATCCTCTCTGCCTCTGTCTGCATGCAAGTCGTTTCTTATACGCTTCAACTAAAGCCTCCGCGTGCCCTGCAACCTACGGCCTCTACCTGACAAGAGAGAGACTAGACAAGTTGCAAGTGGTATGTCCATCCTCCTGCACGTACGTACATGAATTATGAATACGTGCCTACACATGCATCGTTCCGCCCTCGGGATTTCGCTACGAACCAAACGCGCACATGTACGCATACCTACCTGTCTCTCTACGTGTGCGGTGACAAATGGCTTTGACTCGTGGTAGGCCCGCTGTGCATTTTCCCGGGTTCGGATAAAACGAAGAGAAGGCTACGCGGCCTATAAATGCAACTGGATCATCATAAAACAAGAAGGAAGAATCGCGCAGTCACACCACGCGGCGGTCACAGCCAGAGGACTCGTCAGCTCCCACTTGTATGCCCATGCCGCGGGGCCCGCCTGCAAGGACCTGAGACTGACTGCGGGGCCCGCCGCCGGTAGGTCACGTCACGGCGGTCACTCCGCCTTGCACCATCGGTCGTGCTTCATGCATGTGCTACAGTCATCAATGCCATGCGTGGCCCATCAATACGAACGATGGCTCGTGTCCAGCCGCCCACCAAATTGTAGTACACGATATACTTTTCCTTTATTTCTTTCGGTATATACTCAGTTTTAGCTGCTGGTACGAAGCTACCTCAACATTCATACTACCATTTATGTGTTCACAGAAACAAGGACAGGACAATATATATTGGCAAGAGCTTAAATGAAAATAAAATGAATTTGAAACCGACGTGACACCGGGTCAGCTCCATTAAAATATAATCAGGCAAACTATAAATATTAAAGATAAATAATATATATTTTTAGAAAATTATAGAATGCTATCGGGATCAAACTCGGACCCCGAGCTAAATTCACCCCTAGTGATGCCCATACGTTCTTCATTCTGGCATGGTCTCTAACATTCCTACCGTGGTTAGGTACCCAGATAGGGTATGGCTAAAATCATACACCACATTCGAGACAGAGCCTCTACTTGGACATCTAAAGCTATATTTAAAGAATCGAAAAAAAATACAGGTGCAACAAGCAGGGAGGGGTCCTGAAATAATCCCCTCAGGCTCTCGTTCATGAGGACTCTTCGTTAAGGTCCCTACTTTTTTGTTGTGTTTATTTCTCATTTGATTCTATTGATTCTTGCAAAAGTAAAGATCCTGATTTGAGTTCCCCATTCGTCCTTAAACACACTTGAATAAAACAAATTTCTCCAAGATCCTGATTTGAGGTCTACTGTTATAGGCCCATAGTTGAGATAAAAACCGAACCCTCAAAAAGAAAAGGAAACTCTCAAATTCTCGGTAGGAGTCCTGATTTGGGAGGTACTGCTGGAGCTCGCATAAAACCCTATCCAAACTCTAACTTTATTGGAGACCTCACTAGGCTCTGTTCGTTTCGCTGAAATTTGATTTATGCTAATGTTTATAATGATTTGTTGTTAGAGGAAAATACTATTAGTTAGAGAAGATGAAGGCAAGACCAAACTAACAAAATTATTTTCGTTAGGAAAAAACTAGTTTTTTTCTTTGCTCCTTTTCCGAAGATGGGAAAGGATAAAATGACGTTTAAGGTTCACGGAAAAAAGGAGAGCGAAACATGCATCTTTTTAGAGAGAAGGATGAAGAAAGCCTGCAGAAAAAGTAGAAAATGGCACCGGAAAGAAGAAAGGACGAGAATAAGCGTCAGCAATTAATTTTCCTTTTGTATATAATAATATATAAAAAAATGTGCATGTGCGATGTTGAAGTACGGTCACCGGCCAGGGAATACGGCAATGGCGAGCTCTCCGGCCGACCGTCTCCACCTGACCTTTGAACGCTGACACATTGCTTATCCAACATGCTAACGCACAACAGCACTACTACTATTTCGTAATAACTTTAATATAATATAATATAATATAATATAATATAATATAATATAATATAATATAATATAATATAATATAATATAATATAATATAATGAATAATCTACGACATCTATTCAGAAGTTGATAAAGTGACAACAACAAATCCTCCTTTCTTTGTCCTCGCTGCCCAAAAAACACAGCTAACTGACGTGGCAGCAATTTCTAGGCTCTTGCATGAATTTCTACCCGAAACTTGAACGATTTTCCCGTGAAATTTTCTTGCAAAGTTTTGTCTGCCCAAGAATTACCGTGGCCATAGCGGATTCAAATCCTCAGCAGCCACCCGGATCCGGAACCCAAAACCCTCCAAGAGCAAAGCTCGTCGTCATCACCAACCCCTGCTCACATTTAAGGGGAATTTCGTGCCATTAAAAAAGATCGCGATGTCCTTTGAGCCTTTAGAAAAGTTTAGCGGTCTTCAGCATCACTGTTCTAATTTTTTTATGCCTCCATGTCACTGCCGTCAGTCTGGCCTCTAACACCGTAACTATAAGTGTTAAAAGTCGAAAATATTCTTAAGTCTAAATATGTCATTAATTTTTTTTAGCATCTTAACGACTTCAAATGAAAAAACTCAAAATTAGAAAGTTGTAGATCTCGTCGAGATCTATAATTTTCATATAAAAATTATCTTCATTTAATTCAAAAAAATATAATTTGATATGATTAATATATCTTAGAAAAATCATATCTTTTTTTTATGGAATTAAATAAGGATAATTTTTATATGAAAATTATAGATCTCGACGAGATCTACAACTCTCTAATTTTGAGTTTTTTCATTTGAAGTCGTTAAGATGCTAAAAAATTAATGATATATTTAGACTTAAAAGTATTTTTAATTTTTCGCCTCTGCAGTTTAACGACGTTAGAGCGAGACTGACGGAGGAAAAAAAAAAGTTGAAACAGTGACGCTGAGGACCACTAATTCAGATATACACGTAGCATCGCCATTTTTTTAATGGCACAGAGGAATTCCCCCGGCATTTAACTCCCACCACCTCAAAAACTGCAAGCGCACGACCACCGTCTCCTCCACTCCACCAGCATCACCAGTTCACCACCGCCTCCCTCTCCGCTCTCTTCCTCCCAACGACTCAAACCGCCACCGCCGAGGCTCCCTGAACCACCAGCCCACCAACCAACGCTGCTGCTGCTGCAGTCTGCAGAGAGGGGCGCGGGCGGGCGGGCGCGATGGGCAACTGCCAGGCGGCGGAGGCGGCGGCGGTCATCATCCAGCACCCCGGCGGGAAGGTCGACCGCCTCTACTGGTCCACCACCGCCGCCGAGGTCATGCGGAACAACCCGGGACACTACGTTGCCCTCGTCATCCACCGTGTCCCTGCTGATAATAACAAGGCGGCCGCCGCAGGGGACGCCGCGGCGGCGTCCACTGGCGGTGGCGGGGCCAAGATCACCAGGGTCAAGCTGCTCAAGCCCAAGGACACGCTGCTCCTTGGCCAGGTCTACCGCCTCATCGCCGCGCAAGGTTAGTTAGCACTCAGTCAGCTGTCCTGGTTCAATTTGTGCCTGGATTTCTTGTCTTCCGCTCCGGTAATCTTCAAATTCTCAATCCGATTGCGCTCCCTGCGCAGAGGTGACGAAGGCGCTGCGGGCGAGGAAGAACGAGAAGATGCAGCGGTGCGAGGCCATCAGGCAGCAGCACGAGCAGCTCCGGCGCGGCGACGGGGCGGACCAGAGCTCTTCCAACCAGGTCGGTCACCGATTCTCTGACACCATTTTTCCCCTGCTGCAACAAACAGTTACTGATTCTCGCCCCCACGCTGTCTGTCGCTTCAGGACGGGAAGCAGGACAAGGACCGGCACCGGGGAAGAGGCCGGCACTGGCGGCCGGCGCTGCAGAGCATCTCCGAGGCCGCGAGCCACAGCAGCAGCAGCGTCTCTGAATCCGCCACCAGCTGATGCTACTGACCGGACTCTGCCATCCGGCCGGCGCTCTCTTTTTTTTTTTTTTTTTTGATTTCTGTTTGCTTGTTAGTATAAAGTGCTTGAGCCTAGCCAGAAATGAAAAAAAGAACTGTAAATCAGAGTGTCAGAGCAGGATCAATAGGAAGTTTGTTTCATCTCTCATGTGGTTTGGCATGGTGAAACTGAAACTAAAACTGCGTATTCAGATCAATAGGGTGTTTTACCAATTTGTTACGACCAACCACAGGTTCTATAAGATTCAGGCAAGTAGCAGTAGATCGGAGTGGGGGAAGAGGAGCAAGGTCGGGCTCAGAGGAGGCTTGCAGGAGGGGCAAGTCAATTGTTACAAGTTTTTCCCTCCACCTCTCTCTTCTATCCTATTACATGTATGTAATCCCAGGTAGGCAGCTGGATTACGCCTTCGCCCATTCGTCCCCGCTGGTATGCGTGCTCGGCGCCCTTGCTCCGCTGGAGCGCCTTGGGTGCGGCCCAGGCCCATGTGCTGCGGCCTCATCTTCCGTTGTCGGACGCAGCTCAGTATCTTGAGCCGTAACACAATTGCAACTTTCCAGAGCATGAACACTGAGCAAGGAAGAAAAAGGATACAATCCTTACTCTTCGTTCTTCGATCCAGAGCAAGGGCCCTAAGAATTTTAAGTCATCTCGAGAAAAAAGGTTTAAGCACCAGACTCTTGTACCTTACGGTATTGTTAGTCTTCGCATCACTAGCAGAAACTAAATTCAAATAATCGCGTCGTTTGACAATTGCGACTTTGCAAAGCATGAAGTCTGATCACAAAGTGAAAAGGAAAAAGAACACAACTCTTACTATTCTTTCACTTCATTGTATCAATCTTTGGTCGACAGCAGAAATCATACAAACCTGAGTGCCTGACAGATAAACAAAACAAAAGAATTTCAATTTCAGACTGGAGATAAGATAAGTATATTTCGAAGCTGCTCGAGAGTCGGGAGACAAATACCAAAACTGTAGCAGAGACCATCATACGCACACATTGCAAATCTTGATTCTTGAGCACTGCTGGCGTCCAAATTACTCAAAAACTAGGGACAGTACCATTCTTCATCTAGAATTCGCGATGTTCGAGGAGCCTTCGTTTTGAATTTCAGAATTAATCAGAGGCTTACCAGTTACCAGTGAGCGACTGACTGTCAGGTGCTAAGCACATGCGATTCAGTGTAAAATACTCGCCAGACGAGGACAACACCACTGCTGCTGATGAATTAGGGGTGCTAAGCTCCATGAGACAACTTGGGGGAGACGCCGGCAGTGCCAGCCCGGACGGACACCGTCCACGGCTGCCAGTAGAGCTCCAGCCAGCCGCTGGGCGCTGGCCGTGGCCGAGACCGCCCGCGCACGTGTGGGCGTGTGGCGTGCTGCTCCGCCCACCGCTGCGGTCTTGGGATTCAGTCTCGCTGTCCTGCTCCTGCAGCCTGCACGAGGGTCAGCTCGGCCTGCATTGGGAAGAACTGAAACTGAGCTCGGCTAATATTGTATTGGTGGCTGGCTATACAGAGACCCGGATCCACATGCAACAGCCAGTGCAGCGTTACTCAGGGCAGTGATAATGTATTCATGTTCACTTAGTGCAGTTTCAGCAGGTGAGTTCTGAGAAATGTTGGACAGAGATCAGACGCACCATGATCGCCTGAACATACCATGATCGCCTGAACATTTTATCGGTCCTCGCCTCTTAAGGTTAGCGCGAGGAAAATTACGAGATATAATCAGCTGGTGATTTCTGTGGCATGCCCCTCCAATGGCTCAGATCCAGATCTTAGTGTGTATTGGACTATTGGGTGGGGTTTTGTTTGATAATTTGGTCTGGGATCCATGCATCCCCGTCCCGGCTCAATGATTATGGAAGGGGCAAAAGCCTGATTAGCAGCGTGCGTGCGTGCGTGCTGCTAAAGGGCAAAGTGGTGTATCATTATTCAGAGAAAAAGTCTGAATCTTTTTTTCTTTTTTTGAACAGATCAAACTGTTGTGGCAGGAATTGGTAATCTATACATTCCTGGCCCAAAAAGCCATAACAAATCTGTAGAGGTGCAAGTGAATATCTGAACATAAAGTATCGGATACAACGTTGACAAGAAGGTTCAGTATCTGAAACTAGAAGCAGGAACTACTGACAAGCTCCACACAACAGATACATACAAAAAGCCTCGTCACACGATATCCCATCTTAGTCCTGCATAGGAAAGGTAACTAGATGCTCATTGCTAACAGCACAGATTAGCAAATGGTAAATGAGGAAAGCAGCTGAGAACATTAGGAAGGACGAAGTCTTCACTTTAAAGGCCGGTTGATTCCTGGTTCGCATCTATCAAGACATGAGAAAATCCGATTGGTACAAGAACATGTGATACGATAAAATCAGGAAAGAAAAACAGAAAGTCTAGATCACAGACAGGTCGTACCAGCTGGACTCAGCCAATCCTGAGTACAAACAAGCTCTTCAACCCATTGTTTACTACTGGACTCGGATATTGCTAGTGTTGCGGTTCTTGTTGCGGCCTTCTAGTCACTAATGCATGGTAGTGCCAACACATCACGCGCCATCCGAGCAACCGTGGGATAATTCCTGCTGTGTTCCTTCCACCACTGGAGACCACTGGGTTTACCTGCTGCTCCTTTTAAACCAATGGGCTCGCTTGTCGTGAGATGTGGTGCTTGCAAATACTGATCAAGTTCAGTCATCGGTCTCTCACTACACTGGTGCGAATGACGATCGTACTCCACCAGCGTATCAACATCTACAACAGTTCCCTTGCTAGTTTGAGACCCAGAAGTGTTGTTAGGGTCTTCTACCTGATCTAAATACTCATTGAAGAGGCTGGCCAATGTATCAAGCACATCATTTTTTTCCAAACCAAAAAGCCAAACGGAGGACCTAATGTGCTCCAGGCGGCATTCAGGATCCATGATCATAGGCATACAGCAATGGAAGAAGCAGATCTTCCAGCTTTCCTTGAACTTATTTTGCATCTTCTCCAGTATTTTGGAAAATATGTCATCATCCTTGTAGCAGTAGATAAGAGATTCATAATGCACATCCTTCTTCACATTCCATAGCATGTTAAATAAATGATCTGGAGTAGGGTATCTTTCAGTGGAGCCCACGTGTTTATGAAGATTATCCAATTTATCACAAATCCTCCCTGCTGTCAACCAATCATCTGATGACGGTGCATATCTGCAGTTGGGATACTGTACTGCTGCAGGAGTGCGACCATTTGTACACTTAGAGAACTTTGACAGCTTCTCCAAGGTTTTCTCGAGTTCATCCAGCCCCACCTGAATAACCCGATCAACTAAATGAGTTGCATAACGTACCACAAACAAGCTCTGGTTTGCAGAAAGTGGATTCCGTTCCTGAAGGTTGGCTTTGACACTCAAAGCCACTGAATTATCAATGAATGCATCATCCAATATGATGCAGAAAACCTTGCCATCAAGGCCCCAATGTTCAACAGCTCCCGATATGATATCACTCAGCTCCTTTGCATTGCAAGAGGAATCCACGGCACGGAATGTGATGACCTTTTGCTGCTTTTCCCATTCACCATCGATGTAGTGAACTCTCAAGCACAAGAATGCCAAGACTGGATCATAGTGCCACATATAGACACTCAAGCAAACACGACTGTGTAAGGCTGTAAACTCCTGCATAAGCTTGGATTTTTCTTTCTGAAACAAGTTCAAAGTGTTCATCACCAGGTCGTCATGGGATGGCATCTTGACTAAAGGATTCAACCAAGTAACTAGCTCTCTGAATCCATCTTGATCCACCATCTTTGGCAGGTTCCCATGCATGGCCAGTATCTTGATAAGTTCTTCATGAGAAGCATTCTCATCCACCTGCTGATGCTTTTGACTCATGTCAGCAGGGATGCCAATCTGCTCAGCTGATGTGTTTTCCTTGTTAGATTGATTCCTCCTATCGTTATCAGTGGAAATTCCAGGTAAAGCAAGATTCTTCCGCTCTGCAAGATCCTCATGAGATCCATTCTGATCAACCTCTTGATTCATCCTAGTCATGGTCATGGTGGTGAGAGTGTCAGGCAAGGCAAGCTCCTTGTGCGCAGGTGTCATGTCATCTTTGCCCACAAATTTCTTTTGGTTAGATGGCAAGAATGGGAGCTTCTTCTGTTTAGGATCAGAGCCAGCTGATACTGTGCCCTTCTGTGTACATGGCAAAGATGCTTGCTCCTGCATCTTTGCCCTCTTGAGAGTCGCAGGGACGCAACTGGCCTGGTGCCGTAGCAGGCTGCTAGTGCCATTGGTGCCACCGAAGACCTGGTGGCAGTGCATGCATTTAGCCTGCACGATCCTCCCTTCGGCAAAGGTGGGTATGAAGTCATCCCACACCTTGGACCGGAGCCTTTTGTTCAGATTTGTACCAGAGAACAGAGGGCTGGGGATGCTGCCAGTGCTCTCTTGTTCAACTAAGTCATTGGCAATGGCATCCATATCTGCTATGCCTAGGAAAGACACAACATTAGTACAGGGAGCAATTTCATCATTAGATTACGATATCTGAAATTTGTGGCAATGCAATGGAATATTTTTTATTCAAGAGGTTAAGTTAACAAACTTCTTTCTATAATCCTAGCCCCTAGGAATAATAACAGAAGAGAACTAATGAATGCTAAAGACCAAATCTGATAACATGAACGTTGAAGAAATAACACGAGTGCGGCTAATATTTCGTCCACAGTAGAGAAAAAGTTAAACAACACTGAAGAGGCAAGAAGAATATACTAGTTAATCATGTATTGGAACTATGTATCAGGCTACAAAGCAAGAGAGAGCCGTACCGTTCACCATTTTATGGCTTTCTTGTCAATGAAAATTCAGACTTTTCTCACTGTCACACTCTATCCGGGTCTAGTTCCCTACAAAGCACAAACCAAGGAAACCAAATCATCCATCCTGATCTGCACAGTCGCTTCCGAAGCAGATGATCAATCGAATCAACTGAAACCAAAGATCTACGGAGATTAACAAGTCAAGGTGCAGCTGGTCTCCCCCTCCCTCCCCCCAAAAAACAAACAAAACAGAACATCAAGAAATAGGCGAAGGCGAAGCCCATACCGATCTTTGCAATCCCACGGGAAGGGGCGGATCAGCAAAGGGCTAGGGGCGCGGAGCTGGGTTCTCGGAAGCAGGGGAGACGGAGGGGGGGGAACGCAGCATCCTCTCTCTCGGCTCGGCGGCGGAAGAGACGAGGCGGCAATGGATGGAAGTGGAAAAACGGGAGTAGCCTTTCCCGCCCCTTTCCTCCCGCTAAACTGCCTGCTGGCATGCTCGGCCGCTCGGCCGCTCGGCGCATTGCGACCTTGCGGGATGGGCGGGCCTAAGCCCAGTGTATTTGATTGGGGGTGCTATAGCCAATGTTTATTCGGGACAACCAACACAGTACTGCTAGCATATTTCAAACCTATTATGCCTATTATCTATGGTATATCTATATACAACAATGTTAAAAGTATGATGTAAGTTCGCTGTGAGGGTCTATAAATTAGAAAATATAAGAAAATAAGTATGTACTTTGGGATTTATGATGATCTAATAATTTAGATTTAATAATAGAAAAATATGCTTAATTGGAAAAAACATGCATTATTATTAATTTTAGTGATCATGTGATGATCTAAGATAACTCAAGTTCCTATACCAAATACAATCAATATGTAGGTAAGTTTAAAGAATTAAAAAGTACATAAAAGGAGAGTCATTGGAAAATGAACATGCATTATTAATTTTAATGATCGTATGATGATCGAAATTAGCTCAAGTTCCTATACCAAATACAATCAATATGTAGGTAAGTTTATAGAATTTAAAAAGTACATAAATAGAGAGTTTATATTAGGTATACACTCCCTCTGTCCGAAAATAGCTGCACATATTGCTCTTTGAGGAGTCAATATTTATAAAAATATTATCAATATTTGTATCTCCTAATATTTACTATAAAAATATATTTCACTATTAATCTAATAATAACTATTGCACATCATGAATATTAGTATTTTTTGTATACATTTAGTCAAACTTAATAATGTCAGATTTCTTAAATACAAGATATGCAATTATTTTGGGACAAAGGAAGTACAGTTAAACTTCATAAGATTCTAGGATGGGACTATTACACAACAATACCCATCCAAATCACCTAATATCGGATACATAAAAGATAATAAAATATACTCAATTTCTTAATAAATTAACTTGAGTTGTCCTAAGTTAGATAGATTTTATTTTTGCGAGTAACGTTAGAATTTCATTAACTAGGCATAACGTTTATAAAATTGGCAGTGAGGGGATCGTCGACACATGCAGGTGCTTCCCCCCACTGAGCCTCCGATAGTTTACTACAGCTAGCTAGACTAGCCAAAGCATTTGCCACTTCATTCCCTTCTCTCTTCACTTGGGACATATTCCATTCATCCAGTAGGCGGGTCATGTTCTTCGTCTCTTCTATCACAAAACTGGTCTCCGATATGTCTCTCCCTAGGGTCCTCATAGCTGATATAATCTGCAAGGTCACCATGCAAGAAAACATTTTTTACATCTAGCTGATGCGAGGTCCACCCAAAATTCGCTACATTGGAGATCAAAGTTCTCACCATAGGTAGGTGATGTTCTTTGCCTCTTCTATCATAAAACTGGTCTATGATCTGTCTCTCCCTGGGGTGCTCATAGCTGATATAATCCACAAGGTCACCATGCAAGAAAGCATTTTACATCTAACTGATGAGAGGTCCACCCAAAATTCGCTACATAGGAGATCAAAGTTCTCACCATACTCATCTTCGCCACTTGGGCAAATTTGAAAGGTTCTTGTTTGGTTTTGTTAATTGAGTGACAACTTAGGTGGACTAATATGTGTTTTAGTGAAATACACATGTGAAAGGTCATAATGGCTAGAGGGGGATGAATAACCTATTAAAAATTCCACAACAACACTAAGACAAGTGATTAGTAAATAAGATGGCAAAGAGAATGTTGCGCAAGCACTACACTTGTGTTGCAAGCCACCTACCCAATTCTACTCTCTACGATCTCTAGTAAACACACAAGGGCTAAGTCACTAATTTACACCTAGGTGAACAAGCTAGTAAGAGAGCTACAACTAGAGAGCTACGCTAGCTACAACTACCACAAGCGCTACACAAAGTAAAAACAAAGTAATGCAAGAGAGTGGTAGAGAGGTATACCGCCGTGGCAAGTGATTAATCAATGAATACCAAGGAGACGATGATGACACAATCAATTTTTCTTCTAAGGTTCACTTGCTTGCCGGCAAGCTAGTCCCCGTTGTGGTGATTCACTCACTTGGAGGTTCACGCGTTAATAGGCATCACATGCCTAACCCGCAACCGGGTGCCGCACAACCAACACAAGATGAGGATCCACAAGCCACGTGTAATCCACTAGAGTTGCCTTTGGTGCGCCACCGGGGAAGACACAAGAACCCCTCACAATCACAATGATCGGAGCCAAAGACAATCACCTTCCTCCGCTCAACGATCCACCAATCATCGGGCTGTCTAGGTGTCGGCAAACACCAAGAGTAATAAGTTCTCCACCAGCCCAAATCACCCAACTAGTGTCACAAGATGCTAGACCACTAAGCAATGCACTAGAGGCTCTCCAATCTCACTCAAGATAACGAAATCAAGTGTGCAAGTGAGTGGAGTGGTGTGCTCGACTCTTAAAGAGTGTATGCAGTTGTTAGAAGTACCAAGAGAGTGGCCAAGGCCAGCCACCACCTCTATTTATAAGTCCACAAGCAAATAGAGCCGTTACCCCTTAGAGCCAGCTTCTGTGACGTCACCGGACACGGCGGTGGTGGTGCCCCCCCAATGGTTGATTCCAACTACTAGTTTGACTGGCCGTGGTCACCAGACAGAGTGGCGGTGGCACCGCCCTAGGGGTGGCGGTGACCACCCACCCAGCCCCCCGAAAACACCAGTCTCTGGATAAAAACGGCGATGCACCGCCATGGTCTCGGCCTCCTCCAACCAGTCACCACCCTAGGGGTGGCGTTGCACTGGACAGGGCATGGCGGTTCCCTCGGGACAGCACCCCGAGCCCGGTTTTGCCTCCTTTTCTTCACCTTTTTCACCACCTTTGTAATTGTGCTAACACTCCAAGTGTTTCACCATCACGTGCAAGTGTGTTAGCATTTTCACAATCATTTTTCAAAGGTTAATCACTTTCTCACTGATAGTGCACTAGGCCTAAAATGCATATGCAAGTTTACTAACACCTAGTGGCACTAGATGATCGAGTTGTCCGATAAGAGCTCTCCTCTTAATAGTATGACCGTCTATCCTAAATGTGATCACACTCTCTATAGTGTCTTGATCACCGAAAGCAAAATAGCCCTATGGATATCACCTTTGCCTTGAGCCCATTTTGTTTCTCTTCTTTTCCAAATCCCGAAGCTTGATCATCATCACATGTCCACACCACCACCATGGACTTCATTTCATGTGGCCATCTCCATCCATGAGTGCCAACTAGCTCCTTTACTTGGGTTGGACCAACCTATCTCAAATCCACACTTAGAGTATAGGGTTAGTCCAAATATGTTTCATCAATTAACGAAAATCAAACTAGGGCTTTCAATCTCCCTTTTTGGTAATTGATGACAACCTCCACAAAGATATGAAATAAATTCAAATTTGAATCCATGTTGCTTGTCCAAGCATTTTTACCATGTGTAAAGGATTTGGACAAGTTTCATGAACCCCCATTGGTAGCATTTGCTCCCCCTACATATGTGCTAAGAGTTTGGATTGAAAGCTTGCACATATGCATGGATTTGAGTTGTTGGAGAGTAATGTCTACCAAATGATGCTAAGGTATAAGAGATGGACCTTTAAAGCGTGATACCAATCGGAGGGCACCAAATATACCATGCTTAGCACCATGGTTAGTTAGATACCAATTGAAATTACTTGTAAAACATAAACACTAGATACCTTGTGAGATCAACATTATAAGCAAGGCTCTAGCACCACCTGTGAAAGCAAAGCAAGTCATATCTAAATACTACCTATGCATACTAGTTTTTTATTTCATCATACAAACCTACAACTAGCATACACCACACAAGCATGTATATTGAATTTAAACTTTTCAAATACAAGCAAGCACATGTGAATGCACATTCAAATGCATCAATCAAGTTTATGAGCTTGCTCCCCTTACTTGTGTGCTCAAATTTTAATTGATCCCCTTACTTTCATGTTTTTCCCCCTTTATCATCTTTTCACTATCTTTGTTTTTCTCCCCCTATCTTTGTGCATTACTTCTCCCCTTTGTCATTAATGACCACAAAGGTTCAATTTTAGATAGATTAAGATTATCAATGTCAATCAATGGGGTAAGGATCATTTTTCCAAATTTGGTCCAATCCAGAACACTTGCCAAAGATAGTTAACTCGGTTTGATCCAAGGACAAGCTTCTTCACATCTCATTTCAAGGGTTATCTTGACCATGTTGAGTTAAACACTTATACCTCATTTTCTAGATCAAACACTAGGCTCACAAGCCCACAAACATGTCATAGACTACCACTAGATCAAGTCAAGCATAGAAGCAATAGTGGTACCATATAAGCATCAAATTCATTTGATTTTCATGAATGAGCCTATTAAATGTGAGGAATGACTAGATACACTAAACAAGTCCTTAGCAAAGGATGTATGCATGCCAATCAACTTTTACCTTAGATTGCTCGAAGGAGAGGCATGCCATATAAGTGGGGGTGTGCATCAACACATATTTGAGAAATCCAATATGTTCAACTCATTCCTTAGTTTGCAAAACCTTTTCTCATCTAGTGGCTTGGTGAATATGTCGGCAAGTTGATCTTCTGTGCTCACACTCTCAATTGAAATGTCCCTTTTTGTTGATGATCTCTAATGAAATGGTGGCGGACATCGATGTGCTTTGTTCTATTATGTTGAACCAGATTGTTGGTTAACTTGATTGCACTCTCATTGTCACATAGCAATGGCACTTTCTTAAACTTGATTCCAAAGTTATTTAAGGTGGCCTTCATCCAAAAAATTTGTGCACAACAACTACCGGCATATATAATGGGCACGGGGTTCCTGATCTTCCGTCAGGTAGAGGTAACTATCGTTGTGGCGGAGAATGACACACCGATCAAAAGATCGAACCCTGCAATCTTAGCACCACAACTCCTCTGGTTATCAACCGAGACACGGTTTCGATTGACCTCGCCAAGAAGGCTAACCCGTGCCTGCACAATGAAGAACACAAGAAAGAACAAGAAAGGAAATAACCAAATTGCAGATGAATGATTAATCTCACAATGTTGGGGTCTCACAAATGGATGAACGGCGAAACTGTTCTTGACAGATTATTCTAAGCAAAGCCCAAATCCTAATGGAGGGGTGGCGGCTGTTTATGAAGACTCTAAGGTCATGCAAAGACCCCTGGACGTGCCCCCTAATGGCTCACAGACGATACACGGCCCAACGGACCAAAAATGGTGACGCAGCACCCTGACAGATTCTAGACTCTGACTTGTTTTGACGATTCCTATTGATTACTATGGAATTTGTTCCTCAAACCAAAGTCATTAGTTAGCTTATGGAATTAGCTTTCCAACCATATGTGGATCATCGAAAATGGAGTCTGGATGCGTCCTGGGCGTCCGTTTTACTGCTGACTGATCCTGAAGGCCGAGGCAGAGTCAAAGTCGAGTTGGGCTAGGCCTCCAGCTTGTGTTGGTCGTCCTTGCTGGTCTTCTCCACCTCTATACCTTTCTCCAAGTTCCTCATAACCCTCTCCTATGTTCCTAAGCAAGATAACATCATTAGGTACTAGTCTATTCTCAAAAGTATGAAAAGGATCGCATAAGAACGAGCTCACCTCTAAATTGAGTTGACGCAATCGAGCTCGGGTCATTGGACCTTGCATAATAGTTGGAGGATCAGCGGGTACATCCGAAGGAGTGATGTCCTCATCAGGATATGTATTCGGCTTCGACGGTTGATAATACAACACTATTTTGCTTCTTTGATGACCATAAAACAAGAGATCTTTCCAACAATTGACAAGTGCCCGAAGTGCTTTTCCTTTCAACCTTGCATCCCGTATAATCGGAGTCCGAATATCCAACTAATTCAAACTTTGCTCCTTTGCATTACCATAGACCAACATTTTGTGTATGCTTCAAGTACCTCAATATTCTCTTTGTAGCCTTCAAATGACTTTCTCTTGGTGAGGCTTGGAATCTTGCATACATGCACACACTAAACATGACATCCGGTCTTGATGCGATCACATAGAGTAGGCTTCCAATCATAGAGCGATACAATTTTTGATCCATCGTGTTGCCACTTGCATCACTATCCAAATTGCCATTTGTTCCCATTGGTGTGCTAATGGCCTTTGTTGTACCTCAATATCCAACTTCTTAAGCATGTCTTTGATGTACTTGCCTTTACTCACAAATGTACCATTCTTCAATTGCTTGATTTGAAGACTAAGGAAGTAACTTAACTCTCCAATCATGGATATCTCAAACTCATTAGTTGTAGCTCACAAAATGATGCTAATCTTTATCTTGTTTGTACACCTCTTTAGATATCACCAATTATAGTGTCTAATGGATGATCTCTTATAATGTTGGTTGGTTAGAGTATTAGAACATTGTTGCTTGCACTTGCTTGCTCATTGGATTGAGATGATGTACTAGCCACTTGATCTTATTCATTGTCATGAGAGCCACTTGTACTTGCTTGATTAGTGTCAACTTGCACATTTGAGTTAGAGAGCACATGCACTTGATCATCTTCTTCATCAATCACTTGCCTAGGCCTCAATTCACCAACATCCATGTTCTTCATAGCATTTGAAAGCTGAATGCCTCTAACATCATCAAGATTTTCATTCTCATCTAGGAAACCCTTGGTTTCATCAAATTCAACATCATGAACTTCCTCAAGAGTACCACTTGCCAAATTCCAAACTCTATATGCTTTGCTAGTGGTTGAGTATCCAAGCAAGAATCCTTCATCACACTTCTTATCAAACTTGTTCAATATAGTGCCTTTCCTCAAGATATAGCATTTGCAGCTAAAGACCCGAAAGTATGCAATGTTGGGCTTTCTACCATTTAAGAGCTCATATAGTGTCTTCTCTTTCAATGGGTGACAATATAAGCGGTTGCTACAATAACAAGCCGTGTTGATTGTTTCGGCCCAAAAAGATTGACTCACATTGTACTCACTAAGCATAGACCTCGCCATGTCAATAAGTGTTCTATTCTTCCTCTCAACAAGACCATTTTATTGTGGAGTGTGCTTGGTCGAGAATTGATGTCTAATTCCAAAATCATCACATAACTCATCAATTCTAGTGTTCTTGAACTTACTACCATTGTCACTTCTAACTCTCTTGATGGTTGTTTCAAACTCATTGTGTAAACCCTTGACAAATGATTTGAAAGTTACAAACACATCACTCTTCTCCACTAGAAAGAATGCCCAAGTGTATCTTGTATAGTCATCCACTATCATAAAGCCATATTTGTTTCCACCGATGCTAGTGTATTGTGTTGGCCCAAACAAGTCCATATACAATAATTCAAATGTCTTGCTAGTACTTATTATGTTCTTCTTAGGATGGGTGTTACCAACTTGTTTGTTGGCTTGACAAGAGCTACAAAGCTTATCTTTCCCAAACACAACATCTTTTAAGCATCTAACTAAGTCATGCTTAATCAATCTATTTAATTATTTCATTCCAATATGACCAAGCCTTCTATGCCATAACCAACTCATGCTAGATTTAGTCAACGAGCATGTCGACAATTGAGCTTCACTAGCATTGAAATCAACTAAGTATAGATTCTCATATCTAAAGCCTTTGAAGTTCAAGTTAGAGCCATCTACACTTATGATATCTACATCATCTGCTCCAAATATGCACTTGAATCCAAGATCACACAATTGAGCCACATATAGCATATTAAAGTTTAAGCTCTCTACTAGCAATACATTGGATATGCTCAAGTCATTGGATATTACAATCTTACCAAGCCCTTTGACCTTGCCTTTGCCATTATCACCAAATGTAATACTATTATAACCATTGCTATCATTGGTGTTGATTGAGTTGAACATTCTTGCATCACTGGATATGTGTTGAGTGCACCTACTATCAAGAACCCAATGGCTTCCTCTGGCTTTATAATTGGCCTACAAAAGAGGATCAATTCCTTTTAGGTATCCAAACTTGCTTGTGTCCTTGAATGTTAGTTACTAAGCTCTTTGGTACCCAAATGGGTTTCTTCTTTAAGCCCACAATGGTGTACCAACAAACTTAGCATTCACTTCATTTACACCCTTGGTAAGTAAATAACAAGAATCAAACTTAATTGAGGATACATTAGTGTTCTTGTTCTTGTTCTTGCAATATTGCTCTACATGCCCAACTTGCTTGTATCTATTGCAAAACCGACCATTGTTCTTCATAAAACTAGTCTTGTGAGGAGTAAAGGTCGCTTTGCTTTTCTTGAGGGTATAGCCCAATTCCTCTTTGTTGAGAGAAAATCTTTGTCTACCCAAGCACTTTAGCAAGCGGGCCTCGCCACCATAGGCATTACCTAATGCATGAATGAGCTCATTAACCTCCTTCAAGATCTCATTTTCAACCATAAGTGAGGCATCACAAGTGAAACCATCACTCATATGTGAGGTGGAAGTGGATGATGGGCTACATGAAGGGTTAGCGGGAGCAACAACAATAGGCTTATAGAATGATTCATCAATTATGTCATATGTTAAGCCTTTGTTACATGTTACAACATGTTCCTTCTCATTTTGCTCATTAAGTGGAGAGGAATGAGCTTTTTCAAGCTTCTTGTGAGCCTTGCCAAGCTTGTCATGGTCTTCCTTTAGACTCTCATGAGATGCATTGAGCTCATCAAAGGCTTGCTTAAGGGTTTTTAGTTCCTTACGCAAGTCTTTGCATTCCCTTCTCTTAATGTCAAAATGTTCTTTATCATCTTCCAACATGTCAATTAGTTCATTTTTAGTTGGTTCATCATCATCATCACTTTCACTTTCATTATCATGTTCCTTATCACATCCATCATCACAAGTTTATACCTTAGTGGCCTTAGCCATGAGCAAGTAGATGGAGTGTCGAAGAGAGAAGGTTTCTCATTAATGGCAATGCTTGCAAGAGCCTTCTTCTTGGTGGTCTTGTCATCATCACTATTATCATCATCACTTGAGGAAGCATCACTATCCCAAGTGACAACATATGAACCACCCTTATTCTTCTTCTTGAAGGCCATCTTGTCCTTCTTCTCTTTCTTTTTCTTCTTGTCCTTCTTCTTGCTCTTCTTGTCTTCATTGTCATTGTCATTATTGTATAGGCATTGAGCAACAAGATGATCCTTGCTACCACACTTGAAGCACCTCCTTGCTTCATCCTTGCTCTTGGATAACTTCTTCCTTCTTGCACGATAGCTCTTCTTTACCATGAACTGGCCAAATCTCTTCACAAAGAGAGCCATCTTCTCATCATCATCATCATCATCCCAAGCGAATGAGCATTCATCTTCACTTGATGATTCTTGCTTTGCCTTGCCCTTGGATGATGCGGCTTTGAATGCCACACTCCTTTTCTTCTCATCTTTCTTCTCCTTCTTTTCTTCCTTCTCATCATCATCTCTATAAGTATCATCGGTCATTACATCACCTAATACTTGGTTTGGTGTCATGGTGTCCAAACCACTCCTCACTATAATAGTGACCAATGTGCCAAATCTTTATGGTAAGCATCTCAAGAACTTATGAGAGAAGTCCTTGTCCTTCACTCCTTCACCAAGTGCTTTGAGATCATTGACATGCACTTGAAGCCTATGGAACATCTCCGGCACACTCTCATCTTCCTTCATCTTGAAGCTAGCAAACTTCTCCTTGAGGATGTATCCTTAGCACCCTTCATGGCTTGTGTGCCCTCAAATGACTCCTCTAACTTCTTCCATGCCTCATGAGCCATCTCAATGTTCTTGATTTGCTCGAATGTTCTCTCATCCAAAGCATCATGAATGGCACTAAGAGCAATGCCATTGTTTTAGAGCAATACTTCTTCGGCCATGGTGGGATTCTCCGGATCGGCTACCACAAATTTGGTCTCCACCACCTTCCACACCTTTCTATTGATTGACTTGATATAGGTGGTCATCTTTGCCTTCCAATATGGATAATTTGAGCCATCCAATTGGGGTGGCTTCTTGATGTTGTTGATTTGAGCCATTTTGACACCGTAGGTTGTTAAGCCTCAAATCAAGGTGACCACGGCTCCGATACCACTTGAAAGGTCCTAATGGATAGAGGAGGGGTAAATAGCCTATTAAAAATTCTACAACAATACTAAGACAAGTGATTAGTAAATAAGATGATAAAGCGAATGTTGCACTAGCACTACACTTGTGTTGCAAGCCACCTACCCAATTCTACTCTTTATGATGTCTAGTAAACACACAAGGGCTAAGTCACTATTTTACACCTAGGTGAACAAACTAGCAAGAGAGCTACAACTAGAGAGCTACACTAGCTACAACTATCACAAGCACTACACAAAGTAAAAACTAAAGTAATGCAAGAGAGTGGTAGAGAGGTATATCGCCATGGCAAGTGATCAATCAATGAATACCAAAGAATAATAAGGAGACAATGATGACACAACCAATTTTACCTCTAAGGTTCACTTGCTTGCGGCAAGCTAGTCCCCGTTGTGGCGATTTACTCACTTGGAGGTTCACGCACTAATAGGCATCACACGCCTAACCCGCAACTAGGTGCCACACAACCAACACAACATGAGGATCCACAAGCCACGCGCAAATCCACTAGAGTTGCCTTTGGTGCTGTGCCAAGAAAGGCACAAGAACCCCTCACAATCATAATGATCGGAGCCGGAGACAATCACCTTCCTCCGCTCGATGATCCACCAATCATCAGGCCATCTAGGTGTCGGCAAACACCAAGAGTAACAAGTTCTCCACCAGCCCAAATCGCCCAACTAGTGCCACAAGATGCTAGACCACTAAGCAATGCACTAGAGGCTCTCCAATCTCACTCAAGATGATGAAATCAAGTGTGCAAGTGAGTGGAGTGGTGTGCTCAGCTCTTAAAGGGTGTATGCAGTTGTTAGAAGTACCAAGAGAGTGGCCAAGGCTGGCCACCACCTCTATTTATAAGCCCACAAGCAAATAGAGCCGTTACCTCTTAGAGCTAGCTTCCATGAGGTCATCGGACACGGCAGTTGTGGCACCATCCTAGGGGTGGTGGTGCCCACCAACGGTCGATTCCAACGGCTAGTTTGACTGGCCATGGTCCCTGGATAGAGTGATGGTGGCACCGCCCTAGGGGTGGCGGTGACCACCCAGCCAGCCCCCCGAAAACACCAGTCTCTGGATAAAAATGGTGGTGCACCGCCATGGGGTGGTAGTGACCATGGCGGTGCCCATCTCTAGCTTCCCTTGCTCTCTATCGGAAGACAGTAGTGGCACCTCCCCTCTAGTGGCGGTGACTAGGCGGTGCACCACCCTTACCATGATGGTGTACAAACCGGACGAACCGGTGCCACCCTCTACTCTACTACTTCCTGGCCAGGGTCAAGTGGGCACTGCCCTAGGGGTTGCGGTGCCACTGGATAGGGTGGCGGTGCCAACCTAGTACCTCCCTCTTGGCCTCCTCTAGCCTATCACCGCCCCAGGGGTTGCGATGCACCGGACAGGGCATGGCGGTGCCCTTGGGACAGCACCCCAAGCCTGGTTTTGCATCCTTTTCTTCGCCTTTTTCACCACCTTTGTAAATGTGCCAACACTCCAAGTGTTTCACCATCACGTGCAAGTGTGTTTGCATTTTCACAATCATTTTTCAAAGGTTAATCACTTTCTCACCGATAGTACACTAGGCCTAAAATGCATATGCAAATTTTCTAACACCTAGTGGCACTAGATGATCGAGTTGTCCGATAAGAGCTCCCCTCTTAATAGTATGACCATCTATCATAAATATGATCACACTCTCTATAGTGTTTAGATTACCGAAAACAAAATGGCCCTATGGATATCACCTTTGTCTTGAGTCCATTTTATTTTTCTCTTTCTTCTTTTCCAAATCCCAGAGCTTGATCATCATCACATGTCCACACCACCACCATGGACTTCATTTCATGTGGCCATCTCCATCCATGAGTGCCACCTAGCTCCTTCACTTGGGTTGACCAACCTATCTCAAATCCACACTTAGAGTATAGGGTTAGTCCAAATAGGTTTCATCAATTAACTAAAACCAAACTAGGGCTTTCAACAGGTGATTAGTCCATAGGAACACTTGTGTGAGCAACACATTACATATGAGACATGACATGGAGTCATGTGACTAAGGTGGAGAAGATCAAGATAAGGCTGGGCTTGACGGACCGATTGCAAGAGTGAAGGGCAAGTCGAGGACTTAGCACTGATGGACCGAGGCAACAGGGAAGAGCAAGTGAGGTCAAGATCGATGAACCAATAAGGTCACGTGATGATATGAAGTGGATCATATCATTTATTGATCAAGGTTGGTGCATTTGTTGCATCAACATTGGATGAGATGGAATGGAATGCTCAAGGCAAAGGTATAACCTATTGGGCATTTCATTTCACCAATCATAGGTGTGTTGAGAAGTTTATGACTGGGTTTAGGATAGATGGACATACTATCAAGAGGGGCAAACTTGTTTGCATATCGGTCATCTAGTGCCACTCGAGTTATCTAACTTTGCATCATTGCTAGGATCGACTGGCGTGGTATTGAGTGCTAATCCTTTGGAAAATATTTGTGAAAAGCTAACACACATGCACAATATGGTGGACACTTGGTGGTGTTGGCACATTTGCAAAGGAGGAGTTGTCGGAGTTGTTTTTGATGAAGTTGGAGAAGAAAAGGAGAAGAACAGAGCAAGTTTGGGTTGTCCGAGGGTCGGAAAACACAACCAAACTTGTAGCCAATGTGCGGCCATGCCTAGGGGGTGGCACCGCCCTTTCCAGTGTGCACTGGACCCCTAGGGCGGTGCACCGCCACCCCTTGCATGGTGCACCACCCACCCCTACAACGTGACCATTTCAGCATCACCACCCTTTCGTATTTTGGGCATAACTCTTAGCTCCGAACTCCGATTTCGATGACCCAAAACTTTTCAAAAAGCTAACGAATAGCTCAATAGCCTTGAAGTGGTAGAAATTAGGTTTGAGCAAAAGTGGGCACCACCACCCCCTGTCTGGTGGCACCGCCCCTTTTTTCCTGAGAGCGCGGGGTTTGGGTTTTTGGCCGGCAGGTGGCACCGCCACCCCTAGGGCGGTGCACCGCCCCTACCTATCCGGTGCCCAAGTTTTCAATAGCTAGTTCAAAGTAGCCATTGCAATTCGACCGTTGGAGCACCATCACCCCTTGTCCGGTGCCCACACATTGCTGTCCGATGACCGCGCAGAAATGTGTTCCATTGCTCCCATGGCTCTCTTTGGCTTGGGGGCTATAAATAGAGGTGGAGCTTGGGCTTGGCTGAGGTTGAGCACCTTGGGGATGTGTTGCCCTTGTGTGTGCTTGGTTTTGAGAAGCCTCTAACTCACTTGTGCTTGCGAGAAGTGTGATTCTATTGCGAGTGAGTGATTCTAGTGCATTGCATTGTGAGATTGCATTGAGTGGCACTAGGTGTTCGAGTTGCAAACCGGTGGTGCTTATTACTCTTAGAGGTTGCCACCTCCTAGATGGCATGGTGGTGGTCTCCGTCGAAGCACGCAAAGAAGATTGTGCGGTGCTCCGGAGAAGTGATTGTGAGGGGTGTTGTGCTCGCCCCATGGGAGACGCAAAGAGCAACTCTAGTTGAGCATGTCATTGAGCTACTCTCACTTGGTCTATGGGGTTATTGCGGTGCCCAACATGTGGGCTTGGTGTGGCACCAATTAGCCGCCGAACCACCAAGTGAACGGTCGACACAACGGGGACTAGCGTGTTGGCAAGCATGTGAACCTCGGGATAAAAATCACTGTGTCATCCTTGTCTTCCCGTTGGTTTGCATCCCCGTTACACAAGCTTATATTTACATTTATATATATTGTGCTTGTGTAGTTGCTCTTATAATTAGTTAACTTGTGTAGCTTGCTAGTTACCTTCTTGCTTGTGTAGCATAGAAGTAGCTCCCTTGCGTGACTAATTTGGTTTGAGTAACATTGTTAGTCACATTGCTTAGTTTGTGTAGCTAAGTAATTTGCGCTCTATAATTTAGGCTTGTGTAGCCTTGTTGTAATTAGTTAGCTTGTGTAGCTTGCTAGTTACCTTCTTGCTTGTGTAGCATAGAAGTAGCCCCCTTGCGTGACTAATTCGGTTTGAGTAACATTGCTTAGTTTGCGTAGCTAAGTAATTTGCACTCTATAATTTAGGCTTATGTAGCCTTGTTAGTGAGCATTGCTAGTGAGCTTATGTGGCTTTGTGCTTTTGCTTACTAGCATGTGTAGGAGATCCCCCGTTGCTTGAAGTACTAGTGGCATTGGTTTGTGTGACCTTGCTCCTAGAATTGGTTAGGTGAGCTCTAGCTAGCCCGGCACCTTAGTTGCTAGTTTAGGATCTTTTTAATGT
This sequence comes from Miscanthus lutarioriparius, assembly GCA_904845875.1. Taxonomy (NCBI): domain Eukaryota; kingdom Viridiplantae; phylum Streptophyta; class Magnoliopsida; order Poales; family Poaceae; genus Miscanthus; species Miscanthus lutarioriparius. The sequence continues at coordinate 45,844,654 of CAJGYO010000004.1, read as the reverse complement.
GCTTGAGAACATGGATAGAGGGGCGTAGTCTTGGCTAGACCGATAGTTTTAATTCCATATGTGTTTCGGTTAGCCGGTGCATTTATTTTTAGCTATTCACCCCCTCTAGTCCACCATCTCAACCCTACAAAATGTCTCATCATAGTTAATGCCATTAGTTTGGCTATAAGCCTAGCAACAAGTCGAGCCTTGTATCTTTCAACCCTACCTTCAGGGTTTGCTTCACGGTGAACACCCATTTGCAACTTATAACTTTGTTTCATGTAGGTAGTTTTCCAATATCCCAAGTTTTATTCTTTTCAAGAGCTCTAAGCTCCTCCATCATGGCCTCACACCACTTCAGATCTTGTTTTGCTTCTCTCCAATCTCTAGGAATATATGTTGATTGTAATGAAGCAATAAATGCTCTATATGCACAAGATAATGATGCGTATGAGACATAGTTTCTTATGTCATGCTCAAAACCATACCTTTGTGCAGGTACTCCTGCATTGACTCATGTACCTTTTTGTAGTGCAATGGGTATATCATCTGAGGAGGGGTTTTCAACATCAATCTCTAAGGCGAAAGATATATCAATAATTTCTTGTTCACTTTCATGCCCTGGGGCAGAAGGACATTATTTAGATGTCGGTGTTTGGACCAACTCTGTGGTCTCTTATTGAGATCTAAACTTTCTTCTTGCATATACTTTAGATATCTCTGTATTTTATAACCCCAAACCTGCTCCATTTGTTTCAATAGGTGTGGAACCACCAATTGTCACCTCCACTCTGCTTGACCGTTCCTAAGCAGGTTCACTATGAACATTAGTATTCTCTATCTCTTGACTAGACTCTTCTACACTCATAAGATTATGTCCATCCACCAGTTGTGGAATTTTTCAATAACAATTTCTAATTTCCTTGTTTGATGATCACCTTGTCTAGTTTGTGAAGCTTCATTCTCCCCCTCTCACCATCACCATCATTCTCTCCCTCTCGACCATCACCACCCATGCTAGGTGAGTCAAGGTCATAGAATAAAGAACATAAATTTGTATTCTCTCCATAAAAGGGCTTAGACTCTCTAAATGTAACGTCCATACTCAAGAACAAGCACCATTCACTAGGACTCCAGCACTTGTACCACTTTTGTGTTGAGGAGTACCCCACAAGATACACTTTACTGCCTGTGGATCTAGCTTCCCCAATGAAAGTCTATGGTCTCTAACAAAACAAGTCCTTGAGTGTTACAATAAATTCATTCTTCTCAAATAGCATTTCATAAGGAGTCTTCATATTAAGCATTCTTGATGGAATTCAATTGATAAGATAAGTAGCAGTCAAAATTGCCTCACTCAACAAGAATTTTGGCACATTCATTGTATACATAAGGGACCTTGCAACTTCCAAGAGATGACGATTCTTCCTTTCAACTATTCTATTTTGTGGAGGTGTATCTAGACAAGAAGTTTGATGCAATATCCCCTGAGCGGAAAGGAAAGTAGCAAAATCACTATTCACATACACATTGTCCCATTATCCGTTATAATCGTTCGAACCTGAGTATTGAACTGACTCTTAACACGTGCACCAAAATCTTTGAAGCATTTTAGTACCTCACTTCTATGCCTCATGAGATATACCCATGTCATGCGAGAATAACAATCAATGAATGTCACAAAATACTTCATTCCACTAATAGAGACCATGGGAGATGTCCAAACATTAGAATGGACTAATATAAAGGGCATTGTGCTTCGATGTCCTTTGCTAATATAGGAGGCTCTTGTATGCTTCCCAAACTCACATGCATCACACATCAACTTCCTTTTATCAACCTTGATCATAATATCAGGGAATGCCCTACACATAGTGTCAGAGGACATATGACCCAACCAACAATATTGAAGTATCACCTTAGTCTCTTCTTCACTTGTGGCAACTGCTAGAGCAGTGCACGTGGCCTCACTTATTTTTCCATCTAAGAACCATAGGCCATTACGCCTAATGCCACCCCAATCGTCCTTCCTGTCTTTTGATCTTCAATTAAATAATTTTCTCGGTTAAGCGTAACACGACAATCCATCTGATCCACCAATGCACTTATGGATACTAGATTAATAGGAAAAGATGGAACATATAGAACAGAAGATAATGTAATTGATAGGATGCATTTGACTATACCCACACCTCTAATAGGCTGAGCAGTTCCGTTAGCAGTTTGAATAGTTTCCTTACGCGTGGGAGGAAATGAGTTATATTATGCAAATTCATCTAATGTTCCAGTGACGTGCCGTGATGCACCTTAATCTAGTATCTAATTTGCATTAAATGTACCTGTGCCAGGACAAGCAAAGGCTGATAAGGTTGCCCAGAATTGTTGATGTATCATCTATGCTTGAGAAATTTTTCCCATCATTAGGCCCTTGTGAAACTGACATTAATTCTGAACTCTTTGCTAAAAATATTTGAACTAGCTCCACCAGTTCCTTTGCTGTAAAATGCTCTGCCAGCTTCTTTACTTTGGCTTTCTCCTGGTCAATCTCACTTTGAGTGTAGCCATTTCAGCGACCAATGCGACATGCTTTCGATCCAGCTCGCTGGATTGCATAGCCTCCAATTGTTGCAATTGCCCATGAAGCTTCACCTCCATCTCCTGCATGTAAACGTTGTTCTTCTTGTTCTTGCCGAAGCTGGATTCCAGTACTCTCTTCTGGGACATGACAGGACTTGCTGACACCCTGGAAGCCTTCAAATACGTCTCCAATTTTCTCATCTCCAGCTCTGAGCTCTTGGCCTCCAATTTTGCAGTCGTAGCCTCCAGTCCAGCCACCTGCTGAGCTGCCGTTGCCTGCTTCTTATCCACCATCACCATGTTGTACTTCTCGACTGAGCTCTCCAGCTTCTTCGTCGTCACCACCGCCTCCTTGGCAGCCCTCTGCGCCTCGGCCTCCACCTGCGCCCTGACGGCCACCGCCATCATGGTACCTTGCTCACCTCCGAAGGGTCATGGAACAGGCTAGACCTGCGGTGGGCGACATTGATGGCCGTTTGGAGGAAGGGCAGCGGATCGCCACAGGGCCTCCTCGATGGCGGAGCCAACGACCATTGGTTGTTGAAGCCACGCCTCGACCTCGGCCCCATTCTCGCACGCCACCTCTACTGGGCGCGCCTGAGCAAGTCTAGCGCCACCGTGAGATACCTTGCCCGTGACTCGCTCCTCCTTCATGGCCTCCATCAACACCTGAGCCTTGGGCCGCACTAGCCTCCAACGCTGCTTGCGAGTCAATCTCCTTCACCATCGCCAATACCAACCCAGGTACCATGTGGAATTTGGGGAAAGTCTAGAACACTCTATTGCTACATTTGATCTCATCTACAATTGATAATAATAATTCTTTCAAATAAAGACAAAAGCATTGGGCAAGCTAACATTTTTTAGCTTATTTGCGACAACTTAACTAATGCCCTTTTCTTTGTTTTTGTCATTAGGAACATAACTTTTGTATTGCTGGGGCTAAGGAAATTCTCAAAGTTGGGAATATGGGCCAAAAATAATGGTTTTACAAGAAGAAAAATGGTTAAAATGTTTCCATTAATGATTTGACTCTATTATCACAACAGATCACTTGTTCTAAAAAAATCCCCAAGGACAAGATGATGGTAAGTAATGTCCTTTCATATACAATTTCTGCACCAAGTTTTTTGTCCTTTGATTTGAGATTAATATAAAGGTGTAATCAATTTCTTCATTTTTCATTGTTTTTCAGGCTCCTGTGTAGTTGTTGCCGTGAAATATGCCCTTAAGATACGTTATTGTTAAGTCAGGTGACAAGTATCATACAAATTTTATAGATTTGATTGCTTTGAAGATAAAGTTAGAAGAAGCAGGCTTATATTCTGTTAACGGAAGTGAAATTAAACAGATTCTCAACTATTTGATATGTAATGGGATGCCCATGAAAATAAAAAAGAGCCTAAGGGTGCTAAGACATTCAGAAATCAACCAAGTGTTCACCCATACATATAGAGCCGAAGAGTTCCACCTTTACAAGGGTTGCTTAGTGCTACTAGTAGGAGAGTCACGTGGGGTTATATGTTACGGCTGTCAGTTTAAATAGGGAGTACTAACATTCTTGATAACATTGATGGGACAGCTTACAGTCCACATGGAAAAGTCCACATAGATGCTTTTGATAGTTTTATCATTCCGATAATTGATACAGGTACGTGATCTAAATTTAGTTATCTACCCTATACTCCAAGAGCTATATACCACCCCATCCCTCACAGATCACTGTTCATAAACACTACCCTCTCGCAAAAAACGTTGCCAGAACAGTAACAGTCTCGTGAACAGTCCCGCATGATACAAACAGTAATTACCTATTTTGGAACAGTGTTAACTGTTATGCAACAGTGCATACCAGTTAACAGCAGAACGTACCCATTAACCATTAACGCCCTTTCATCCATTTGCAACAATATAAAACCGTTTCAAAAAGCACTTACTCGTTAACAACAGTACATACCCTTCAAACATTAGCAACCTTTAATAATAAGCAGTACTTGACTACTGTACCAACCCATGCTCCATCTTCCTTTCGATACAGTACCCCGACTATTACAGCGAATGATTTTTCCCTTTTCTTCCCCTTTCCTACTGCTCTATTCTTTCCGTGCTACATACTGCTTTCTTTTTAACGTACTTCTGTTTTTTCGCTACTTTTGCTCTCTTCCTTTTCAATGCTACACACTCCCAAAAAGCTAATGTTTTTTTATACTAGGTTAGACAATTTATTTCCTAAAAAAAGGTAATTCTTTTACATATCAACGTAGGCCAATTCATTTTGTGCGAAACATTGAACAATAGATTCTCTGCATATATTTCTCACTATTATCGCCCGCGGGCCGTGGCACCGCGCGGGGCCCTGGCTAGTTATATTATTATGATACTAGTCTAAATATTCCCTGTGCCTTTTTATTATGAGGCTAAAATTTTGGCTAATTTAATTGGTTGTTGATCTTCTAGGTTAATAAGGTCAAACACGGAAAGAAAGCCACTAAATCAACGACTACAACAACATCATAGCCTCCCTAAGGTTATAAGTGGCTAATTTTAGCGATGTGGTCTATTATGTTCATAAGAGACTAAAACTAGGAAAACAATTATTTGCCAAGGCAGTGGTACTAAGAGAAAATATTGAGAGCTAAATGAGTGAGAGGCCAGACTCATCCCCCACCTTCCACCTCTCCCTCTTTTATAGGAAAGGTAGAAGGGGCTGTTTTCATTATTTCTTCTGGTGGGCTTGTATTTTATAAAAGAGCCTCTAGGAGCTACAAATGTGCCCTAAACATTATCTTACAAGCTCCCAACTTGTGTAAGTGCGCCTTGGAAATACTAATGGGGTCCCTAACATATAATACACCCCCAACAGTAGCCCCACAGCTATTCAGTTTTGATTGAAAGTACAAGACCCAATAGCTGAATATAACTAAGTGTGGCCCAATTATAACTCAATCCCGACATGTACCTCTCGTCTATACAGAGACAGTCTATGGATGATTTTATCTTTAGCTAGTCTTTGGCTAGCCTCCATGACCTTGTCTTTGGTACCTTGCTCCTTCATATGGGCTTCAGCCCTAGATACCTTCTTTTCATAATTGGGCCTTCGCCGAAGACATTGATGTTGTTGAAGTAAGCGAAGTAGTCACCCTAGATATACCTTATTTTCATATATGAGCCTTTGACGAAGACATCGATGTAGTCAAAGTAGGCAAAGTAGTTGACGTAGGCGAGGTAATTGTAGATCATCACGACATGTCTTCAAGCCTTCACTCACAGGCCCCAAGCAAAGGGTTTTGTCTTTGAGTGGATTGCTTGTCCATTGAGCTCCTCGCCAGTCCCTCTTGTTGGTTGGCGCTTTTTAGAAATTCTTTCGCGTGCTTGCTTGAAGTAAATGACGTAGACGTGGTTGATGTCACATATTTCATAGATGGAGATCCCCCCACTCCAGTTGATGGCGAAGGCGAAGTCAAAGATGCCAATGGCAATCCTCTGCTCCAAAATGTTGGCAAAGGCAAAGTCGAAGATGTTGAGGCGATCCCCTGCTCTAAATTGGTGGAGAAGGCGATGTCGATTACGGCAAAGCCGATGGCAAAGCCCCTTGCGGGATGTTTTGACAAAGGCATAGCCAATGATGTCAAAGTTGGAGTCGAAGCCCAACGCTGAGCGAAATATGCAATTCTTGGAGAGATTGCTTTGATGGAATACTTTGGTGTCTTATCTTGTTCTGTTTCATGGGGGCAAAATGGGGAAGAGGCATCGAAAACAGCCCCTCAACTTTTTTAGATTATTTTGGTGCCGACCCTATTCCTTTTGGGGCAGGGGGTGAGGAGTTGCAAAATGAGTCCTCGTGTTTTTAGATTATTTGTCCCCGACTCCCATACATTTTGAGGCGAAGGGATGGGGAGTCGTGAAATGAGCCCCTCAACCCTTTTTAGATTGGTTTGGCATCAATCCCCATATCTTTTGAGGTGAGGAGGATAGAAGTCGCAAAATGGCCCCCTTGGCGCTTTTAGGTTACTTTGGCGCCGACCCTTACACCTTTGAGGCGATAGGGTGTGGAGTCACAAAATGAGCCCCTCCCTGATAGTTGATGATGCTGGTGTTGATTTGTGAAATTAATTAAAACAAAATTTGCAAAACTTAGATTCGCATTTTGCTTCTATTGCATGTAATTTTGGCAACGCAAAGTTACTGAGCTATATCAAGTCATTTTGCTTTTGTTGCTCATATTTTTGGCAACACGAAGTCTATGAGCTCTTATCAAATCATTGTCTACTTAGAGATCAAAATGGATGCAGGTGATGCTCGCATCTCATTGTGGCATGTTCTTGGTTTCTAGGTCGATCTCAGGTCTTTGGTTGTTGTGAGAGAAAAATACTATTGGCTAGCTGATAAGCCCTAGTTTTAATCTCATTAATTGTATATTGCCAATATTGGGGGCTTTACCATGCTATGGCACCCTTTTCGGCTTGTGCGAAGTGCTTATGCGAGAAAATAACTGAACAATAACCTCCAGTACAAGAGAAAATAGACAACAAATTTTTTGAATGTTTGCCTTGCCCTCGCGTATTTTCAAAGGGCCGAACTTTTGAACCCATAGGCTTTTCGGTTTGCTCCGCCCTCGTATATATTTGGAGGGTCAAAGTTTTGAGCCCTTAGGCTTTTTAGATTGGTTCACCCTCATATATTTTCTGAGGGTCAAAGTTACGAGCCCTTAGACTTTTCGGTTTGGCCTCACGTATTTTTGGAAGGTCGAAGTTTTTGAGACCTTAGGCTTTTCGGTTTGTCTCGTCCTCGCGTATTTTGAAGTAGATCAAAATCTTGAGTCTTTAGGATTTTTTAGTTTGTGTCACCCTATCGTATTTTTTCGAAGGCTCGAAGTTTTGAGCCCTTGGACTTTTCTTTTCAATTCGTGATTTGGAGGCCGTGCGCGGGTCCCGTCGATCAAGTGTGAGATGACATGATTTGAGCGGCAGACCTGCAGGTTAGTGACGTGTAATGCTACTGCAGAAAGGGATGAGCTTATGTATAAAAATATGTACTGAAGGCCCAGGCATGCAACATACAGTGTTTATAGCTGCCGAAAAGATATCATATATAAAATTGGAATAGCTTTCGAAGTAATAGTTCTGAAAACATCCTAAGAGAAAAATTAATTAGATATATGACATGACAGTTTTAAAAACAACATCTTATAACTATCCGCTAAGACTGGGCTCAGTTGTCACCCCTGTTGTGCGTCCCTTCTCAGTGTCTACGGGCAGGGGGCCTTTCTGTTTAAAAAGCTATGTCCCATTTAATTGCCCAGGCATGGAACAAACAACAACTAAAACAGTGTTTATAGCGGTTTAAACCGAAAACAGCCATATCATATATAAAATTTGTTTAATTAAAAGTTACGTAAATAGCTTTCGGTAAAAAAACCAGTAATAGTTCTGAAAACATCCTACGAGAAAAAGCTTTTAATTAGATATATGAAATCTAATTCTACATATTTTTGTAAAAAGTTTATTATGTTTAAAATTATCCACTAAGACTACATGTATAAATATCTATTGTGATTCTTTTCACATGCGTCCTTTTCATACATACTAAAATAATTGATTTTTACTTGGGCCTTTCTAAATGCTAGTTTGATTTTTTCATGCACATCTATATGTATTTTTTTAAAGCAAAGCTCATGCTGTCCCATTTAACATTAAACCTCTCCCACATACCGCTTCCGAACCAAAACATCGACTAAAACACACTACAAATTTACAATCACTGATGGATATTCATGTGTGGTAGTAATAATAAAAGTTAAACAGATACGGAGTAGTATATAGCAGCGCACACTCGGTAACAAACATCACCCGAATGAGTTACAGAGTCAACCAAAACACTGCTCTGATGGCAACGGACCCGGGATGGACCCCTGCTGCAAGAACTGCAGGCCGAAGACAACGGCAATGGCCGCGATGGTGAGGTAGGCAACGCCCTCAGCAGCGCCGAGGAGCCCGTAGGGGCCAGCCGGGAGGCCCGACCCAGTGCGCACCTTGGTGGTGGCCGACCACCCGAGTAGGCCCGCCACGACGAGGTAGCTGACCCCCTCCGCCGCGCCGAGGGCGCCGCCGGGGCCTGGAGGGAGGCCGCACCCCGTCGTATTCAGCGTGTAGAGGGACCACGCCACGACCGCGCTCGATGCCAACCCGGCTGCCCCTGCGGCCAGCTCCAGGGTGCTGTTGCCGCCGCTCGTCTCCGCCTTGCAGGTGATGAGGCGCCGCGGGCGAAAGCCGCGGTGGAGTGTGGCAGCGTGGCGGGCGCGGGAGCCAACGACGACCGCGAGGGTCGTGGATGAAGCGGCGGTGGCCGGGATGATGGGGTGGAGGGCCAGAGACGCCATGCTGGATTGGAGTTGGACCAGGCGAGCGTGAGGTTCTCTGAGTAGACCGAAGTCTGGGGCTTATCTTCTCAGTCGCCTGTCTGGACTGGAGTATACGGCTAACGGCCTGCTTTTCTTTTGCCTTGTGCAGTTATGGTCGAAAATATAGCCTCATATTCAAACTAGACAATTGTAAACAATTGTAAATATTCGGTACCAGATGGTTCAATAAAGTTGGATCATGATAGTGCCTCGGTGGCTTTGGCTGATGTTTAATTTTCTTTTTTTTTAACAAATCGGACAGGAGAGCTGACGATTATATTAATAAAGAAAAAGATCCAGACTAGACAAACAACAGCCTCAAGAGAGGTTAAAAAAGAAAACAACAGGAGAGCATGACTATGACAACTCTGTCAACAACACCACACTTACAACTCCAATACAGCCACAAGAATATTCAACAATAAGAGAGAAGACAACGTCTAATAGAGAGGCAAAAAAACCTCTTCCAGCAAGTCCCAGAATGCACCATCTCTTACCTAGAATGTTGATGTTTAATTTCCGCATCACCTAAATGGGGATCCAGCTTTGTTTGCGAAGGTGGGTTAGCAGCTTCACAGGGTTTGTGACTTGTTTGTGAAGGGGCAGAGGTTTCATCCATGTAACTGAGATTAGTAGGATATTAGGATAATCACAGGAGATTGAAAACATGAGTCTCTAAAGGCAAGGTGGTTGTATTAGGATAATAACAGGAGAAATGTTGAAAAATGATGTGGGGAAATCTTGTTTTTTGGCTGAGCACTGATATCGTATTTGTCAATCCTAGGCGGTGCTTGTTACTGATGTCAAATTGGGAGAGCAGATTACATGGTACATTCAGGAACCTTGAGTTATTTTCATAAACATTTTCTTATCTAGAAATACAGACCCACATCATTATTCACCTTTATTGCAACATTAACCCCAGAGACAAATTGATTGATCCATAAAAACCACAAAGATAAGAATACTTTTGTTTCCATGGTTTGTTGGGGTAAAAAAGGACACTTTATCATAGGCTCGAAATCAAGCTTAAAAATGCCCCCATTTAACTTTTTCCTACTCAATTCATGAATTGTTTCGCAAAGGAATGTGACACCTTCCAAATGTTTCTACCAAGTAGGAAGGTCATCTATGATGTCCATACCACCTTTAGTGGTACCATGTTGATCCTATTTGTTGAAACCTTCATGAAGATTTTGAAACTCACATTTAGTAAGAAAATTAGTCATAATAGAATTCTAATAGTTTTTTTACTCTTTGGGATTAATGTTATAATCCCAATGTTGAGGCTAAAAGAGGTAGTTCTCTCTTATAAAAACTCATATCATGATCTCTACACCCGCTGTTGAAATAAAAGATTAAAGAAAACATCATCCCAATGCAAGATTGCCATGGAAACAAGCAGCGGTGCAATTTTTTTACCAAAAACCATCAAGAAATAAAGATAGTCTGTTCCACTCATTACAAACAATGGCACAAGAGAGGCACCAATCAGGGATAAGTATAGTTGTGTTTTGCGTGGGATGATTTGGGTTAGGAGAGATGAGATGGAAGCTTAGTGCATGTATAACCCACAAACAATAAGTTCTTTGTAAGTTTTCTCCAACTCACACATAGACCACTGAACATACAACTTGTACAATGGACTGTTTGTTTAGCTATCTACAAATTGTTTAATACTTCCATTTATCTATGATCAAACATAAATATAATTTTTTATATACCATTATCTTTCTTGTTGATACAAAACAGATCAAGCAAATAAGATGAACATGATTGCCATATTATATAGAACCATCAATATAAATGATATATTAGTATAGTTATATATAAAAGTAATATAATAGTTTTTTTCAAAATCAAATAAAACACATTAGGATTACATCAGTTTTGTTTAGCTTTCTTTGTTTCTATAGCGCTGCCATATGAGCACTAAATCATAATATGATTACATTAGCTTACTCTAAAAAATCATAACTTTTTGGCGCTCATATGTAGCCTAAAATATCATAACAGAAATACTAGATCATTTTTGACCCCCTAACAGAAGCTTTGCTGGTGGTGAAACTTTTAAATGTAGTGTTACACTGATATGAGTAACTTAAGCAAATTTTGCAGGATTTATTTAGCACAACAATTTTCTAACAAATACACTAACGGTTTCACAAAATAAAGAAAATATAGCAAACATCCAAGGTGTAACATGTGTTTTATCACTTCTAGGTTATAGTTCTAGTCGAAAGGAACCTAACAAAATTTAAATCATAGTTTTTGTATTTGAACTCGATTTTATTTGGATTTTATAAAATCCAACTAGTGTGCTCATTCTATCAAACGTGTAACATGTGTTTTATCACTTCTAGGTTATTATATATAGTTTTCATTAAAAGGAATCTGACAAACTTTGAATCATAATTTTTATATTTGATTTTGATTTTATATGGATTTATAAATTCCAGCCGATTTGCTAAGAAGCTAATAAACTACTTTTCATTGGAAACCCTAAACTTTTACTATTTATTTCTCTCTTATTTTATCGGAAATACTCGGACGCGGACGTCTGTCCGCCCGCATCAGTTCGGACGCGGCTTCCACTATGCCTCGTCGGTCTCTCTACCTCTCCGCTCCGTCTCGCCCTCCCCATCTCTAGGTTTCTCTCATATCCGCTGGCAGCATCACAGCCACGTGCCGCCACCGTTGCTTCCTTCCTCTACCCAAGCCGACCATGCCATCTCCTCCCTTAGTTCGTGCAGTGCCTTCCTAGCCTCTTCCCTAACCCAACGTTGTCAAGATGCGTCGCCGCCGCTGGCCCTTCCGACGACGGCTGGGCACAGGTGCCAGGGCACCTCAGGTCGTCTCCAGCCAAGCCAAGGGCACCCACAAGCACGGCCGGTGCTGGTGGTGCTCGCACGCCGCCAACTCCCACCTTGACGACCGGAATCGTTCTCTCCCTATGTTACAAATGTATGTTTCAATTGTTGTAGATGTTTCAGAGAGATGTTGCAATTATTTCGTATAGATGTTGCAAAAGTATATTGGGATATTGCATATGTTGCAATAACTATACACGTATGTTGCAAGTGTCTATTTCAAATATGTCATCTGTTTTTTCGACATATTTTGTAAGTGTTTTTATTTGGATATTGTGTATGTTTCGCACATATGTTTGCAAGTGTTTTTGTTAGGATGTTGCATTTGTTTTGCAATGTCTTTTCAAATGTTTTAGGTGTTTTCTCAAATGTTTCAGACGCATGTTTCAAATGTTTCATCTTTCTTCATACGCATGTTGCAAAAGTTTCATCTATATGTTTCAAAAGTAGATCAGGTGTTGTACATGTTGCAATGTGACTCACCTGCCACAGCTGCCTGCTGCAGCTGCTGGGCGCCATGCATGCATGTGGGAAGCGGAGGGAAGGAGTGTTGCGAGGCTACGGGCGTGAAAAGCAGCGCGAGCGTGCAGCAGCTGCGGGCGTCCGTCCAGACATCCAGGCGCTAGTACTATCCTATTCCCTACCATCTCCCTTCTCCACGTCCCATTCTCACAGCAGCAGAAGCACACGAACATTCTCAAGCGGTGGCCGTTGGCGCGGCCAGTACCGCCCGACCATAGCATCCATTCCTCGGTGCATGCATTCTTTCGTGGTGTGTTTGGACAAAAGGAGTTGATAGCAAGAATAGAAAGAAGTGGAGGGTTCAATCCGGACGTCCGTAGCTACTACACGACCGCGGTAGGCAGGGACCGCCCGTGCCACTTCCCGCGCCCGCACCCATGCAATGCTTCATCCCTCCGCTCCCCACACGCATGCACGACGCCCCAGCATCTGTAGCAGACCGTTGTGGCAGGTGAGTCATATTGCAACATGTACAACACCCGATCTACTTTTGAAATATCTAGATTAAACTTTTGCAACATGCGTTTGAAGAAAGATGAAATACTTGAAACATGCGTCTGAAACACTTGAGAAAACACCTAAAAACACTTGAAAAGACATTGCAGAACATATGCAACATCCTGACAAAAACACTTGTAAACATACGTGTGAAACATATGCAATATCCAAATAAAAACACTTGCAACATAGGTTTGAAAAAACAGATGAAACATTTGAAACATACGCAACATACAAGTGAATAATTTGAACATTTTTCAAACACGTGACTGGGCACGTATTCTATTAAGAGGAAAGTTAATATTTAAACATAAAGGAACAGTTTGACCATGCATCGTCAGAAAGCATGCCGTTAAGGTTACAGTGTCTGATTTTTTCCCCCTCAAGCGCCTGAAATTAGCTGGAACTACTGACAAGCTCTATAATACTAGTACATATAAAACCCCCAAAATACCACAACAGAACCTAGTCTAGCATCACAAAATCCCTTCAAATTCCACCAAAAGTGTCACAAGATTTGTCAACCCCGAATCCTGCATCAGAGAGGCAACCAAATGAGCCATGGGCAGCAGCAAAAACTAATGTAAATGAGGAAACAATCTTACATGGAACATTAGGAAGAATGGAATAATATTTCTAAAGATCATCGCTTGACTCCACAGCTGTGGTGCCTATAAAGAAATGAGAATTTTGGTCAGTATAAGAATGAGATTGGATGAAACAAAGAGGCATGAAAAGAACAGGTCTACCAGCTGGTTTGAGCCAATCCTGAACACAGACAAGCTCTTCAACCCAGTAGTTGCTTCGTGACTCTGTAATTGCTATTATTGCAGTCCTTGAAGCTACCTTGCAATCAATACTGCAGGGTAGTGCCAATATATCACGTGCCATTCGAGCAATTGTAGGATAGGTCAAGTCATGCTCCTTCCACCATTCGAGAACACTGGAGTCACCTGTCAGACATGGCTCTTGCAAGTACTGATACAATTCAGACAACGTTCGCTCACCATATGGATATTCAGATTGATAAAAATACTTTATCAGCATATCTCCACTCACTACAGTTTTCTTGCTAGTTTTAGCCCCAGAAGTGCTGTTATGGTCTTCCACCAGATTTGAGTACTCATTAAAGAGGCTGGCCAATGTATCAAGCACTTCTTGAAGATAATCATCCATATCATCATCAAAAGTGTCACAATCATGACGAAGACGGGACATGACATGCCTCAGACTGTATTTAGGATCCATGACCATTGGCATAAAAAAATGCAAGCAACAGACTCTCCAGGTTTCCATGAATTTCCTTTTCATCTTTTCCTGCACTTCAGAAAATGCTTCCTCTTCCCTTGATGTGTACATAAAAGCTTTGCGATGCACCACTTTCTTCACATCCCACAACTTGTCAAAAAATTAGTTGGACTAGGAAAACTGTGCATGGAGTCCATGTGTTTGTGAAAATCCTGCAAGATTTTACAAATTTTCTTTGCATGTTTCCAGTCTTTCGCTGAAGGTGCATAGTTGCAGTTAGAATACTGTACTACTGAAGGAGTGGGGCCTGTTGTATACTTGGAAAACTTTGCCGACTTCCCCATGTATGTGTCCAGCTCATCCAACCCCACCTGAATAACCTGATCAAGTACATGAGTTGCATAACGTACCACAAAGAAGCTACGGTTTGCAGCAAGTTTGTTCTGTTTCTGTAGACTGGCTTTGACATCCAAAGCCACTGTGTCATCAATGAATGCATCATCTAGTATAATGCTGAAAATCTTGCCACCAAGATGCCATTTCATAATAGACGCCCATATGATATCACCCAGTTCTTTTGCATTGCAAGAGGGATTCACGGCATGAAATCTGATGATCTTTTGTTGCTTCTCCCATTTGTCATCGATGTAGTGAACAGTCAAGCACAAGAATGCCAAGTGTGGACGTGGATCATAGCGCCACACGTAAGCACTCAAGCAAACACGGCTGCACAAGGCTATTAACTTCTCCTTGAGCTTGGACTCTTCTTGCTGACACAAGTTCCAAAAGTGTGTATTCAGATACAGGAAGGATGGGATCTTGACCATAGGATTCAAGTAAGCAACTAGTTTCTTGAATCTATCTTGTTCCATCATGCTTGGGTTGTGTCCGTGTATGGACAATACCCTGACAATTTCTTCATGAGAAAAATTCTGTTTAACCTCCTGATTCTTGCAATTAGTGCCAGTAGGTATGACCTGCTTGAGTGAAGCACGATTCTTCTGCTCAGGCACCACAAGTTTGCCATGAGACCCATTCTTATCAACCTCCTGGTTCTTTGTATTTGTGTCATTGGTATGAACACCAGGCAAGGTAAGCCCCTGTTCAGGTGAGGCATCTGTTGTGCCTGAGTGTTTCTTTTGGCTGGATGGAAAGAAAGGTAGCTTCTTCTGCATTGGGTCTGGCAAGGATGTGTGTTCGTGCTGCCTTGGCCTCTTGTGAGTCCCCGAGCTACAATTAGCCTGGTGCCTTAGCAGGCTGCCAGTGCCATTGGTGCTGCTGCAGTTGTAGACCCGGTGGCAGTGCTTGCACTCAGCCCGCGCCACCTTCCCATCAACGAAGGAGGGTATGAAGTCATCCCACACCTTCGACCGGAGCCTTTTATTTGACATTTCGCCTGAGTAGAGTGGGCTGGTGTTGCTGTGGGTGCTCTCCTCTTTTTCATCTTCACCTTTATTGGCATTTCTCATCCACATCTTGCATGCCTAGGCAGCAAGAGCCACAAATTAAGAATATGAAACAAGTTTAGCAGAGTTATGATGCTATTTAAACATTGCCTTAATGCAGCCATACGTTTTTTGATTCAAAACATTATCTGAAGTTCTGAACAGACTATTTCATACAGCAGAGAAGAGATTATTTGGGGAGATTAACTGGATAAACTTTCATTCGAAAAGTGTACCAGAAATGGTACAGTAGATGGATATGGAGCTACAGACACTTAATCAGAGCTATGTCGGTACTTGAGTAATGGCAAAACACAATTGAACAAACTTGCATTTAGGAGTCTCATGTGTGGATAATCGGACACACCTAGTGAGTGGAAGAGTAAATCGGGGCTTTTTGACATTTGAACGATCAATTAAGAAATGTAGATAAATAACATTTTAGGAGATGTAAACGACATAGAGCAACATCCGTACCCTTCACATTCACCATGTTGGGAGCAGGGGCGAACTCAGCAAAGGGACATGGATGTACACATGTACACCCGATAATTTTTGCAAAAGGTTTTCGAAGCTAGGAGGCATCAAATGCCCAGATGCCTTTAGGTTAGGGTTTGGGTACTCGGCTTCGCATAGCAGGAAGAGAAGAGAAGGGGTGGGAATACCTGGTGGGTGCTCGTCGACGGCGAAGAGACCGCCTCAACCTGGCGTAGGGCGGCGGCGGCGGCCCTCCAGTCGTTCCGAGTCTCCGAGAGTGAGACGCACAAACGCAAGCGGTTTCAACCGTGAACTGAAAATGCGGCGGACGGCCGGCCCAGCCCGGCGAGAGCGCACCTGCTCGCGGGCCTTCTTAGGCCGTTATTTTCTCACATTTATTTTGTATATATAAGCATTTTCATGAAGTTTAAAAAAGCATATGTGAGCATCTAAATTAAATTCCAATTTCACCGATGTGCTTCTACGATAATTTTTTAAAACAAAAAAATTGCATGGATATATCCAGATAAAATTTTATTAACAAATAGTTTACTCATAAAGAAAGAACGTTTTATTTTACTAAGCAAAGGCAATGTTCTAGATCCAAGATAAAATGTTCTGTCTTCATAGAAAATGTGCCACGTGTACGGTAACGATATTTCAAATCTTAGAGAATAAAATTCTAGGTTCATGAGATGTGAATGTATTGTAATATCTGTGATATAACAGAAAAAATGCAGAGGAAATGCTATGAAATATATAGAAGAAACATAATAAATAAATAAGTTAAATACAAAAACAAAATGAATAAAAACATATAAAATATAAAGGAAAGGTAAAATAAAATTAATAAAAAAGGAAAAAAATAAAAACCATGTAATAGAGAAAAATAAAAAAATATTATCACACGGATACTACTCAAATAGCCTAAAAATATATCATAGAACATTTCATTGGTGCTATGTGAATAATCAAAGATACATTGTGGAACATTTTAAAACTATGGATAAAAAGTCTATAGAATATAGAGCACAAAAAGATTATAAATTCATGGATATGGGGTGCTGAGGGGAAAGTTTAGCCTTGGTTGCAACTTGCAATGGAATGAATAACGAAATTGGGGAAAGATTTCTCGCTGCCGCCAGTATAGGAGAGCATCGGGCCACCCCCGCGGGAAAGAAACTAAGAGTATGCTTGGTTTCTTCACCGACTCGGCTCGCATCGCCTCGTCTTGCTTGAGTGGGCAAGGCTTACCTTGCTAGCCCGAGCAAGCCAAATTGGCTAGCCCATAAAAGCAAGGAAAAAAGCTTGACCGTACAGACTATGAGGTGATCTATAGCCTATCAAACCAAACACGTCTCTCCCAGGTGCTGTTTGGTTGGTGCGTTTTGCCCCGTTATTATCCATTTACGCTGGTACCATAGTTTAAAAGGCGGTTAGGCGTCCAGGCGAGTGTTTGGTACACCTGGACGCCTAGGCGGCGCCTAGGCCATAAGGCGCCACTGTTTCCCAGAGAGCTAGGTATGCGTCTGGACGCCTAGGCGACGCCTTGAAAACTATGGCTGGTACCGGATAGCGTTATGCCCCGTTATTAGTTCGGTTGAGCTGGACAGGAGGCGGTTCCCACGTTAATGGATTACGGCCCTTCGTAAGTGTGTTACCCCTCCCGCCTCGACATTCAGCCTGTTCGGTTGGCTGGTTCGTATTATTGCTGGTTCATTTATACGAGAGAGAAATACTATTGGCTGGATCATATAAATAGTATCCATGTGATGGGGCTGCCAGCCAGCCCCAGCCGATCGGGCTGGTTATCAACTTCCTGCGCGCGACCGCATATCTATTTTACTGAACCAAACAAAATACGGTAGTGATTACTCTGCAACAGGTAGCGGCGTGAATGCGTTCCATTTTCGTTCCCGTACCTCTCGCCGAACCAAACAGCACGCCAGTCTTTTAGCTTGGCAAGGTAATTAAAACAATATCGGCCAAAGGATTAAGCAGCACGAGTGAGCTTCGTGGGTGGTTTTCATGTGATTCTTGTTGGGCTTCGGCAACAGCTTATTATCAAATTTACACGTGTTTTTTTTAGAAAAAAAATAAGAACTTTGATCTTGCTACCCCCGTCAGCCAAAAATATAATTTCGGGACATTGATATAACACAACTTTGATTAACAATTTCTATTTGTAATGTATTTCTATTACATAGTAAAATTATAAGGAGCACATTCCAAAGGGAATATGCACGTGATTGTCATTGTCCTTTAGAAAAAGATGTCCGTAATGAAAGTTCCCAAAGTTTGGATTTTTTTTAATAACCAAAACACTTCCAGTATTTGCAACAGTTCCAAAGGAAAGAGTTAGGTGTGGTGAGTTTCGTTTCCTAAACTAACATGTCAGCTTTGCATACTCTCTCAATGGGGACTTTCATTGCAATGTTTCGTGGACAAGTTCAAGCAATTAATGTACACTAGATGTTGTGATCCAATGTATCATGTAAACTATGTAGCCGTTTAAAATTATATTATACATAAAGTGAATATAGTCACTTTGGTCACTACAATATATCTCATGCCCGCAAATAAACATGGTTAGCTAAAATATATTAATTTAATCCAATATTCAGGTCCACACATATAACATTCTGCATAGGAACAATGTGAATAACGGTAAAGTGAAATGGAATCAGAACTATTAACCTACCTACAGTGTTAAATGATCGAAGGATCCTTCAGAGTTAACTGGAAACCAGGACAAAAAAAAAGGGAATTGCTGACGTCCGGACATATGATAGGATAGGATTTCATCGGACGGTACTGAACAGCCCAGCAAAACGCGCCGCACTCCCATCGTATCGCTGCAGTCCTTCCCTGTCCGCCTCGTCCCGCCACGCACGTGTACCTTGCCCCCGTCTGTCTCGCCTTGCCCCGCGCCCACCGCACCTTCTCCTTGAAGCCCTCATCTCTCTCCGCATGGGCGGGACTCGGTAGCCGGGATGAGGACGAGCACACCCCGTCCACAGAACCCCAGGCATGCTGCGTGCCCCATCCACCAGCCCTCGGCTCACCGTGCCCCTTCCCCCGGAGCCCGGTCCGTGCCCCCATGATTCTCTGAAACACGAAACACTTGCAACATGAAACACTTGAGTGCAATATAAGTCTGAAACAGATGAAACATTTGGAACATACACTTGCAACATGTGTGTCGGTGTTTTGTAAACCGAATTAGTAAACTTATACGATTGCCACGCTGCTCTAGGAAGACGATGGTAGCATCCAAAAGACACGAGGATTTATACTGGTTCAGACCGGAGCCCTACGTCCAGTCTCAGAGATGATCGAGCGCGTGTTCCTCGCTTGAATGCTATGAAGTTCTTACAATGGGAGGTGCAAGAATGGTGGAAGAGGTAGGATATCTAGAGCTAGGAGATGGGCTACCTAAAGAGAAGCTTTAGGAGCCCTTCTATAGTGTAAGAATGAGTGAATGATAGATAGATCAGAATTGGACTTGGATCCCCCAGAGGGGTGCCCTGGCCGCCCTTATATAGAGTTCGGGGCCAGGGTGTATACAAAGAAGAAGGTTCTCCCGACCGAAGGATCGTGAGCCTGAGGGAGGTCCTAGCTAGCTAACTTGGCTTAGAAGCTACGCCGTCTTGTGGAGCATGTCTGGGCGTGGTTGTCGTCATGGTCTGTGGCCACGTCGTGGCATGGTGTGATGTGGTGCTACTGTGCCAGCCATGGCGGCACTGTAGACACGGTGGTGGTTCGCCAGCCGTCCTGTGCAACATGGTCCTTACCGTGGTCTTAGTCATCGCCTCCTAGTTTCCTAGGGCGTCGTATAGGAGTTGGTAGCCGCCCCTGGGTCATCGTTCGCCTTGTTGGTTTGAGGAGCTAAGGGCCACGATCTCGATCATTGGGCTTGTGGCTCCCACCGAGTTGGATGGCCCCTAAGTGAAGGCCTTCGTTGTGGACCTCATCACGTGGTGGGTGGAGTCATACATGGGTCTTATTGGGCCATATTTGGCCGATGGTTATTGTACCGGTCGTCACCGCCATGTGGTGTTGTCTTGTCTACACAGCGTGGCGCAGTCATGGCGTCTGATCAGACCAAGGTGACCGCTATCCCCTTGGTCCTTGAGGAGTCAGAGTAGCATGCTTACCTTTGCAAGAGTGGGCGCGTCTGGCTGGGCTTGATCTCTCCTCGTTCCTCCCAGGGGTCATGATGGTGAAGAGGTCATGAGTCTTCTTTTGTTATGCGGATGAAACGAAAGGAAGGAGTCATGGTTGATCCTGGCCTTGGCGTCTGGCTTGGTTTGCTTAGCTCAGCTGGGCCTCAGTCATTTGGGCCTTTGCTAGCTGACATATTGTGGGTCGCGTGGCCTACCAACTAATCAGTTCCTTGAGACACCCTAGGGTTATAACCCCGACAGTAGCCCCCAAGCATTTTTGTGATCATGAAGTGATCATGAAAGTGCTGAGATGCGTGTGCGTTTGTGCGCGGGTTCATAGGCATGGCCTACTCGAGCTTCGTCGCTCAACCCCTCATGGGCTGGTGCGTTCAATGCGGTAGGTGGCCGTTATGTTTGGCCTTGTTAGGATGTCCTAACAATGTGGTACATGACTGCTGAGCCTTGCTGCTTTAGTATGCCTTGTTTTGGGGTCTGTGACCTAGGTGGGGCTGAGTGGTCTCATCGACACTATACCGGCCCTTCCTTCGGGAGGGTTTCGACTTCCCCGACCACACACGGGCATCTAACTTTGGTTATGACCTCCGTGGTTCGCCATGCGGCGTGGGGGTTTAAGGATGCCCATTCTGTCCCTGGCCTATAAATGGGGATCTTTTTCCCATTTTGAGGCACCCATGACCATAACTATGAACTATCTTTTTGCCTCTCTGAGCGGCTATGAAGAAAAAGGCCTAAGGAGAACCATGTGGTTCTTGTTTTGCGTCCCACTAGGGGTTGCTGGTGGTGCCTAGAGGCTGATGGCGCCCCTTCATCAATTGGTGCTAGAAGGGGACTTGCGAGCGGGGAAGGAAATGGTGGCATGGCTACCATGTAGGGGGTAGTGCAGCCTTTGTGACATGGCTGCACTTTGGCCTCCCTTTTGCTCCATCTTGGCACTAGGACAGTTACCAAGGTGCTTGTTGGAGCTAGGTAGTCTTGTCGCTCTCTTCCTCCCCGCGCTCCGTTCCTTAGGGGCTGCGACACTGCGGGAGGGCTTGTGAGTTTGTTTTTTGTTTCATCTCGCCTCCCCCTGCAGTGTCACCCCCCGAGGGTTCTTTTAGTGATACCACCACTAGGGTGTGGTGGTATCAGTTTTGCATTCCTTGTGTGTGGATCGACCGCACATCGCTTTGTAATCATGAAACATGAATAAAAGCTCAAGGAATCCTCCTTCCAGAGTTGTTATGGCTCTTTGCGAGGCCATGGTGAGCCCCTGGCCCATCTGGCTGAATTCAGGCTCGTTGGTGTTGAAACAAGGTTCTCCGAGTGGGTCATTGACCTTCCACTACGCAGGGTAGCATAGTTGCGGGGCAACCTAGGGCCTTTCCACTTGGGTCCTTTGATCTTGTGTTTGTTGTATGCGGTTTGGTCACATGTGCTTTGTGGTTATGTTATTCGAGTGAGATCTCGTTGATCCCCGAACTGTTTGATCGAGATTAGGTTTATGAATCTAGGGATGCGGACCTCGGGTGAGTCATTGGCCTCTCACCACGTAGGGCAATGAGGTCGTCGAGCGACCTTGGACCTCTCCTCCAGAGTGTTGGTGAGTTCGAGGATGCAGGCTTCAAGTGAGTCATTGGCCTCTCACCGCACAGGGCGGTGAGGTCATCAAGTGACCTTGGACCTCTCCTCCTGAGTGCTAGTGAGCTCGAGGATGCAGGCTTCGAGTGAGTCATTGGCCTCTCACCGCGCAGGGCGGCGAGGTCGTCGAGCGACCTTGGACCTCTCCTCCCGAATGTCTGCGAGCTCAAGGATGCAGGCTTCAAGTGAGTTATTGGCCTCTCACCGCGTAGGGTGGTGAGGTCGTCGAGTGACCTTGGACCTCTCCTCCCGAGTGTTTGCGAGCTCGAGGGTGTAGGCTTTGGGTGAGTCATTGGCCTCTCACCGCGTAGGGTGACGAGGTCATTAAGCGACCTTGGACCTCTCCTCCTGAGTGTTGGTGAGCTCGAGGATATAGACTTTGAGTGAGTCTTTGGCCTCTCACCACGCAGGGCGGCGAGGTCGTTGAGCAACCTTGGACCTCTCCTCCCGAATGTCTAGGAGCTCTAGTGTTACTTCACGAGGAAGGCGCTGTCGTGCAACTTTTAGCTACCTATGGCGCCGGTCCCTCCTAAGCGGGACGCTGGTCCTCGTGGGTGTGCGAGGCTCGCTGCAAGTCATGGTTTCAAGACATGAGGAGGAACCGACCATGGCCTAGTGTAATACCCTAAAATTTGCATCTTTACAAAATAGCTTAAATTGATTTATTTATGCCTTTATATGTGCATTCAAATGTAGGAGATTAATATTTTTTCTTTTATTAAATTAAATCA
This sequence comes from Miscanthus lutarioriparius, assembly GCA_904845875.1. Taxonomy (NCBI): domain Eukaryota; kingdom Viridiplantae; phylum Streptophyta; class Magnoliopsida; order Poales; family Poaceae; genus Miscanthus; species Miscanthus lutarioriparius. The sequence goes on along the minus strand of CAJGYO010000004.1, from coordinate 45,822,100 downwards.
ACTATAAGGATAGATACATGTTTTTTCCATTCATGCTGCTGCACCTTTATTTTGTATTGTCTGGTTTTGAGCAAAATCCAAAAAGGAATTCAAAATCCTTTGAAAATAGATTGGAAAACTCTTAAAAAGAGAGAGGATCTCTCCCTCCCTATCTCTCTTTTGGCCTTCTGGCCCAGCAGCCGCCCTGGCTCTCCCTCTCTCCCTCAAGCCCGCTCGGCCTCACTCAATCCCATAGGCCCAAGCCAGCTCCCACCTCGCCTTTGGGTCGAGGCCTGTTAGCGCAAGCAGCAAGCCCGAAGCCACGCCCCTCCCTTCTCACTGACAAGCAGGGCTCGCCTATCAGCCCCGCTCCTAACCTTGGGTTACCGCTAAGCTCCGCCATGACCGCACGACCAAGCGCCATGCCACGCGGACTGAGCCCCCTCTCATGTCCTTCGCACCCTGAGTAGATGTAGCACCCTACCCACCTCCTCTGTATCGCCGTAGTCTAGGTCGCGCTCCATCGCATCGACGCAGTCTCGCCCCGATCCATTCGCTCCAGACGCCATTAATGGGACAACCGAGCTCCATAGCTCAATCCCCCTCCTCGACTACTTCAGTGGTCCAGAAGCCTCGCTCGCTCCCTTCCCAACCCTACCGCATCCTCCCCGCTCCCTCGCTCGCCCTGCAGCGCCACCAATCTCCGCCACCACCACCATAACTGAGCTTGGCTCGAGCTCCCCATTAACCCCAAAGAAACCTTTGTCCACCTCCCTATCCCCTCCATCGGCACCGCAGCCACACACCGCATGCCCTGCGCTACTTATTGGAGCGAATCAATGCCTCAGGGAGGCACCCCGACCACGCTAGAGCTCTAGACATACTGCCATCCACCTCTCTCCCTCTTTAGACTACCTCCATCCACGAGAACCCCGTCGTTGGATCCACGGTGAGCTCCTCCATTTTCGCCTATCGTCGACGTCTTCCGTGGCTCCTAGCTCAACTCCGAGCTCATACGCCAGCCAACTTCGCCGCCACCCTCCGATGTCAACCACCGTCGACCCTCCTATACTATACCTGGCCGGCCAAATCCCTCTCTCACCCTTCTAATCTGAGAGCCACCTCTCTCTAGATCACCTACGAGAACACACCGTATCCCTTCGCCGCTAGTTTTGCTAAAGAGCCCCCAACGTTTCCTGTAATCAACCTGCGGTCCAGGTGACCCCGCTTGTTAGTCGCAACAGATTTTGCTCCCAGCCCCCTCCGTCGTTGGATCCACGGGAACCCCGTCGTTGGATCCACGGTGAGCTCCTCCTCCATTTTCGCCTATCGTCGACGTCTTCCGTGGCTCCTAGCTCAACTCCGAGCTCATGCCGCCCATCTATACCGGCCGGCCAAATCCCCTCTCTCTCACCCTTCTAATCTGAGCCGCCCGTCTCTAGATCAGCGGCCGAGAACACACCGTATCCCTTCGCCGCTAGTTTTGCTAAAGAGCCCCCAACGTTTCCTGTAATCAACTGCGGTCCAGGTGACCCCGCTTGTTAGTCGTAACAAATTTTGCTCCCAGCCCCCTAAGCTTTTTAGCATTTATGCATGCTGTCCCTCATTGATTTTAAATTTAGTTTTGATTTATTTTAATTCAAAATTAGTTCGCAATAATTACAAAACTACCATCCTAAGCTTTAAATCATCATATCTTTTCCATTTTAAATCCGATTTGAGTGCAATTCGCGTCTACATCTTCATAGCGATGTGTAGAATAGTTTTACAAACTTTTAAACATGTTTTTCCACTATTGGTGTATTGTTCTAATTGTAGTTCTTATCTGCTTCATGCATGATTGCCTGTGGTGATTGTATGTTGTTGTCGATCGAGTATAGACGGTGAGCAGTACCTTGGTGAGCAGGATCAATGTTTTGAAGACCAGGACTAGCAGGGAAACTTTGAACAAGGCAAGTACCAGGACCAGCAGGGAAACTTTGAACAAGGCAAGTATAGCATGGGATCATCCTTATTGTCCTATTCACCTTAATAACTTTAATCATATGCATGTGTCTACCTTGATACCCATTGAAATTTATCCTAGTTATCTTGATATCCTGATTCCTTGACATCTTGGTAAAAATTTGCATATGGGTAGCTTATGCTAGTGCTTAATTAATTATGATCATGAACTATAACTTGATTAATGGAATATGCAACGAAAAATAAAAGTTGCTTTTAGCAACATGGATTAAAGGGTGAGAGCATTTGGCTTTACACATGATGCTCTTGTCCTCCCTAAGGACTTATCTGTAAGTGATCACCCGGGACTTATAGTACAATCATGAGTGCTATATGTCTCTATCTTTAGTTAAGTATGATGATCTTTTCTAGCTTGTTAGTGGTTACCGAAAGGTGCAAAAGGGACGTGAAGAGCTGGGTATAGTGTGGCCTCTGTTCCTATGAGTACTTCTGCATGAGTGTGCCATTTGAAAGGGGGGCTCTTGTAACACTCTCGGTGTTACACCCTTAATCATCTACTAAAACACGTCATGAACATCATACTTATGGGGTAATGCATGTGATGAAACAAATAGGTGAAGTATTTCAACTAAAATGATCAATAAGAATGCAAAACAAAAAGTTACTCCACGATTCGTACACTTATCAAGTATGGTTGTAAAGCAATTTTTATTGAGTAAAATTACTATAGAACTTATTGTTGGTGTGGGACCCACAGGATACCCCGCAAGGAAGAGAGAAGATCTAGTATAACTAGGATTCTCCCCATGTAATCTTAGTAGTAGTATTATTCTGTAATCCTACTTGGAACTCTCATTGTAAACCGACTAGGATTCTGACCTCCTGACTATATAAAGGAGGGCAGGGTTCCTAGAGATGAGAGATAATTATGACTTCTACAACACAACAACACACAATCAATCCAACGCAAAGGCTAACGCCAACTAGATGTACGGCTATTACTCGACTACAGTCAAGGGCCTGAACCAGGATAAATCGACTGTCTCTTGCGTTCACCATCGAGTTCCGCATACGCTAAAGCCCGAACATACTGCCCCGGGGACCCCCGTGGCAGGCTATCGGTGGTAAAACATCGATAGCTGGCGCGCTAGGTAGGGGTTCTCGGCGCTTTGCGTTTGAGAGCTCGGTGGACCTCAAGATCAAAGACTTGTTGTGGCTCTTGTTGGCCCTCATCGACAAGACGTTGCAGCTCTCATCGACCCTCAAGATCAACAACACGTTCTCGGCGACACCTTGAGCATCCAAAACTCGTACAAGCTATCGTTAGGAACATGTACACCAATGAACTCACTGCATCTCGTTCAATCTCAAGATCTGGCACAGGAGCTTCACCACGTTCATGTATCGGATCATCATGCTCAGATTCTGAACAAACTTCCGCGTCAAACTCACAGCAGTTCAATTGCCATGATGACAACAACATGGTGTCTCCAGGCATCATCATCGACTTACGCCTGTACGAGCCAGTGGACAAACTCAGGTTGGATTCGTGACTGGTAGACTTTTCGCTGGGCACGCAGTCGAATTCAAGACAGACAGAACCTGTATCCAAGACAGTTGTACTCTCACGGTGGAATAATAACCGAACTCTGAATACGGCAAGGGCCTGATGCATCTCCATCCGATGAACAAAAAAGAAGAAGCAAACAAGGACAACATATATGTGTATATACATGCATGAACACATGCTGTATATGCTACGTCGGGCAACCAGCCCCAGATTCCACCTCAACAAAGTCAAAACGACAACTTAGTTCGACTCCAACTCGAACACCTCGAGGGCTCCCGGATGCAGCTAGATTGGAGGACAACTAGGACTGCAACAACTCAGATACGAAGACCTCAGCACGAATGGTACAAAATCAGATCAACTCGGATACGGAGGACTGACCAAGAAGCAAGACGTATAGACTACTACCAAAGAAGCAAGCAAGGCCAAGGCGTTTGTGCACTATTTATGTATGTGCACGCACGTACATATCAAGGCTCGTACATGATGCGTACATTCCTATCAACCAACATGCAAGCTGTTCTAGCTGGCCAACAAACAAGCCATCCGACTAGAAGCAAGCAGGCCACTACGATAACCCGGTAATAGCGCAACACTCTCCGAGTACTCCACGACGATGACGGATTCCGGCTACCACTACAGCAACCCACCGACTCCACCGTGATGCTCGATGACTACCTCGACTACTACTCAGAACCAACAAACTAGTCGGTGATGAGTTCTGGATGCTCGACGTGTCTACAACCAACTGCTCAGACGTGGTATCTAACTACTCATCTAAATTACCTAGCAACTCGGCTGCGGCGATCTACAACTCGGCCATGAACCAAGCTAAGTGACGCTTTAATTTTTAAATACATTTCGGATATTATTCGTATGCCTCTGTGGCCATATCATCTTCCCTTAACGGTTGTTAATTTACTCGGATAGTAAGCCTTAATTCGTGAAGCTTGTTTTCTCGAATGGATGGTCACGTCAATGAACCTCTGAACCATACAAATGGTCACGTCAAAGAACCTCTGAACCATACAGAGTGGTAACGTCAATGAACCTCTGAACCATACGCGAGATTCAAGTGCTTAAACGTAATAGGCTACTACCTAGGAAATTAACCGACCTAGCAAGGGAAGACACAAAAAATCATCATGCGAGCAAACATAGTGCTCTACAATCATCATGTGAGCAAACATAGTGCTCTAAGTAAAATCATCATGTGAGCAAACATAGTGCTCTAAGTCTTCTCTTAACGGTCGCTAAAGTCCTCAGGTAGAACATGCCTTAATCCATGAAGCTTGTCTACTCACGTGGACGGTCATGTCAATGAACCTCTGAACCATACGCTAGAGATTCAAGTGCTTAAACGTAACAGGACACTACCTAAGGAATTTGAGTGGCCTCACAAGGGCAAGACATGAAAAAAGTTTATATGCATTTTATGATGCCGGGGCCCGCCCCTGATTGATTATTCAAATATGGGACATGCTCCCGACTTCATATCTGGAATGTCATTTACAACATATTTTTATGTTTAACATGCAGGGGAGCTACATCTGTACCATGAGATCAGGAAAAACATGCTCCTGAGAGCTAGTCCAGAAACAACCTGGTTTGATCAAAAAAGAACCCCGATAAGGTGCGGCAAGAACCAAGACAAGCACTTAGAAAGAACCCGGATCGATCAGAAAACAACCCCAAAGAGGTGCTGCAAGTACCAAGACAAATTCAGAAAGAACCCGGATTGATCAAAAATCAATGCGGATGAGGTACATACAAGTTCAGAAAAAATCAAGACGAAGTGCAAACAATCTGGTACATCAAGAACAAATGGTCTAGAAACAACCCGGATGAATCAAAAATAACCTGGAAGAACATCACGGCTTAGTCAAATGCTAAGCTCGGTAGCTCAGCATACGCTTCAACTACACCCGGGGGCTCGAATTCATGGGCGAAAGACCAAGAATACAAGTATTCAAGACTACAACAAACGACAACACGTCAAGACCCTTCATCCGATTTCTTTATGAAAGTGTCCAAAAGTGCACATCAGCCGAAGAAAAGACAAAGAAGACCATCTCAAGATCTCGCTTCAAGAAAGAACTCGGAACAAGTCTACAACAACCCGGCCCTTGAAGCTCAATCATGAAATGCTCGGGGGCTTGTCGATGCGGGACCTATAGGGTTCCGCACGGAGAAGAGAGAAGATCTAGTCTAACTAGGATTCTCCCCATGTAATCTTAGCAGTAGTATTATTCTGTAATCCTACTAGGAACTCTCATTGTAAACCGACTAGGATTCTGACCTCCTGACTATATAAAGGAGGGCAGGGTTCCTAGAGACGAGAGATAATTACGACTTCTACAACACAACAACACACAATCAATCCAACGCAAAGGCTAACGCCGACTGGACGTAGGGCTATTACTCGACTACAGTCGAGGGCCTGAACCAGGATAAATCGACTATCTCTTGCATTCACCGTCGAGTTCTGCATACGCTGAAGCCCGAACATACTGCCCCGGGGACCCCTGTGGCAGGCTATCGGTGGTAAAACATCGATAGCTGGCGCGCCAGGTAGGGGTTCTCGGCGCTTTGCATTTGAGAGCTCGGTGGACCTCAAGATCAAAGACTTGTTTTGGCTCTTGTTGGCCCTCATCGACAAGACGCTGCAGCTCTCGTCGACCCTCAAGATCAACAACACGTTCTCGGTGACACCTCGAGTATCCAAAACTCGTACAAGCTATCGTTAGGAACATGTACACCAATGAACTCACCGCATCTCGTTCAATCTCAAGATCTGGCACAGGAGCTTCACCACGTTCATGTACCAGATCATCATGCTCAGATTCCGAACAAACTTCCACGTCAAACTCACAACAGTTCAATTGCCATGATGACAACAACATGGCGTCTCTAGGCATCGTCATCGACTTACGCCTGTACGAGCCAGTGGACAAACTCAGGTTGGATTCATGACCGGCAGACTTTTCACTGGGCACGCAGTCGAATTCAATACGGACGGAACCTGTATCCAAGACAGTTGTACTCTCACGGTGGAATAATAACCGAACTCTGAATACGGCAAGGGCCTGATGCATCTCCATCCGATGAACAAAAAAGAAGAAGCAAACAAGGACAACATATATGTGTATATACATGCATGAACACATGCTGTATATGCTACGTCGGGCAACCAGCCCCAGATTCCACCTCAACAAAGTCAAAACGACAACTTAGTTCGACTCCAACTCGAACACCTCGAGGGCTCCCGGATGCAGCTAGATTGGAGGACAACTAGGACTGCAACAACTCAGATACGAAGACCTCAGCACGAATGGTACAAAATCAGATCAACTCGGATACGGAGGACTGACCAAGAAGCAAGACGTATAGACTACTACCAAAGAAGCAAGCAAGGCCAAGGCGTTTGTGCACTATTTATGTATGTGCACGCACGTACATATCAAGGCTCGTACATGATGCGTACATTCCTATCAACCAACATGCAAGCTGTTCTAGCTGGCCAACAAACAAGCCATCCGACTAGAAGCAAGCAGGCCACTACGATAACCCGGTAATAGCGCAACACTCTCCGAGTACTCCACGACGATGACGGATTCCCGGCTACCACTACAGCAACCCACCGACTCCACCGTGATGCTCGATGACTACCTCGACTACTACTCAGAACCAACAAACTAGTCGGTGATGAGTTCTGGATGCTCGACGTGTCTACAACCAACTGCTCAGACGTGGTATCTAACTACTCATCTAAATTACCTAGCAACTCGGCTGCGGCGATCTACAACTCGGCCATGAACCAAGCTAAGTGACGCTTTAATTTTTAAATACATTTCGGATATTATTCGTATGCCTCTGTGGCCATATCATCTTCCCTTAACGGCTGTTAATTTACTCGGATAGTAAGCCTTAATTCGTGAAGCTTGTTTTCTCGAATGGATGGTCACGTCAATGAACCTCTGAACCATACAAATGGTCACGTCAAAGAACCTCTGAACCATACAGAGTGGTAACGTCAATGAACCTCTGAACCATACGCGAGATTCAAGTGCTTAAACGTAATAGGCTACTACCTAGGAAATTAACCGACCTAGCAAGGGAAGACACAAAAAATCATCATGCGAGCAAACATAGTGCTCTACAATCATCATGTGAGCAAACATAGTGCTCTAAGTAAAATCATCATGTGAGCAAACATAGTGCTCTAAGTCTTCTCTTAACGGTCGCTAAAGTCCTCAGGTAGAACATGCCTTAATCCATGAAGCTTGTCTACTCACGTGGACGGTCATGTCAATGAACCTCTGAACCATACGCTAGAGATTCAAGTGCTTAAACGTAACAGGACACTACCTAAGGAATTTGAGTGGCCTCACAAGGGCAAGACATGAAAAAAGTTTATATGCATTTTATGATGCCGGGGCCCGCCCCTGATTGATTATTCAAATATGGGACATGCTCCCGACTTCATATCTGGAATGTCATTTACAACATATTTTTATGTTTAACATGCAGGGGAGCTACATCTGTACCATGAGATCAGGAAAAACATGCTCCTGAGAGCTAGTCCAGAAACAACCTGGTTTGATCAAAAAAGAACCCCGATAAGGTGCGGCAAGAACCAAGACAAGCACTTAGAAAGAACCCGGATCGATCAGAAAACAACCCCAAAGAGGTGCTGCAAGTACCAAGACAAATTCAGAAAGAACCCGGATTGATCAAAAATCAATGCGGATGAGGTACATACAAGTTCAGAAAAAATCAAGACGAAGTGCAAACAATCTGGTACATCAAGAACAAATGGTCTAGAAACAACCCGGATGAATCAAAAATAACCTGGAAGAACATCACGGCTTAGTCAAATGCTAAGCTCGGTAGCTCAGCATACGCTTCAACTACACCCGGGGGCTCGAATTTAAGGGCGAAAGACCAAGAATACAAGTATTCAAGACTACAACAAACGACAACACGTCAAGACCCTTCATCCGATTTCTTTATGAAAGTGTCCAAAAGTGCACATCAGCCGAAGAAAAGACAAAGAAGACCATCTCAAGATCTCGCTTCAAGAAAGAACTTGGAACAAGTCTACAACAACCCGACCCTTGAAGCTCAATCATGAAATGCTCGGGGGGTTGTCGATGCGGGACCCATAGGGTTCCGCACGGAGAAGAGAGAAGATCTAGTCTAACTAGGATTCTCCCCATGTAATCTTAGTAGTAGTATTATTTTGTAATCCTACTAGGAACTCTCATTGTAAACCGACTAGGATTCTGACCTCCTGACTATATAAAGGAGGGCAGGGTTCCTAGAGACGAGAGATAATTACGACTTCTACAACACAACAACACACAATCAATCCAACGCAAAGGCTAACGCCAACTGGACGTAGGGCTATTACTCGACTACAGTCGAGGGCCTGAACCAGGATAAATCGACTGTCTCTTGCGTTCACCGTCGAATTCCGCATACGCTGAAGCCCGAACATACTGCCTCGGGGACCCCTGTGGCAGGCTATCGGTGATAAAACATCGACAACTGGCGCACCAGGTAGGGGCTTTCGGTGAATTTGCATCCGAGAGCTCGATGGACCTCGACAGCATGATCTTCTCGACGGGATCAACTTTCATCTTCGGCTCATGGATCTACGAGGAGGACGACAATGGCAAGCTCCAAACCCATCTCCTCGAAGATTCGAATCACCATGAAGACTATTCTATTTCAGCGACTACGATAGATCAAATCACTGGAAGATTCGCGCAGCTCATGATGTTCGATTCCACTCAGGTTTTGCAGCTTTGCGTATCCGACTCGAACTCAGGCTCCACATCCGAGATAGAGTCTTATCCGAGTTCTTTCAGGAAACCGAGTTCTTTTCCGATGGGGCTTAAGAACGTGGTCCTAACCTATCAAGAATACAACTCGAAGTACACGCAGAATCTTTTCAAGAAGCCGGATCCTTTTCCGTTCGGACTCCACAACATGGCAACATCTTATCAGACACGGCCCGAAGGATTCCTCGATCCGGTGCTTAGAATTCCACTGAAGGGAGCTCAGGAAGGTCTCGTACTAACTATAACATCTCAAGACTGCATCGTCCACTGGCCGGGCTCTATTCCTGAGGATAGCAGTACCCGGCTGGTCAACATGATGATAACGGCAATTCTACCCTACCAAGAAGGAGACTCGATCTGCGACCTTGAGGCCTCTACTAAAGTTATCAGCAACTCCGACAGTGTGGAAACTAACGCCAATAACAGAATAGTTCACGCATGGGAAGTACTCATGGTTCGCCGTCCTCGATCACCATTGGCCCCCCCAGAAGCGCCCGATGTCAGGTCATCGGATGAATCAGAATCCAACATATCACCCTTTGCCTAGGGCTACGATGGTGAGACTGAGAATCAGAAACAAGCCAGAGAAAGAAAAAACAAGTTGAAGCAAGGATGCCAACACCATGCTAGGCAGCGCAAGGAAGCTTGGATTAGATATGAGTCAGAATTGGCCGAGTATGATAGAAGAAAATCACAACGAGAAGTCGAAGAAAGATGCACGGCAAATACACCCTACGATAAGATCCGAGAAGCATTAGAAGAACTCAGAGCGACCTCACATCCCAGTGAAAAACAAGAACAACTTCAGGATTTTCTCCGGTCTGCAGCCCTGAGGATGCACAAAGAAAGGACCCACTCAAGACTACCCGCTAGATCAACGACCCATAGGCAAGAAGATCAAAATCAAAGAAAGTCCGCTTTCAAGAGACTTGGACCAAGTGGAAGTCATAACAGAGAAAGTAGAAGGGACCATAGTCAGAGCCACCGAGTTGAACAACCAAGAAAGACCAGACAACCTCGCAGGATTACTCTCATCAAAACAACAGTTGGCCAGAAGGAGGTGCCGAATCGGAATTCAAAGAAGCTGGAACGCACGATAGATTCCCCTATTTTGCAAACAGACTTGCGTCAATACGACTACCTCACAAATTCAAACCGTCCAACCACTCTAAATATGATGGCAAGACTGAACCAAGGCAGTGGCTTAGGATATATTTGCAATCAATAGAACTAGCCGGAGGAGACGACGATATCAAGACCCTGTTCTTTCCCATGGCCCTCGAAACCATGCCTCTCCAATGGTTCGACAAATTGAATCCAGGATCAATCAGAAATTGGGAGGACTTGCAAAGAGCTTTCTGTGAAAATTTCGCAGGTATCATTACACACCCAATCACCCATGCAGAGTTAAAAGGACTCAAGAAGAAGGGAGGTGAAAGTCTCAGAGATTACTATCGATGATTCGGCGAACTACGAGCTCAAGTACATGACATCACCGAACGAGAAGTAATTGAAGCTTTCTCTCACGGAATCATGGCTAGGTGGCAATTTCAATACTTCTGCAAAGAAAATCCAAGAAACAATGAAGAATTCAGACGAACAGTAGAAAAGATGATTACTGCAGAAGAGAAGACACAAGAAAGGTTCCTGGATAGAAGCAACCGAGAGAACCCGGACAAGCAAAATCATCAAAATAGCAGACATCAGGAAAGAAAACGTGGACCAGACAACACCGTGGCGATGGCTGACAAATCAAAGAAGTTTTACAAACCTAGAAGATATGATGACATCGAAAACATACGTTGCCCATTGCACCCTAATGGGAAGCACACCATCAGAAATTGCTACACCTTCAATGATCGATACACAAGAAAAGATAGTAAGGAGAACACTAAAGAAGACAATCAGAAAAAAGATGAGGACAACCACGAAGACAAGGGATTCCAAAAATCCAAGTGGGATTTAGTAGTCAGATCTTCACCGAGCCCCGCACTCGAAGCAAACATCAAGAAAAACTAGCATTGCGAACCATCATGGCAGCAGAACCGGCTACTCCAAGATATCTCAATTGGTCACAGTATCCAATCCAATTCTCAAGAGAAGACCAATGGACTAGCATAGGAAACATAAGCCATTATCCACTGGTTCTAGATCCAACTATTGCCGGTATGACTATCACCAAAGTACTAATCGACGGGGGAGCCGGACTCAACATCATTTTTTTAGAAACTCTAAGGAAGATGGGACTACAACTCGTCGGGATGATTACACCAACGAGCACACCTTTTTACGGCATAGTACCCGGCAAGGCAGTGATGCCACTCGGACAAATCACTCAACCGGTTACTTTTGGAACGCCCTCAAACTACCGAACAGAGTTCATCAAGTTTGAAGTTGCAGACTTCGATTCATCATATCACGCAATCCTTGGCCACCCAGCACTAGCAAAATTCATGGCGATACCGCATTATCCGTACCTATTGCTAAGATGCCTGGGCCTAATGGTGTACTTTCCCTTCGAAGCGATTTGAAGCGCGCTTTTGACTGCGACGTTTAGGCAATTCAAATTGCAGCAAAAGCACATGCCGACAATGGTAGAAAAGAAATAGTCACTATTGCCGCGGAAATGAGCCAAGACAAACTAGAGATACCAGCTAAAAAGCCCACTATCCTCGCACCACCAAAAGAAGCCGACGTCAAGCAAATCGACCCGGGCACTGGTGATCCCTCCAAAACGGCAACCATCAGCGCCCACCTCTCGGCAAAATAGGAACTCACGCTCACCAACTTTCTTCAGGACAACAAAGATATCTTCGCTTGGAAGCTGGCTGATATGCCAAGTGTCCCAAGAGAGTTGGCTGAGCACAGAATTGATATCAATGAAGGCTCCAAGCCTGTAAAGCAGCGGCTACTACGGTTCTCACCAGATAAGAAGGCAACGATTAAAAAAGAAATCACAAAGCTAATGGCAGCCGGATTCATCAGAGAGATCCTTCATCCAGATTGGCTAGCAAACCCAGTTCTAGTACAGAAAAAGAATATGGACGAGTGGCGCATGTGTGTCGACTACATAGATCTCAACAAACACTGCCCGAAAGATCTGTTCGGGCTACCACGCATTGATCAGATAGTTGATTCAACAGCAGGATCTACCGTATTATCCTTTCTTGATTGCTATTTAGGATATCACCATATCGCATTAAAAGAACAAGACTAGAGCAAGACATCTTTCATCACTCCTTTCGGTGCCTACTGCTACAAGACCATGTCGTTTGGACTCAAGAATGCTGGTGCCACTTACCAAAGAGCTATCCAAACGTGACTTGGTGATCAGATCGGTGAAAACGTAGAAGCATACGTGGATGACGTGGTAGTAAAAACAAAGAACCCGGATACACTGATTGAAGACTTGAAGCAAACCTTCGAAAACCTGAAAAGGTGGAGGTGGAAACTAAACCCAAACAAGTGTTTATTCGGAGTTCCTTCAGGGCAACTACTCGGATTCTTGGTTAGTCATCGTGGAATCGAGGCAAGTGCCAAGCAAATTCGAGCCATAACAGAGATGGGACCTCCTCGAAATGTCAAATATGTGCAAAAACTAACAGGCTGCATGGCGGCACTCAATCGTTTCATTTCAAGGCTCGGCGAAAAAGGGTTACCTTTCTTTAAACTACTAAAGAAGACAGACCAGTTCGAGTGGACGGAAGAAGCCAATGAAGCTTTCAAGAAACTTAAGGCATACCTCACCTCCTCACTAGTTCTCACACCTCCAAACAAAGACAAAGACATGATGCTATACATTGTGGCAACTTCTACTGTGGTCAGCACAACGATAGTCGTAGAAAGAGAAGAAGGGCGCGTGTATAAAGTACAACGCCCCGTATACTACATTAGCGAAGTACTGTCAGAATCAAAAATCATGTACCCACATGTGCAAAAACTACTCTACGCCCTATTGATCACTTCACACGAGCTTCGCCACTATTTTGAAAGCCACAAGATTACCGTGGTGACAGATTTCCCACTCGGAGACATCTTACACAACAGAGACGCAACAGGGCGCATATCAAAGTTTGCTGTTGAACTCGGTGCTCTCAACATCGATTTCACCCCGCGAAATGCAATCAAATCTCAAGCCCTTGCCGATTTTGTTGCCGAGTGGACAGAGATTCAACAACCTATGTCAAGTACCATCCTTGACCACTAGAAGATGTACTTTGATGGATCGCTCAAGCTAGGCGGAGCTGGTGCAGGCGTTCTATTCATTTCTCCATATGAAAAACAACTCAAGTATGTCCTTTAGATATTATGGCAAGCTACAAACAATGAAGCTGAATACGAAGCCCTCATCCACGGGCTACGAGTGGCAATAACCCTTGGAATCAAGCGATTACTCGTATACGGCGATTCGGCAGTAGTCATCAATCAAGTCAACAAAGATTGGGAGTACACCAAAGAAAACATGGGCGCTTACTGTGCTGAAGTACGAAAACTCGAAAAGCATTTTCAAGGATTGGAAATTCTACATGTCCTACGCGATTCCAACATTGCAGCAGATGTCCTCTCCAAACTTGGATCAGACAGGGCAAAGGTCCCACCCGGCGTCTTCATAGAAGAGTTATCAACTCTCTCTATCAAACAACCTGGAGAGATAACCCATGAACTCCCAGACAAAGGCACCCAGGTTATGGTAATCACCACCTCATGGACACAGGTTTTTATTGATTATATCAAAGAGAACAAGTTGCCAGCGGATAAAGAGGAGGCTACCTGAGTTGTTCGTAGAAGTAAGAACTACATCATAGTGGGAGACAAGCTTTACAGAAGAGCCGCATCATCAGGAGTACTCCTAAAATGTGTCACATTTGAAGAAGGCAAAGAGATCCTAGACAAAATACACTTAGGTTGCTGTGGAAATCATGCCGCTTCAAGAATACTAGTTGGCAAGGCATTTCACACCGGATTCTACTTGCCAACCGCTTTGAAAGACGCAGAAGAACTTGTCAAAAAATGCAAAGGTTGTCAAATGTTCGCAAGAAAAGCTCATGTGCCAGCTCACAATCTCATCTGCATCCCACCCGCTTGGCCTTTCTCCTGCTAGGGGCTGGATCAAGTAGGACCTCTCAAGAAAGCAAAGGGCGGTTTCGAGTACATCTTCATAGCAATTGACAAGTTCACCAAGTGGATCGAATACAAACCACTCGCAAAATACAGCGTAGCCAAAGCAGTCGAGTTCATCCAAGACATTATGCACCGCTTCGGTATGCCCAATCGAATCATCATAGATTTAGGTTCTCCCTTCACAGCCACATAATTCAAAAGTTGGGCACAGGACTACGCATCAGTTGTACATCCAGAAGCCAACGGACAGGTAGAAAGGGCCAATGGACTCATACTAGCCGGATTGAAACCAAGACTGTATGAAGAGCTAGCAGACTATGGATCAAAATGGATTGAAGAATTACCCAAAGTAGTATGGGGGCTACGAACTCAAATAAGCAGAGCCATCGGATACTCGCCTTTTTTCCTAGTTTACGGATTAGAAGCCGTACTACCTACCGACTTGATTTGGACGTCACCAAGGATAGAACAGTATAACGAAGGAGAAGCAGAACACACCAGAAGATTAGAACTCTACAGTACAGAAGAAGTCAGAGTAAATGCTACCCTTCAATCAGCAAGATACCTCCAAGGATTAAGACGCCACTACAACAAGAATACCCAACCTCGATCACTACAAGTCGGAGACCTAGTGCTAAGAAGAATACAAAAACTGACGGACGCCATAAACTACTCAGTCCATGGGAAGGTCCTTTTATTGTCTCAAAAGTCACTGGACCAGGCACGTACAAGTTAATAACTAAAGATGGGAAAGAAGTCAGCAATACATGGCACATCAGCCAACTAAGAAGATTCTACGCATGAAAACAACTCAAGGAAGAATACATGTACAAACCACAAGAGATCAACGTTCACGGCCAATAAAGATGGTGTTCCTCGACAACATATGTATTATGGCTTGCCAAACGATCATGATCAATAAAAATGGTTTTCCGGCAACATATGTCTTATGATGGCTATCCCCGAGTTGTTTACAAAAAGCAAAATGGCTGAAAATACGCCTGAGCATCCCGGCCGAGAGCAAAATAGCTAAAAAGATGCTTAAGCCCGCCGATGAGGGTAGCTAACAAGCTAACACTCGAAACAAAAAGCAAAATGGCTGAAAATACGCCTGAGCATCCCGGCCGAGAGCAAAATAGATGAAAAGACGCTTGAGCCCGCCGATGAGGGTAGCTAACAAGCTAACACCAACCAAAAGAGCAAAATGGTCTGAAACATGCCCGAGCTTTCTTGGTAGAGAGAGCAAAAGAGCTGAAAAGATGCTTGAGCCCGCCGATGAGGGTAGCTAATAAGCTAACACCCGAACCAAAGAGCAAAATGACTGAAAATACGCCTGAGCATCCCGGTCGAGAGCAAAATAGCTGAAAAGATGCATGAGCCCGCCGATGAGGGTAGCTAACACCTTGTGACAGAACCGCCCAATTTATACAAGATCAAGTACGGCTGTCCCCGCTAACACGTTGACACACACATACTTTCACTTATATAAACCCGGTAGTCCGCCGAGTGTCCCAAAAGACCTCGGTAAACCAACATCACAACCAAGATCGCGTGATTAAGCAAATACACCTCACATACACAGAGTTGCAGTAGAAATAATATTACATATGAGTTCACAAATAAAAGTACAAGTTTGGGTTTCAAAACCGCTTAGTGAAAACAACATAGCTTTCAAATGATTACATTAATATAAGTTCCAAATATATTGCTAGCATAAGTGACATCATCCGACAAAAGCATATAGATGAGAAGCAACTATAGAATCACCGAGCCCACCGGCGGTTAGCCACCATCTTCAACAGGCCAAGAACTCCACCTGCAACATGGTGGGATAAACCCTGAGTACTCGAATGTACTCAGCCAAACTTACCCGTCGGAAACCAAAACAAATGACACCAAGGATCATGCATAGCTTAATTTAGTGGATCTGGCTGGACAACCTTTTTGCATAAAAGCTTGAGTAACCATTAGCATTATTCACCTGTACTAGCAGTGACTTTTAGCCATTACCTACCATCTATATTAGCACCTATACTACTCAATCACTTGATTAAGTTGCAAACAATAATAACCATATCAGGTATTTCATAGCTCATTGTCATTATCCTCATCATCATCATCATTTAACCATATCTTTAGATTTAGTGAATCTACGTTGCCGCTGCTCAGTCAAGTTCTCACTATCCGGGAGAGACGGCGATTCGAATCGATTCCTATCCAGCTGGAGGGGTATTCCTAAACACAAACCCTGCTTCCCCCGTCAGGGTCGCAAATGAGTCACCTTTGCTACAATTTAGGAGTCGTGAGTCCGAACATATCGACATTCTCAGAGAACCACTCTGCCAAGGTTGTTCGGGACTCTAACCCACCTTGGACTTATGCCAATGGCTCTCCGCACATCCTTACTACCTCTAGAATGCATGCCACTGCTCGCGTCCCCGGCCTGAGTCGAGCTACTAGGCTTCACGGTCGGAACGACTTATCCGGCCAGCTAAGTGTTAGGCTGCGTTCAACATGACATGAGGACGTACAGCGTATCGGTCCTTAAACGACACAGACGGGGATAGATTCACACTCAAGACCTACATGCCTTGTTGCTGCACTACCATCATCCCGTCCGGTCTCCTTTCATTATTAACACATGGTTCTTTTTCATGATAGCAAATATAGCCAACCGTGACCAGAGCTCATCCTACATCTCGCAGGTGACAGGAAATCACCCGACTTCTACCGGTCTAAGCATAGCTAAGCATCATTCGATCCTACACTTAATTAGGATTCATAGGATTTTATCTGGACAAGGTAAGGATATAATGCAACAATTGGTTCCAACCAATTCCTATACTTAATGCATCATCAACAATAAAAGATACTCAAGATATTTGTAAAAACATGGGAGACTTAGAATGCTCCGGGGCTTGCCTAGGATCCGACACAAGTCAGTTCAGTTAGCTTGCACCGTTCTGGTGACATCTCCGGTCCTAGCACTCGCTTAGTCCTTCCATCTTCGGGATAGATCCTCCATACACCGTCTTCGGGTTTGGCTCCAACATCATGTCCTTCACGTGGTTCATCTAGCGCACCTAGATGAGATGCAAGATGCATGTGTATGAATGTGATGAATGGTAACACAAGATGCATGCAAGACATAGACATCAATAGCTATTTAACTAACATCACACAACCTATCATGCTAAGATGGTAAAGAAGACGACAACACCAAGCATGACACAAGTTTCCCAAGATCTCAGGTGCTCTAACTCAGTCATCATTCAAGGCATAAGTCACACTTAACAATATACAAGCAAACACTATAATTGGAATCTGCCAATTTGTGGACATGCAAACAGCAGTTACAAGATTTAGCTATAACTGGAGTTACACAAATCCAAATGACTTGCAAGAAGACATTTTAGAAAGCTTATGAAATTATCTACATTTCATCTATAACCATCATAGCATGATTCATAAGTTAAGTAGGTCGAAATTATACATTTACAGAAACAGGTCCACAATTGACAGAGAGCAGCCATTTCTGAAACCTAACTTCAAACAGGCATAACTCACAAACTACTTGGTCAAATGACACCAAATTTTAACAAAAGCTAGATACATGAATTATCTACAACTTTTATATAAACAAGTTTCACAACAAAGCACATTATCATGAAGAACTTTGCTAAGTTCCCAGATCTATCCATAAACCACATTTGCAAGAAAATAAATATTAACTTATGTTGCAAACACATAATTAGGCAAAACCAACTTTACCAACATGTCACACATGACTAAATAACACCAGAAAACCTAGTGTCCATGACCAAATAAATTCTTTTAATGCATTTCTTAATTTATTTTAGATAACAAGGTGACTTAATGAACATATACCAAAAGTATACAATAAATTCTACAAAAATTACAGTGGCTCACATATCCTCTCAATAACTAATGTACAAATTTTACTCCATTTGAATATGTATAGCAACCTCTATGAAAAAGACAAGTTGCTAAAGCAAGAAATCATGTGAGAGCAAGATAAACCAATAACTCACTCATACTTCATCCAATACTCATGAAATTTTTACCACACATCAACTATCACATGAGTAGCATGCCACAAAAATTTCACTTCATTTGGAGTACTAGATCTACAGTTATGGAAAATAACAAATTCAACTAGCATTACAACCTTACTGCACAAATCTATTTTTACCGCAAACTATTGAAACTAAAACATGTCATATTATAGATCTAATGCATAGAGAATTTCACAAGGATTCCAAAAAGTCCTCATTTGCTATTTTACGAATTTCCTATGAATTACTATAAATTTCCAAAGATTCAACAAATTTACTGCAAATGGGTCCTTATCGGCACTATTCATTTGAGTCATAGACTTCGCAGTTAGAACCTTCCCTTTTCTCGAATTTTAGCGCGAAGTCCCTGGTGTTCTCTTCTTTAGAGACTGAAGCAGGTCACAGCTTGGACCGGCCAGGCTCGGCCGAGAGAGCCGACAGCGGCGGGGAGGGCTCGACAGGGTGTAGCCATGGCCGCGCCTGGCCAACGGCACGGCCAGCTGTAGCCCGTGGCCCTCTTGGCCATGTGTGCGGGCGGCATGCCGCGGCGGCGACCGACTGTGGCAGTGACGAGGCAATGCATCAGTGGCATTGTACTGCATGAGCACGGGTGTAACACCCTAGGTGTTTGGCTTCCACGAAATTGCATGTCATTTCATAAACATATGCATCATCTATGTCATCATGCCATTGTCACTGAAACGTACATATGCAACATTCGCAAATTCTGTTTGTTTCATACATGATTGCTTATGAATGGTAGTAGTGCAACATGTGAATGTAACATGAATTTCTCATACCTTGAAACATGGCAACATGGTAGTAATGTGACAAGTATAAAATAACAACAAAGTCATGAAACATGTGAAACATTGAATTGCAACATTTGGGTGAATTGCTTGTTTTGTTGTTTCATCACATGTGATCATTTGACATGGGTATAGCATTTGTGTAAAGTGGTTGATTATGGTCTAATACACCTTAACTACACTTAGGGTAATTGTTGGAACATTGTTCATATGGATCAAAATGACAAAAATGCCCTCAAGTGAAGGTTTGACTTGAAATGAACATCAGAGTGACATTGTTTGACTGATTCAAAAGACCAACTTAGAGACTTTGCATGGCTGTGCACTCTTTACCAAAGTTGTAGCCAATTTACCAAGGAACAAAAGTTGTTTTATGACCAACTCATGAAAATGTGTGGAACATTGTCAAACAAGGCCCACAAGTCAAATTTCCCTGCTGATTTCATACTTAGAATTTTTCTAAGTCCTTAAGTTGAGTTACAGTTTCGTGTACCAATGTTTGGAGACTTGTATCTCCCTAACCAGGCCGAACCAACTCGAGCTCCAATTGAAGAAGTTGTAGTACTCACTTAGGTCTTCAATTTTGTTAACTAGACCATGAACCAGATCGCCACCATTTGGGAGTTACGGATCGTTGAAGTCACGCTGTCAGGTGTTGTCATTGAACACTGAATCGCAATTTTCAGAAAATGGTCAAAGCTCGCCGTGGTCGACTGGCGCAGGAGCTGCTCGCTGTGTGGCGTGCATGCTCTGCCGAAGTCTCCACGTCGCGCGTCCGAGCTCCAGAAGAAGGCCAGCGCCTGCCCGACGCACTCGCCTGCTCCATCGCATTCTTTCGCCTTCACCGCGCGCAGCACCGAAGCCGCCGTAGCTCCTCCAGTTCCGATCGAGCATTGCCGTTGCCTTGCACGCTCGCCACTGTAAAAACACGCCGGCCATCTTGCTCCTCGCTTCGCCATGATCTCCTCTACCACCTCCACCTTTCAGCCGGGGCGATTGAGGCTGCGTAAGGGCGTAATCGCTAGTTCTTCCACCGTCGCCATGGCGGGACCTCGCCGGAGTTGGCGCTCCACGTGGCCAACTGCCACCGCGGCCTTTCCATCCCTTCTCTTCCTTGCGCTTGCTGCTGTGTGTGACGTTGAAGCTTATAGAGTGGGCCATTAGGGCCGAGACGTCGTAACCTCGCCGGAGCCGGCCATGCCGTGGCCGTGCGCCGCCATGGTCGTCGCCATTGCCTTTAGCCGCAGCAATAGCTTCAATTGAGGGCATCACTGGATGCACGCGGGTGAGGTGACCGCCGTAGCACCGCTGGACTCGCGGAGCTGTCACCGGTGACGAGCTACGCCGTCGTCTTCCTCCCTTCCCCTGCCTATCTCTCTGTCACGTGGGACCCGCGCGTCAGCCGTCGTTCTCAGGCGGGAGTCAGCGTGGGCCGCGTCGCGTTTGGGCCGTGCCAGCGCGTGTTTCGTGGGCCGCCGTGTCCTTCGGGCCGGCCCAGCAGTAGTTCATTAGGGTTTCAAATTGTTTTGTTTTATTTTTTTTCACAAATTGGTGTATAGATTCAAAATATGTATCGCCTAGTTGGTAGATTCAAATGATGTGGTTCCAATTTTGCTGAGTTCATGATAATGTCTAGTTTTTATTAAAAATATAATTTATGCTATGTTCTGTTATGAAAAATGGAGTTGCTAATTATCTCTTTTAATCATGAAAGAAATAGGGGTAATTATATCTTTTTCTATGTAGCTCCGAATGGCATGAAATTTTTATGGTGTACTTCTCATATCAAGAATAGATTGTAGTTAAATTTTTATATATTTTGGACACTGTATGTAGGAGATAGAAAATTCTCTTGTTTGCATGGATGGGTCTTGTGTGAATTTTCATAATTTTTCTATAGATCCAGTAAAGGTAAAATTTGGTGACTGCTGTTCTTATGCTAGAATGATGTTAGGAAAAATGAGAAATCTGTTGCTTGACACTTTTCAATAGGGTTTCCTAATTATGCTAAAAATAGACATGCCACCTGTTATTTTGGATACAGCAAGTTCTGCTTGCCTAATGGCTTCGAAATTTTTATAGTAGTCTATGTGAAGCATGAGATAGCTACTGTAATTTTTGTAGATTTTTCTGAATAGTTTTACTATATATTGCTTTAATCACCTAATTAACTAAATAAATTAGAAAAGGACATTAAATAATTTATTTAGAGGTTGGCACTATACTTTCTGATATTCCTTTGGTATGTGCAACAAGTTGGTAAACTTGGTTTGGTCCAATTAGGCTTTTGCATCATCCCTAAATATTTAATTTAGCAACCCTGTCATTTCTGGACAGATTCTAGGTTTACTGGAATTCGATTTGGTTAACGTAAGAATCATGCTTTGATGTTTACAAATGATTTGTAGAGAATTTCATAAGATTTCCAGAATGTCCTCTTGCAAGTCATTTGAATTTACAGAACTCTGGTGATGATCGAATTAAGGAACTACTCGTTGCATGTAAAACCTTAAGTTTGATTTAAGTATACCTTTACTATTTCTAAGTTTGTGGTAATGTTCCTAGGTGTTAGGCCTTTAACTGAAGATGAGCATCTTTATCTTAGGTTATGCAAGTTAGGTAAGTTGATCTCGTTCTTCAAGTTAAGTTAGATACACGTTTTAAAGTGATTTGAATAGAGCTATTCTTAATCGGTAAACGAGTGTCCAGTGATGTTTTCGTTAAACACTTACTGTGATTCATTCATCATGAGCATCATGTCATTCCTTATGCATCCATGATGTTTCTCTTGTGCATCGGCATGCAATAGGTGTACCGGAAGGAGTGACCCTACTGGAATTTGAGGAACCGAGCGAGCAGCAGCAGCCAACACCGGAGGTTCAGGAGGTGCAACCTTCAAGAGAAGTGCCAGACGAGGTCACCGTTGAGTGCCCGGATCACCGTCCGTGCAACTTTGTGAAAGGCAAGCCCCGGAGCATATTAAGCCTCCTAATTTCCGAAATGCAGTTAAAGTATTATTGTTACATATATATATTGTTGCATTAAGTTTAGGTGTTGGATGCAAACACTTGCTGCATTAGTTATCCAATCCTAGTCCAGATATTGATACCCTAAATCCTATGTAGTTCAGGTTCGTGTAGTGCTTAGCTCTGCTTAAACACGGTAGAAGTCAGGTGATTTCCTATCACCTGTGAGATATAGGAAGATACATATGGCATGGTTGGCTATATTTGCTATCGTGGAAAAGAACCAGTCTTAATTTGAAATGAAGACCGGACGGAGGCTTGCCGGTTTGCAGTGACTCCGTCTGTGTCGCTTAAGGACTGAATCTTGGAGCCTTTCCTATTCATGTTGAACGCATGCCTCTCTCTTAGTTGGCCGGGTCTGGAGACCGACCACGAAGCCGAGTAGCTCACCTCAGGCCGGGAGTCGATAAGTATAAAGTGCGCCTCGAAAGGGAGCCGTAGGCGTGAGTCCAAGGGCGGGTGATTTAAAAGTCCTGATCGTCGTGGCAGAAGGGTAATCCCTGAGAGTGCTGGCGCTGATCGAACCCACGAATTTGGTTCCTGAGTTGTTCCAAAGGTGACCCATGGCTACCCTTGCAAAGTATGCCAGGGTGAGAGTTAGGAATACCCCCTCAGCTGAGTTGTAATTTGATTCGAGTCGCCGTCTCTCCCGGTTAGTGAGAACTTGACGGGCTTATCTCCAAAGTAGATACACTAAATAACATAATGGTTCGGAAATGATGATATGATGATGACAGCCTTATTATACCTGCTATGGTTAATATTGATTGCTCCTAATAAGTGAGTGCTCTAGTACAGGTGCTAATCTAGTGGACAGGTAAATGATGATAAGCTTAATGCTAAGTTTAAATTGGTCACTATATTCATAAGCTCTTTTATGCAAATGTGTCAAGCTAGTCCACCTCATAAGCCTTGCATGATCCTTGGTGTCTTTTATTTCTGGTTTTGTCAAGTAAGTCTAGCTGAGTACCTTCTCGTACTCAGGGTTTATCTCCCACCTGTTGCAGGTGACCAGTTCTACTTTGGTTGCTGCAAGTATTGCCTTCTCCCGGTTGGGGATGAAGACTAGACCATTGGGCACGGTCTCTCCTAGTTCTCGTATCTGAAGATGCTTTTGTGGGACATGACTAAGATCTGGCAATGTATTTGAAACTATGAAGTTATGTACTAAACTATGTTGCTTCCGCAGATTTGAACTTGGTTTGTAATATTTTATTTTGAACTCTGATGGATGTAATCCGAATGCTACTTGTGAAATGTTGTAACGAATGATGTGTTGTGTTGAATCACTACGGTCTTGGTTTGTATGTCGAGAGTTGGTTGAAATCCTTCGTGATTTCCGGACTACCGGGATTATGGGAGCTTAAGTACAGGAATTTGATTGCTTCGGTGATTGTTTTTGTACTTACGTTCTTATGATTTGGTCGGTTCTGTTACAGCTGGCATCAGAGCAAGATTCGACACTAAACATGTCATTTGTGTATTTAAAACTAAAGTATTTGTGAAAATCCTAAATTAAATACTAAGTATTGCTAGTGGTCATATCCCTTATGCTCAAATAAGGACTCTTAGGTGGCTTATTAAAGTACTAACTTGGGGGTTCCTGCTTGTTTCTGTTTCGTCATCCATACGGCGTGCTATTGTATGGATGCCATCCGCTTGGATGGTAATGTATGGATCAAAGTACCTCTATGCTCTGGTAAGTGGGAGTTGTGAGAGCATGACCGTCCAACCGTCAGTCTAGGGGAGAGTAGTTGTGGTTGCTCGCATACTTACATGTTTGATCATGTATCTATGAGAGTACTTAAATGTGGGTATCTCTGTCGGGTAGCTGTGATACTAGAATATATACATCGGGGGATGTATGTATGAAAGTATTTAGTTTACTGCTTCCTTTACATGCCTTTTTGGGAATTTATTGGGCTAAAATGAAATTTTCTGCAGGTACACTAACAACGTATCGTTGTAGATTGACTAGCTACCGTATATGAGAGAACATATGTATGCCACCGTATATTTCGCTAGCCTTTAAATTTTTCTAGGTTTGTGAGGACGTACGGATCGTGCATGCATCATGTTCAAGCATACATGGCATTTCTTGCATTACTCCCTCCTTTAAAAATTTGATGGTCTCGACTAATTAAATTTCGTATCCCTTAAATGATTCTCCCCTTACGTTGCAACTTTTTGGCGCGCATGAAACTCACTGCTCGCAAGTTCGCTGGAGGCAGGGCGCCTCGTTACCGGTTAGCTCCTCGTGAGCCCCGTCCGGAGCCTACTGAGGTGAAAAGGCTGAGGGCAGAGCTGGCCTGGGTGATTGCTGAGAGGAATGCGGCTCAGCACTGTTTGGAGCAAGTAACACAGGAACAGGATCAAGAGACCCTAGAGGTTTAGAGGTTGACAGTTGCTCACCGCAACTGTGAACGTATGTTGATTCACGTGCTGAGCCAACAGAATGAAGCCTGGCACGAAGAGGATGTGTTGAGAGCGCGACAGGTTGAGCTAGAGCAGCAGTTGGCAGTTGCAGAAGAGTATAATGACCATCTCCATGTGGAGGTTCACCTATTACACAATCAGCTTCACCCTCTCCTGTCCCTTGATGATGAGGATGAGATGGGCTCTGGTGTCATCATGGCTGAAGGTGATGATGACATGGAGGTCAATGGACCTGAGGACGTTCCACCTGAAGAGGAGGAAGATGAGGAGTTAGAGCCTGCTAGTGATGAAGATGGAGGAGAGATCTTCGACACTAACTCCGAGGATGATGCGTAGTTTAGCTTACTACTTAGCTAATGCGCTAGAGCTAGTCTTTTGTTGATCCTCATGCATGAACGAGTAGCTTGTAATAAGTTAATCATTGGGATGTAATATCGAACCCTATGTGATCCATGATGTCAGTTTGGAACCTCTATGGCTTGGATGTAACCTATCAAACATGTTATGCTCCACGTATGTGAGCCTTTGTTAAATTATGTCTTTGCGGTCTATAGATCTCATTGTTGGTTAAGTTCATCGCATTTATGTGTCAATTGATGCGCTTGATGAGTTGTGTGGTTGTGATGAATGATTATGCCTCTGTTGATTATATAAATGCATTCTCTCCAATGGACTCAGTTTGGCATAATTATACAATTCATCTACAAAAATTTCCACATCGTCAGTGCTCATTGGCTATACATTTTGTAGAGGGCTTATAACCTTCGTCGCGGTCGTAGCATGGGAGATGAGGAACAACCACCTCCTCCACCGCCCACACCAGCTAAGCTAATGCAGACAGTTGTTGAAAGTCAGCGCATGCTAGCTAAGGCTATGCGCCATATGGCTAACCGCGAGGACCGACATGTCCGCCAAGGACCCAAGCCAAACCAGTACAGTAGCTTTAAGGACTTCATGGACAAAAAGCCTCCTATCTTTAGAGAGGCAGAAGAACCATTACAAGCTGATGAATGGTTGAGTACGATAGAGCAAAGGTTTATTTTGCTCCATTTGACAGAAGGTATGAAGGCCTCATATGCAGGACACCAGCTCCAAGGCCCTGCAGGCATCTGGTGGACCCATCACAGGACCACCTTCCCTGCAAACATCGAGATAGTTTGGGACCAGCCAGACAGCTTTCAGGGGACATTTTATCCCTCCTGGTCTCATGGCCATTAAGCATACCGAGTTTATGAAGCTAACTCAAGGCAACAAGAGTCTTACTGAATACCTCCAGGCATTTAACAACCTGGCGAGGTATGCTCCTGAGTTCGTTGATACTGACGCCAAGAAGATAGCTAGCTTCAAGAGGGGACTTTCCCCTAAACTGATGAAGTCTATGGGCAACTGTAAGTGTGTCACCTTCAATGAGTTTATCAGTGACACCCTGACTCAAAGAGAATAATGATAAGGTATATGCTGCTTCCAAGACCCGTAAAAGAAACTTTGAGGCAGGTGCTTCTCAGTCTAAGGCACCAATGGTATCCAAAACCCAATATCGTCCACCCAATGTTAATGTCCGGTACTGCCCGCCTCAGAAGAAGAATCAAGCAAAAACTTGTTTCCGCAAGGGGTACACAATTTCCTTGCCAAAGAATACCTCTGGGCAGGGCAGCTCCAATGTCCCACCAGCTAATAGGCTGTGTTGGAACTGTAACCAGCCTGGTAACTGGGCTAATAAGTGCCCCTATTCTTCCAAGCAGAATGCTCAGGGAAACGTCCGTTAGGGGCGTGTTCACTACACTACTATGGAGGAAATTCCTGCTGGTGAAGTGGTCACCGCTGGTAAGTTTCTTGTTAATGATCACCCTGTAGTTGTGCTCTTTGATTCGGGTGCTTCACATTCCTTTGTGAGTTCTACTTTTGCATCTAAGCATAAGATGAATGTGATTACAATTGTCAAGGGTGGTTATTGTATTAGTGCTGCTGGGAATAATATCATGACTAACCAAGTAGTTAAAGATGTAAAGATTGAGATTAGGGATCGAGAGTTCCTTGCAGATCTTGTAGTTCTACCGGGGGTAGGAATCGATGTAATCCTACGGATGAAGTGGATGAGCGGGAATGGAGTGTTGATCGATACATCAACCCGTGTGGTAATGTTGAGAGATCCTGTGGATAAGAAGGGTTTTCTAGTGCAGTTACCTCATGATATCGCTATCCACAATACAGCCAATGCTACCCTAGCCAAAGCCATTGAAGATATACCGGTTGTCTGTGAGTTTCCAGATGTCTTCCCTGATGACTTGCCTGGATTACCTCTGGACCGTGAAGTAGAATTCAAGATAGAACTCATTCTGGGTACGGCTCCTATTTCTCGAAGGCCCTATAGAATGCCGCCCAATGAGTTGGCTGAGCTGAAGATTCAGTTGAATGAGCTATTAAAGAAAGGTTTGATTCAGCCTAGTTCCTCTCCTTGGGGTTGTTCGGCTATCTTTGTGAATAAGAAGGACGAGTCTCTACGCATGTGCGTGGATTATCGCCCCCTTAATGCTGTTACTATCAAGAACAAATACTCTCTTCCTCGCATCGATATTCTGTTTGATCAGCTCTCCAAAGCTAAGGTATTCTCTAAGATCGATTTGAGGTCTGGCTACCATCAGATCAAAATTCGTCCTGAAGATATACCTAAGATAGCTTTCTCTACTTGTTATGGCTTGTTCGAATACCATGTCATGTCCTTTGGGTTGACAAATGCTCCGGCACACTTTATGTACCTGATGAATTCGGTATTCATGCCGGAATTGGACAAGTTTGTCGTCGTGTTCATTGATGATATCCTTGTATATTCTCAGAATGAAGAAGAGCATGTTGAACATCTGAGAATTGTTTTAACTCGATTACGTGACAACCAGCTTTATGCCAAGTTCAGCAAGTGTGAATTCTGGTTGAACAAGGTACCTTTTCTAGGTCATGTGTTATCTGGAGATGGAATTTCGGTTGACCCTACTAAGGTGCAAGAAGTCCTAGAGTGGAAGGCACCTACTACGGTCATAGAAGTCCGAAGTTTCCTGGGTTTGGCTGGCTACTATCGTCGCTTTATCTCAGATTTCTCAAAAATCGCCAAGCCCATGACTCGACTGCTTCAAAAGGATGAGAAGTTTGTGTGGACTCTGAAGTGTGAAGAGGCTTTCCACACTTTGCAGACCTTACTAACTTCTGCTCCTATATTGGCACAACCTGACATCGAGAAGCCTTTTGATGTCTACTGTGATGCATGTGGCACCGGTTTGGGGTGTGTTCTTATGCAGGAAGGCCGAGTAATTGCTTATGCTTCGCGCTAGCTTCGAAAACATGAAGTCAATTATCCTACCCATGACTTAGAGCTAGCCGCGGTTGTTCATGCCCTGAAGATTTGGAGACATTACTTGCTAGGTAATGTGTGCAACATCTATACTGACCATAAAAGTCTCAAGTACATCTTTACTCAACCCGAGTTGAAAATGCGTCAACGACGATGGTTAGAATTAATCAAAGACTACAACCTTCAAGTGCACTACCATCCTAGCAAGGCAAATGTGGTTGCTGATGCCTTAAGCAGAAAGGCCCATTGCAATTCCTTAGTTAGTGAAGACTTTCATCTGGCACACCTCCTTCATCCTGTAGTACTCCACAATATCATTGTGGATTGCTCTCTTAGAAGTCGAATTATCAAACTCTAGAAGACTGATGTGGGTGTGTTTCATATCAAGCGGAAGATGAAAGATTAGGAGACCAAGCACTTTAGGGTCGATGACAAAGGAATTCTCTGGTTTAATGATAGGCTTGTAGTACCCAAAGACAAAGAACTAAGGCCCATTGCAATTCCTTAGTTAGTGAAGACTTTCATCTGGCACACCTCCTTCATCCTGTAGTACTCCATAATATCACTGTGGATTGCTCTCTTAGAAGTCGAATTATCAAACTCTAGAAGACTGATGTGGGTGTGTTTCATATCAAGCGGAAGATGAAAGATCAGGAGACCAAGCACTTTAGGGTCGATGACAAAGGAATTCTCTGGTTTAATGATAGGCTTGTAGTACCCAAAGACAAAGAATTTAGAAATCAAATTATGACTGAAGCCCATTCTTCGAGATTGTCCATCCATCCTGGTAGCAGTAAGATGTATCAAGATCTCAAGCAGTATTATTGGTGGACCAAGATGAAGAAAGAAATCACAGCCTACATGGCAAGGTGCGATAACTGTTGTAGAGTCAAGGCTATTCACATGAGGCCCGGATTATTGCAGCCAATCTCTATTCCTGGCTGGAAGTGGGAAGAAATTGTTATGGATTTCATTGTTGGATTACCCATTACCAAAAAGGGTTGTGATTCCATCTGGGTTATCGTAGATCGTCTAACCAAATCCGCTCACTTTATTCTGGTCAAGTCTACCTATCACCCTCACAATTATGCTGAGATTTACTTTCAACAAGTGGTACGTCTCCATGGTGTACCCAAATCCATTATTTTAGATAGAGGACCGCAATTCACGGCTCGCTTGTGGGAGTGCTTACATCAGAATCTTGGCACTCATCTAATCCGTAGTTCTGCCTATCATCCACAAACATCAGGACAAACTGAGCGTGTTAATCAAACTCTTGAAGACATGCTTAGAGCTTGTCTTATCTCTTGCAAAGGCTCTTGGGAGGACTGGTTGCCTCTCGCTGAATTCTCTTATAACAACAGTTATCAAGAGAGTATCAAAATGGCTCCTTTTGAAGCTCTTTATGGCCGCAAGTGTAGAACTCCTTTAAACTGGGTGGAACCCGGAGAAAGAAGATTCTATGGTATTGATTTTGTAAAAGAAGCCAAAGAGCAAGTCCAAACTATACAGAAGAATATGACTGTCGCTCAGGCTAGACAAAAGAGCTATGCTGACAAGAGAAGAAAACCTATTGAGTTTGAAGTAGGTGACCATGTTTATCTGAAGGTATCCCCTATGAAAGGAGTAAAACGTTTTGGAATCAAAAGGAAGCTTGAGCCTCGATATGTTGGACCTTACCGCATTATCGAGAAAAGTGGAAGAGTAGCCTATAAACTCGATCTACCATGTGAAATGGGAGCTATATTCCCGGTATTCCATGTGTCCCAGCTGAAGAAGTGTCTTCGTATTCCCGAGGAAAGAATAGCAACGAGGAGAATCAACTTGAAGTCTGATCTTTCTTATGAGGAGAAGCCCGTGCAAGTTCTGGATACTCAAGAAAGAGTGACTCGTAGGCGAGTCATTAAGATGTACAAGGTAGTTTGGAGTAATCATAGTGATCGGGATGCAACATGGGAGCGGGAAGATTATTTAAAGGAAAATCATCCAACTTTCTATACTAAATGGTACACTTTCCAAATCTCGGGACGAGATTTTTCTAAGGGGGAGGGTTGTAACACCCTAGGTGTTTGGCTTCCACGAAATTGCATGTCATTTCATAAACATATTTATCATCTATGTCATCATGCCATTGTCACTGAAACGTACATATGCAACATTCGCAAATTCTGTTTGTTTCATACTTGATTGCTTATGAATGGTAGTAGTGCAACATGTGAATGTAACATGAATTTCTCATACCTTGAAACATGGCAACATGGTAGTAATGTGACAAGTATAAAATAACAACAAAGTCATGAAACATGTGAAACATTGAATTGCAACATTTGGGTGAATTGCTTGTTTTGTTGTTTCATCACATGTGATCATTCGACATGGGTATAGCATTTGTGTAAAGTGGTTGATTATGGTCTAATACACCTTAAATACACTTAGGGTAATTGTTGGAACATTGTTCATATGGATCAAAATGACAAAAATGCCCTCAAGTGAAGGTTTGACTTGAAATGAACATCAGAGTGACATTATTTGACTGATTCAAAAGACCAATTAGAGACTTTGCATGGCTGTGCACTCTTTACCAAAGTTGTAGCCAATTTACCAAGGAACAAAAGTTGTTTTAAGACCAACTCATGAAAATGTGTGGAACATTGTCAAACAAGGCCCACAAGTCAAATTTCCCTGCTGATTTCATACTTAGAATTTTTCTAAGTCCTTAAGTTGAGTTACAGTTTCGTGTACCAATGTTTGGAGAGTTGTATCTCCCTAACCAGGCCGAACCAACTCGAGCTCCAATTGAAGAAGTTGTAGTACTCACTTAGGTCTTCAATTTTGTTAACTAGACCATGAACCAGATCGCCACCGTTTGGGAGTTACGGATCGTTGAAGTCGCGCTGTCAGGCGTTGTCATTGAACACTGAATCGCAATTTTCAGAAAACGGTCAGAGCTCGCCGTGGCCGACCAGCGCAGGAGCTGCTCGCCTCATGGCGCGCATGCTCTGTCGAAGTCTCCACGTCGTGCGTCCGAGCTCTAGAAGAAGGCCAGCACCTGCCCGACGCACTCGTCTGCTCCAGCGCATTCTTTTGCCTTCACCGCACGCAGCACCGAAGCCGCCGCAGCTCCTCTAGTTCCGACCAAGCATCGCCGTTGCCTTGCGTGCTCGCCACTACAAAAATGCGCCGACCATCTTGCTCCTCGCTTCGCCGTGATCTCCTCTACCACCTCCACCTTTCAGCCAGGGCGATTGAGGCTGGGTAAGGACGTAATCGCCAGTTCTTCCACCGCCGCCATGGCGGGACCTCGCCGGAGTTGGCGCTCCACGTGGCCAACTGCCACCGCAGCCTTTCCATCCCTTCTCTTCCTTGCGCTTGCTGCTGTGTGTGACGCTGAAGCTTGTGGACTGGGCCATTAGGGCCGAGACGTCGTAACCTCGCCGGAGACGGCCATGCCGAGGCCGTGCGCTGCCATGGTCGTCGCCATTGCCTTTAGCCGCAGCAATAGCTTCAATTGAGGGCATCACTGGATGCGCGCGGGTGAGGTGACCACCGTAGCACCACTGGACTCGCCGGAGCTGTCACCGGCGACGAGCTACGTCGTCGTCTTCCTCCCTTCCCCTACCTGTCTCTCTGTCGCGTGGGACCCGTGCGTCAGCCGTCGTTCTCAGGCGGGAGTCAGCGTGGGCCGCGTCGCGTTTGGGCCGCGCCAGCGCGTGTTTCGTGGGCCGCCGTGTCCTTCGGGCCGGCCCAGCAGTAGTTCATTAGGGTTTCAAATTGTTTTGTTTTAATTTTTTTCACAGATTGGTGTATAGATTCAAAAATATGTATCGCCTAGTTGGTAGATTCAAATGATGTGGTTCCAATTTTGCTGAGTTCATGATAATGTCTAGTTTTTATTAAAAATATAATTTATGCTATGTTCTGTTATGAAAAATGGAGTTGCTAATTATCTCTTTTAATCATGAAAGAAATAGGGGTAATTATATCTTTTTCTATGTAGCTCCGAATGGCATGAAATTTTTATGGTGTACTTCTCATATCATGAATAGCTTGTAGTTAAATTTTCATATATTTTGGACACTATATGTAGGAGATAGAAAATTCTCTTGTTTGCATGGATGGGTCTTGTGTGAATTTTCATAATTTTTCTATAGATCCAGTAAGGGTAAAATTTGGTGAGTGCTGTTCTTATGCTAGAATGATGTTAGAAAAAATGAGAAATATGTTGCTTGACACTTTTCAATAGGGTTTCCTAATTATGCTAAAAATAGACATGCCACCTGTTATTTTGGATACAGCAAGTTCTTCTTGCCTAATGGCTTCGAAATTTTTATAGTAGTCTATGTGAAGCATGAGATAGCTACTGTAATTTTTGTAGATTTTTCTGAATAGTTTTACTATATATTGCTTTAATCGCCTAATTAACTAAATAAATTAGAAAAGGACATTAAATAATTTATTTAGAGGTTGGCACTATACTTTCTGATATTCCTTTGGTATGTGCAACAAGTTGGTAAACTTGGTTTGGTCCAATTAGGCTTTTGCATCATCCCTAAATATTTAATTTAGCAACCCTGTCATTTCTGGACAGATTCTAGGTTTACTGGAATTCGATTTGGTTAACGTAAGAATCATGCTTTGATGTTTACAAATGATTTGTAGAGAATTTCATAAGATTTCTAGAATGTTCTCTTGCAAGTCATTTGAATTTACAGAACTCTGGTGATGATTGAATTAAGGAACTACTCGTTGCATGTAAAACCTTAACTTTGATTTAAGTATGCCTTTACTATTTCTAAGTTTGTGGTAATGTTCCTAGGTGTTAGGCCTTTAACTGAAGATGAGCATCTTTATCTTAGGTTATGCAAGTTAGGTAAGTTGATCTCGTTCTTCAAGTTAAGTTAGATACACGTTTTAAAGTGATTTGAATAGAGCTATTCTTAATCGGTAAACGAGTGTCCAGTGATATTTTCGTTAAACACTTACTGTGATTCGTTCATCATGAGCATCATGTCATTCCTTATGCATCCATGATGTTTATCTTATGCATCAGCATGCAATAGGTGTACCGGAAGGAGTGACCCTGCTGGAATTCGAGGAACCGAGCGAGCAGCAGCAGCCAACACCGAAGGTTCAGGAGGTGCAGCCTTTAGGAGAAGTGCTAGACGAGGTCGCCGTTGAGTGCCTGGATCACCGTCCGTGCAACTTTGTGAAAGGCAAGCCCCGAAGCATATTAAGCCTCCTAATTTCTGAAATGCAGTTAAAGTATTATTGTTACATATATATATTGTTGCATTAAGTTTAGGTGTTGGATGCAAACACTTGCTGCATTGGTTATCCAATCCTTGTCCAGATATTGATACCCTGAATCTTATGTAGTTCAGGTTCGTGTAGTGCTTAGCCCTACTTAAACACGATAGAAGTCGTGATTTCCACACCGCGAGATATAGGAAGATACATATGGCACGGTTGGCTATATTTGCTATCGTGGAAAAGAACCGATCTTAATTTGAAATGAAGACCGGACGGAGGCTTGCCGGGTTGCGAAGGACTCCGTCTGTGTCGCTTAAGGACCGAATCTTGGAGCCTTTCCTGTTCATGTTAAACGCAAGCCTCTCTCTTAGTTGGCTGGTCTGGAGACCGACCACGGCCGAGTAGCTCACCTCGGTAAGGAGTCGATAAGTATAAAGTGCGCCTCGGAAGGGAGCCATAGGCGTGAGTCCAAGGCGGTGATTTAAAAGTCCCGATCGTCCCGGTAAAAGGGTAATCCCCGAGAGTGTTGGCGCCGATCGAACCCACTAATTTGGTTCCCGAGTTGTTCCAAAGGTGACCCATGGCTACCCTTGCAAAGAATGCCGTGGTGAGAGTTAGGAATACCCCTCACCTGAGTTGTAATTCGATTCGAGTCGCCGCCTCTCTAAGTTAGTGAGAACTTGACGGCTTATCTCCAAAGTAGATACACTAAATAACATAATGGTTCGGAAATGATGATATGATGATGACAAATTTATTATATACCTGCTATGGTTAATATTGGTTGCTCCTAATAAGTGAGTGCTCTAGTACAAAAGCTAATCTAGTGGACAGGTAAGTGATGATAAGCTTAATGCTAAGTTTAAATTGGTCACTATATTCATAAGCTTTTTTATGCAAATGTGTCAAGCTAGTCCACCTCATAAGCCTTGCATGATCCTTGGTGTCTTTTATTTCTGGTTTTGTCGTAAGTCTAGCTGAGTACCTTCTCGTACTCGTGGTTTATCTCCCACCGCTGCGGTGACCGGTTCTACTTTGGTTGTCGCAAGTATTGCCTTCTCTGGTCATGATGAAGACTAGACCGTTGGGCACGGTCTCTCCTAGTTCTCGTATCTAAAGATGCTTTTGTGGGACATGACTAAGATCTGGCAATGTATTTGAAACTATGAAGTTATGTACTAAACTATGTTGCTTCCACAGATTTGAACTTGGTTTGTAATATTTTATTTTGAACTCTGATGGATGTAATCCGAATGCTACTTATGAAATGTTGTAACGAATGATGTGTTGTGTTGAATCACTACGGTCTTGGTTTGTATGTCGAGAGTTGGTTGAAATCCTTCGTGATTTCTGGACTACCAGGATTATGGGAGCTTAAGTACAGGAATTTGATCGCTTCGGTGATTGTTTTTGTACTTACGTTCTTATGATTTGGTCGGTTCTGTTACAACGGGGCTGGGCATGGGGAGGCCGAGGGCAGCAACGCTGGAGGCAGCGAGCTTCGCTCGGTGGCGTGTCCAGGAGGGAGTCCAGCAGCGGGCTGCCCGGTCACAGCCAGTGTGAGCGGCAACAGGAGCTGACCGGCGGCTTGGAGAGAGCAGGAGAGGGAATGGGAAGGGAGAGGAAGAGAGTGAATGGAGAGAGCAGGGGGCAGGCTCGGGCTCGGCTTCTCCAAATGACACGCGACGGCGAGGTGGCGCACAAGCAGCGAGCGCGAGGCCACGCGGCAGCGGCATCCTGTGCACGGTCGGACATTGCTGTTCATCGAATTTGAATTTTCAATTCTACCTCAAACATACCACTGAGACCCATACTTCGTGCCTCTGTAACTCCTAAACCCCGACGAGTTAGCAAAAACTCTATTAATAAAAGTTGTAGATCTACATACCAGCTTCAACTTTTATTAAAGCTTCAAAGTCTAATTAGGTCTGGTTTGGGAGATACAAGGTTCCAAAGTGGGGTACCCGAAAACTGAAATCATGCATTCAGTCATCCATGACTTAGCCAAATTTCAAGTGCTGAAAACAGCTGCTGATTCAAAGTTTGAGCCTCGGTTTGACTTGCTTACAAGCTGATCTAGCTCTTGGTCCAAACATAAAGTTTGTTGTACATAACATGGACTCCAACTTTTATTTAGGTTCCACTGCCATGCAAACACTCTAAGCTGCAGTTCAAACAAAATCAAAGTAGCATCACTATAAAGCTTAAATCACCCTTTTTAATCTATTGGAGCATTTTCTGGCCACCTGCTCAACATGAACCCTTCATAACTTTTGTTCATGAGTGCAAGTAGAGTTGTTTGAGCAAGGTACCAAGGTTTGGTTGGCTTCATAGGTTTCCGTCCACTTGATAAAGCAATTCATGCAAAGATATGACTTATCATTTCATGTGACTTTTTTATTCCAAACTTCATGAAACTTTTTCATGGATCAATATAGATGGATATTGATGCGAGACACATGAAACAAGTACATCCAGCATTACTCAAGCATACTTTTTAGAAAAGGCAACATGTAAGCAATGGTGCATGGTCCAAGTTTAAGTGGTGGCTTATTTTCATATGTTTGACCTAACATCTCCATCACCACTTAACATGTCAAGGTTGAGCTTAAACCCATTGCTTAACTGGTGACAAACACCTGGGGTGTTACACACCTAAACCAAAAAGCAAAATGGCTGAAAATACGCCTGAGCATCTCGGCCGAGAGCAAAATAGCTGAAAAGATGCTTGAGCCCGCCGATGAGGGTAGCTAACAAGCTAACACTCGAACCAAAAAGCAAAATGGCTAAAAATACGCCTGAGCATCCCGGCCGAGAGCAAAATAGCTGAAAAGATGCTTGAGCCCGCCAATGAGAGTAGCTAACAAGCTAACACCCGAAAGAAAAAGCAAAGCGACTGAAACTAAGCCTAAAGCATAAATCAGAGCAATTTTAAGACAAGACCCTCCAGCTCCTTGTGCCAAGAAGCAAGAGGCTCGGGGGCTACACTCAGATGGATGTACTTTTTCTTCAAAAAAAAGCACAAACTACTCAAAGACCCCAAGAAGTGCTACACGGTTTCGCTCAACAAAGCACTCAGACGACGCTTGTACCTCTCGGTAGGACCTGAAGGAGCAAGATGAGGCTTCCAGAACTCAACCATGAAGTGCTCGGGGGCCTACCGATCCTAAGAAGTTTTTGCAACTAAGGAAAGAGATAGATGCTGAACACAGTTTGAGTTAAGCGAAAAAGCTAAAAAGAAGAAGCTGAAGACGCTTGAGATCTCCGGTCCTAAGTCCTTTCAGTACTAACAAGAGCCCAAAGTTTGTCAAGACAATGTTCTATACCGAGTTGTTTACATGGCGCAAACGAAGGCCAGACAAGCACTCGACAGATCAAGAAAGGTTGTCAACACAAAGATCTACATATAACGAGTTGTTTACATGGCACAGAAGAAGGACAGAAAAGTACTCAACAAATCAAGAAAGTCTGTCAAGATAACACGCAGAGTTGTTTACATGGCAAAGACGAAAGCAAGACAAAGTACTCGGCAAGTCAAATAACTCTGATCACTTGGACAACTCATCCAAAGAATAAACAAGGCATCCAGGCAAAGAAGACATCAACAAAAAATCTTCATTCAAAAAGAAGTATAATGTCATATTACGAGGCGCGAGCATAAAGGTCAATTACATCAAGCGTCATCATCAGGAGAAGAGATAACAATATTAAGATTATCTACAACTCTACTGGCTAAGTCTTCGACCTCAGGCTCCATACTCTCAACGGCATCAATGTATTCTTGACTATCGGCTTCCTCTGCTATCTTGGACAAAGGCGCCTCTGGAGCAAGAACCCAGACCTAGGCCAGGACATTCTTGGTACACAGTTGGGCGCACCTCTTCATGAACTCTTAGAAATGAGTCGGAATTCGAGGAATTAACTGAGCCCAAGATTGCCCATCATCCGCTGGAGTTCAGAGAACATCGGCTATTGAACGAAAGGATTTCCACAAAGCTTTCCAGTTTTCAGTAGCCGTCGCCAACTTGCCAGACAAGTCTTCAATAGTTTTTTGGGCCTACACAAGATCTCTATCAGCTCCACGCCTAATCAACTTAGCAAGCGTGAGTTCTTCCTCGGCATGAGTAAATACCTCCTCAGCCTTGTTGTGACTAGAACGAACAAGAGTTTTCATTTCATCAATACCCTCCGAGAGCTTCTGCTTTTCAACTCGGAGAGTTGGACAAGGCACCAAACAACAAGTCAGTAGAAAGGAAAGTTTGAATACAGAAGGAAACAAAAAGAACCCGAAATACCATTGCACTCTTTCTTCACGGCCTCCAAGTTCTTCATGGCCTCTGAATTCTTTAAAGCCTCCTGGATAGCAGCATCCCTCTGCTTCTCGGCCTCAACAACCCGGGCACAAAGAGCTTGTTCCTCCTTCTAATGCGTTTGATGCTCAGCCTCCATCTCGGCCTGGCAGAGATCAAGCTCTATCTTCAGGGCACTCAACTCAGAAGACAACTTCTTCTCGGTTTTCGACGAGAAAAAGAAGCCGATATGGTCCCAAGAGAAGGACTGAACAAAAAGAAAGATAGAAAAAAAAGCATAAGAACAGGAGAAAGATGAACATCCAAAGAAAGAACATCAGAAAACTTACTTGGAGTTTTTCTCCAAAAGAAGTTGCAAAGGTCACAAAGTCTCCCCAAGAAGCGGTCAACTCTAACAACCAATGAGTGGCATCAAATTGATGAACCACATCTTCAGTAGAAAGGGAGCGGAGGGAGAAGACGGCCGATACGGAGAAGGCAAGATCAGGGACACATCATGGGAAGTCCCGACTACCTCCCTAGATGAATCCACCGCCTCTGGGGCAACCAAGTTAGCAGCAGCATCATCAACAGAAAACCTTGTCTCCCCCACAACCACTTCACCGACCGTGCGCTCTGAGTCCTGAGGCTCAGTACTCGGTGGCACACCAGAGGACTGGCAAGAAGTCGACGGAGGGTCGAGAGAAGACAAAGGCCTAAAAGTTGATAAAGAAACTCGCCAATAAGAACAAGAGAAAAGGAGAACAGAAGCAAAGAGACAAAACCAGAATTCACTCACCCAGCTATCTTCGTCTTCGTAAAACAAAAAGAAGACCTCATAGGGGGAACAACGGTAGCAAAAACATCACCACCACCCTACGACGGGGGTGGCGTGGTCGATACTGGAACCCCAGAAGAACTCGAGCCCAATGACCGCTTGCTACAAAAAAGAGCAAGGACAAAGTTAGAACAAGAAGAAGTGCTCAACAAAAGAAAGACAAGTAAACAACTCACCGACGTGTAATAAGGGGCACATTATCGTCCTCATCTTCCTCAGTCTCTAGCAAGATAGCTACAACGCCATCTGAAAAAAGAGAGAAAAGAACTCGGTCAAAGGCACAAATAAATAACAGAAAGACCAAACA
Source organism: Miscanthus lutarioriparius (assembly GCA_904845875.1). NCBI lineage: Eukaryota > Viridiplantae > Streptophyta > Magnoliopsida > Poales > Poaceae > Miscanthus > Miscanthus lutarioriparius. Next base: position 45,783,245 of record CAJGYO010000004.1, on the reverse strand, counting down.
TATTAATATGCTCACCTAGGAGCACGCTACCTATAACTGGAGTACCTGGATGAGTACTCGGCTGGCGAGACTTCTTGGAAGCAGGTAAACTAGATGAAGAACCATCCGCTCGCCCCCTCTTCAAGACACAACAAGGACCTCGAGGGACTGGACGAGGAACATATTCTTCATATACATCAACAACTCTAGAAGAAACTCTAGGAAACACTGTGGTGATTAGGAACTTACTGGTTAGAGAAGCCCCAGCAAGGTTCTCCCCAGTATTCACCACGGCAGGGAGGACATCAAGGGGGATCGGGTCAACAAAGTTGTGCCCCAATTCCTACAAAAATAATAAAACAACAAGACAAGGAAAATTAAGCAGAAATGGATACAGAAAAAGAAATACAGAAAGTACCCGCACGAAGAGAAAACGACTTACAGCTGGAGGCGGGTTGTTTGTAGAGTACTCAGAGACAGTAAGCGGGACAACGCTTGCTCCTTTCAGCAACTTCTGGAGACGCTCGAGAACCTCCTCGTCGGTCAACTCAAGGGCAGGGACCATGCGTGAAGGATCCTCAGCCCCAGAGTACTCGAAGCCAAAGTTCTCTTGCTCCTTCAGAGGCTGAACACGACAATGAAGAAAGCTCGAGACAATACCGAAGCCAGTCAAGCCCTGCTGTTTCAGAGTACTTATCCTATCAAGAAATGGCTGGATCGCCTAAACCTCAGTCGTCATCACAGGGTTCTTATCCCATCGGTCATTAACCAAGGGACTAGATCCAGAGTGAACAGCAAGAGGAGGAATCAAATTGGTAGCGTAAAACTAGTCGACACACCAATCCCTCACAGAATCAACCAGGTCATAGTCAAAGAACTTTCTCTTAAGACCCTGGCAAAACTGAATCCCGCAGCCACCAAGAACATTGGTGTCTTCACGGTAGGGTTGGGGTTTCAGACGAAAGAAGTAGCGAAAGAGAGAAAGAGAAGGGGGAATTCCAAGGAAAGTTTCACAAAGATGAACAAAGACAGAAAGGTGAAGGACTGCATTGGGAGCAAGATGATTCAGGCTAATCCCAAAATAGCTGAGAAATTGATGAAGGAAGGTGGAAGTAGGAAGGCAAAGTCTAGCATGGATGAAGGAGACGAAAAGAACGATCTCACCAGGACCTGGAGCAGGGACCCGATGCTCGCCTAGAGCTCTCCATTCAGTAATGTCCTTGCTCTGGATCAAACCATCACTGACAAGCTCCTGAAGCTGGTCTTCAGTCGTCATCGGAGCCGGCCAAGCCTTCTGGGCAGCCCTCATGGCCACGAACACTTGGTTCTCAATCACGGAAAGTGATGACTCCTCATCCACGAAGGCTGCCTGAGACTTGCTCACGGTTTTCTTCCTACCCATGTACTAGCAGAAGCAAAAAGGCACTAGGGAAAGACAAGACTAAGGCGGCTGCGCTCAGGTGACGGTGACAATGGCGACGATGGATTTCTGACAGCTAGGGTTTCAAGGCAAGAGCAGGGTAGTAAAGAAAAAGAAGATGAAAGGTCTTTAAATAGATTTTACAGCAATAAAAATGGCCCACCAGGCCCGTCAAAGCATGGTGTGAGAACACAACGGTCCATTTACTGACACAACTAAAATGACGGAAGGCACAAATCCACACAACGGTACAGTTCAACGGGCAGATTTCGGACTTATCCATCCAGGAAAATGGCAGAGTCACCATATTGCTGCAAAAAGAACTCATCAACCATGAAGCAACGGAAGGTTACCTCACAAGGAACATAACAACCCGGTCCTTAAAAAAGAACTCGGGACTCTCATGAACAACCGGGACATCAGCAGAATAAAGAATGACAACTTAGAAGACAAGATTCTTTTCATTATAAATGGTTTCAAGAAATTGAAGATTACACATCTTACAAGACCCAACGAACTCGGTACTACGACAAGCAAGGTAGCAAAGAGGAACCCAGACACAGCTAGGCTCTGGAATGACTATGTGTCCCAAATTGCTACTCGGTAGAACAAACCGCACTCGGCTACACTGTTTTCTTCAAAGGACGAACGCAGCACATCCAAGGCAGAGATCAGCGGCACGGCGGGACAACATGGACCAAAGGAGGTCTGCAGGCATCTGTCTACCCAAGCCCGACGTGATGCAGGATCAGGTGTTGATCTGCACCGGACAGTCGCAGGGCGGGCAAGGAAGATCAACCCAGAACTGCTGAATGAAGGAACACATCCAACATCACAAGACTTCCTTCAACTACCACCATGTACTTCCAAGTACAATGCCGCTGCGGGATTAGTCTACCTCTAATCCCTATCACAAGACTTCCTCCAGCTACGACAAGATGCACAGGAACTACAAAATACTCCCGGAGGCTGCTCTACTTCACAAACTACCATATTCATGACTACGAAGGCTTCAGAACAAGCAACAAAATGTTCAATGAATGAAAATAGCACTCCGAGAGGGTATTTATAGATCGAAGGAGCAGTCCACATGGACTAGGAGCACCAACGAAACAAGTCTAACAAAGGACACAGTGAAAAGATAGGACTCAATAATGGAAGACTCAGGCAAGAAGGAACAGTACTCGAAGACGAGCATATTCGGAAGAATATGCCAACGCTATACAACCCGTGAACAGGCAACATTTACACTCAACCACCACCATACAACTACACCTGACAAACAGCAGACTACCAGAGAATATACCAAGACAATGCATTCGAGTTCTTTTTGAATCAAAGAACCTGGATAAATGCTCAGAGGCTGCAACAGGGGAAGATTTCAGCTCCTTGAACAAAATAGACTCAAGACCCTCCAACTCTTTGTTCTAAACAGCAAGAGGCTCGGGGGCTACACTCAGTGAGTGCACTTTTTCTTCAAAAAAGCGCACATCACTCGAAAGGCTTCTTCAAGATAGCAATTTTCAAACAACATAAGATTCAAGACCCTCCAGCTCCTTGTTCCAAATAGCAAGAGGCTCGGGGGCTACACTCAGTGAGTGCACTTTTTTCTTCAAAAAAGCGCACCAAGAAGACTTCTTCAAGACAAAACTACTTCAAGGACTCATGACAAAAAGAAGTCGGACCGAGCTATACCCAAGTTCTTTTTTGATAAAGAACCCGGGTACATGCTCGGAAACATTTCAACGAAGGATCAGAGCGATTTCAAGATAAGATCCTCTTGCTCCTTGTACCAAATAGCAAGAGGCTCGGGGGCTACACCCAAAGGGGAGTACTTTTTTCTTCAAAAAGGTACACACCACGCAAAGATCTCACAAAGCGCTACACGATTTCGCTCAAGAAAGCACTCGGACGATGCTTGTTCCTGCTCGGCAAGAACTGAAAGAACAAGACGAGGCTTCCAGAGCTCAACCATGAAGTGCTCGGGGGCTTGTCGGTGCAGGACCCACAGGATACCCCACAAGGAAGAGAGAAGATCTAGTCTAACTAGGATTCTCCCCATGTAATCTTAGTAGTAGTAGTATTCTGTAATCCTACTAGGAACTCTCATTACAAAAACCAACTAGGATTCTGACCTCCTGACTATATAAAGGAGGGCAGGGTTCCTAGAGACGAGAGATAATTATGACTTCTACAACACAACAACACACAATCAATCCACCGACTGGACGTAGGGCTATTACTCGACTACAGTCGAGGGCCTAAACCAGGATAAATCGACTGTCTCTTGCGTTTACCGTTGAGTTCCGCATATGCTGAAGCCCAAACATACTTCCCCGGGGACCCCCGTGGCAGGCTATCGGTGGTAAAACATCGACACTTATATATGGGGCTCAAATAAAGTTTGGAGTGTGAACTTTGTAGAAGATGATGAAATACTTTCTGTTGAAAAATAACCTTGCTAGCTAATATTTTTAATAGCTTAGAAATGCAATTTGAAATAGAGTTCAACTCAAAGCTTAGAAAAATTTCCAAGTCTGTTGATAGTTAGACATTGCTTTGTTTAGCAAACTATTTTGAGGAATTGGGTTAAAGAGCGATGTAGTGTTATAGCTTGATTAAGTAGCCTCATATACCATCTTGAGTGTAGTGAAGACCGTTTATGTTTAGGAGTAACGGTTTGGTCGTTGTAGAAGCTTTAAAATCCATGCACAACACGTTTCTGGTTTGCTTCCCCATGTGGATGCGATCACCGCGCGTCAGTGGTCGACGTCACCTCATCGGTGCGCCTCGCGCGTGCCCGCGTGTTGCCACGCTGGGCTGGTCGTGTGCCATGGGAATAGTCATGGGTGCTACCATGTGAGGCCGCCGCTGCTGTTGCTTGGTCATGCCACGCTGCCGCCTTTCCTACGCGCTGCCGTGCTGCCAAGTCCACCATGCATCGTGACACGCCTTCTGTCGCTGCCGTCGCACCCCCGTGCTCGTGTCTACGCCCTAGCCTGGTTTGATTCGGTGCACGTGGTTGCACCCACTGTCATCACGCCATTGATGGCGCTGTGGTGCACGGGCCAGGCCGGCGATGAACACGCGCGTGCTCATTCGCTAGTGGCTAGACTAGGTCACTGTGGTTACGTCGAACCGTGTCCCGCCAAGGTGTGTCACAGTAGAGCCCTGGCCGCATTCCACCATCCTCGCTCTACCTCCCATCTCTCTGTCGCCATCGCGCACTGAGCCGCCGGGGTGCGTGCGGGTAAATTAGAGAAAGGCCGAGGGGTTAAGTGAGAGGGTTTGTGAGTAAGTAAAATAGTGTTGGTCCTTGGTTGCGAATTGGGGGAAATTCAAGGTCTCTTTTGTGAAAATGCTGACGCGCGCGGGACTCTCCTGCCGTGGGCTGCCTCGAGCGTGGGCCTACTTCGCGTGGGCCGCGCCTATGGGCCACGCGTGTGGGACGTGCGGATGGGCCACGCGAGAATTGGTGTTCTTTTTCCAACTGAATTAGCAAATGCTTTTCTAATTTAGTTTTGAGTTGATCTTTGGAAAATTATAGCAAATTCTATAGATTGGTGATAGCAAAAACCCTAAAAATTTTACAGTAGGTTCATTGTATTATTATGTGCTCATTGTAATTTTTGTAGCTTTAGAATAGACTTAACATAAGGGTAGTTAAATGCTCTTTGCTTCAAATATACATGAAATCATTAGTAGAAATAATGATATATTCTTCATTTGTAAAGCTAGGTGTTTGTTAGTTGAACCCAACACTTTACTTGATGAAGATGATAGTTAGCTTAGTATCCTAGTCACTAGAGCTAGCTTAGTAGTTTACCATGTGTATTCTTATTTTAGGAGTTGCTGTTGCCGAAATGCTAAGTGTTGCATCATCATCGCATGCATGTAGAGAACGAGTTGTCGAAGATAGTGACCATCGGAGATCATGAGTTCGAGGAGGTGATTGAAGAGTATGAGGAGGAGATTCTTGTGCAAGAGGAGGTCCTAGAGCCGCCACTGACTGATTGAGCTGACACCGCACCTGCCCAAGGCAAGCCTCGGTGCATAACCCTTATTTTGAATAATCACTGGAAATATATATATGATGTGCATTTACGTTACAGGATTTATATTGAAACTACATGCATAGATATACCTACCTATGAGTCCTACTAGCTTAGGTCGAGTAGCTGCTATGCTTTGGTTTTTTGGTAGCGTGAGTAACCTATCGTTACTCACAATAGGTGATTATTATTACCACTCTCATGATAAAATGGTGAAACGAAATAGAGACCAGGCAAGGATATGGTACGAGTATTGGTGGGTGTAAGAGGTTGTGTCCCACAGCCAACGGGGCATAGCTTGGTTACACTATTTTCCCTGTCCGTGTTGGTTAAGGACCGACCGTTGCATTGGGTTCTAGTCAGGTCATAGACTTATTATCCTGAGCACATACTTGTTTATGGGAGCAGCGAAGGCTCGTTGCTCTCTTGTCATGGGTTTCGGCTCTTTCCGCACTGACTCATTGAAGGCGTGGATGGTGGAGATATAAGCACCACACTGAGTCCGGGACTCAGGTGTGGGGGCTTGGAGTCCAAGTTTGGACGGGGACCTAGACCCCTTGACAGGAGAGTGATGGGTTGGTCCTGCTTGTGCCTAGGGTACAAGCGAGGCGTGTGTTTTGGGGTACCTAGCTGGGCACATTGATTCACGAATCATCGGGTAATCCAGTACGACTTGTCTACAATCTAGCACCATAGTAAGAATTAGAAGATGAAAGATGGTGAAATAGATCTATTTGCTCAACTCTTGCTTGAAAGTAGAATAGGTGCTTACCTAGAATGGTTAGATAATGAACTAATCATGACTGCTAATAAGAAACATATATAAGGATTCACTACTAGTATTGCTTTTCGCAAAAAGAAAACCCAACAAACCATAAAGCTTATCATATCCTTTGGAGTCAGGAAATTATTCCCACTAGTTGGGTAAGTCTTGCAAGTACATTGTGTACTCAGGGTTTATTTACCCCTGTTGTAGGTGCAGCTTGAAGAGTAGCTGTTGTGTGGAGGATTCTACTGGTGGGCACAGACGGATCCTTGTTTTCTACTGTTAGATGTTTATTGTAATTCCGCTGTTTAAATTCCGCAATCTGAACTTAGTATTGTAATAATGTATTCCTAAGAACTCTGGCTCTGGTTGTATGAAATGAACTAAGTATTATAAACTTGTTCTCATTATTAGATCCTGGAGGGAAAACGTGGATTATTCGAGTTCTCCCTTGGGTGTGCTCGATGGAATCCATCCGATGTAACTTGCTTTCGGGGTGCTTAGTGTCTGGTGGAAGACGAGCGTCTTCGAAGGTGTGTTATTTCGGGCGGTTCTGCCATAGCTCAATATCCTCTTGCCATGGAAATCTAGAGACCCTAACTTGTTAGACGAACCTTTGAAAGACTTCATAGTGAACCCTATCGACCTACCTTAGAAGTGGGTCAAGAGGCTGATCACCTTGGGTGAAAGGGTACATCACGACTTATGGGTAAAGATGTACAACCTCTTCAGAGTGTTAAAAACTATTATAACAGCCATGCTCATGGACACGAGTGGCCTGGACTCCTTATGGAATAATGACAAATATTCGACGATGTTTTTAAATGCTATCTCTTTATTCATGTTATCAGTCTCATGTGATTAATTAGGGCACTGCTAAACTTGTTGCTGCTAATGCTAAAATTTGACTCATTAAAATGCTAATCGTTGTAAACTCCTGTCTAACCTTTTTGAGCCTCATGAACCCCATGTTATATTTGTTAAGTACGAGATGTACTTATGCTTGTTTATTTTCATTATTTGGACAAAAATCCCAGATGGGTAACAGATTATGGCGGTTATGATAACTATCCTAAGGATTACTAGACTTATGGTTCACCAGTCAACCGTCCCTGTGGAGTTTGGAGGTTTTACTTGAAGTTTAGAATTCAAGTTTTCGCTACTTTGATAGATAATTGTTCCTTTGTATGGATTATCATTCGATATGTAATAAACTCTAAGCTTGATACAATGTAATTTGTCATCTTAAGTGTGTGACTAATTCCTAGGCACACATAGGATTCTACATTCGATTTTGTCCTTAAAATCAGGTGTGACACCTGGTCCTAGCTATCAGGATTGCTTGGGCCTGGCTCTGGCTTCCTCCGTTGTCCTTTTCGACCCCAAGGGGTCGTACTACCTTGTTGTTGGTAGGTTTTAGTTTTCACCCAACGTGGGGAGAGGCTTGTCCATCGTAACCATGTGGTCGGAGCACTGCGCCTCATCGGGGTCGATGGGTAATTCGAGTGGGACCCGATATCCTCCCCAATCGATGTGGAGTTTGGCTATGCCTCGTCGAGAGATGTCCCATAAATCATCAGGTCATCAAGCCCGTTGGTCCTCGGCTACCTCCACAGCGGTCAGAGGGCAAGATGCCTCCCCCCTAGAGAGGGTCAACCCGAGCGACTTCAAAGCGGACGAGTAGAACATAGGGTGAGATGGTCATGTGGCTCCGCACCACCGATAAGAGCAACAGGGGCCCATCTCATCCTACCCCTTTCCCTTTGTGGCCTCGAGCCCATCTAAGGACCGGCCAAGAACAAATTTCCTAAGTACGACCCGGGGTCGTATCTACGGTGGGTCCCTCTTATGCGTAGATTTAGGGCGTGTGGCCTCCTTGATCATGCTGCATTGATGGCGCCCACTCATGAGCAGCGAGGTGTCTTCTAAACGAAGGCGTGTAAATCAAAATGATATGAAAAAATGAAAACATGCAGGGCCTACCTGGCCTTAGTTATTGTGTGGGAGGTCACCACTTTGTCTTCCGCCCCATCGCTGCCCCTGCTCTGCAGGATTATCAAAGTGGTCAGTAATGGTCATGGGCCTAGTTTGCTTTCCGAGGTTATCTTTGTGGCTATAAATCCGCTAAGGTGATGCGCAGCGGGAGGTATCGTTCTCCCATCCTCCACATTGCCTTCGTTTTCTTCCTATTCGCACGCTTGTAGTCATTCCTTCTGATGATGCATCGAGGGAAGCGCCTTCGCTAGGAGTCACCCAAGGTCGATGGGCCGCCATCGCTTCTATCTTCCCTACGAGAACAAGGGTAGGTGATTTCGTGTTGCTTTCGGATTCGATTGTGTTCACTGTTAATTGTGGGTGTGTTCAAGATCATTTCTCCGGCAATGGCGTCAAAGACTGAGGGTCCTTCTGGCACCACCCATCCCTAGCCCATTCCTGTTCCAGAGTCGGCGAGCCCCCGTCCCCTATCCCTTACCATCGGTGGCAAGGGATATGGAGCTTCGTGCTCGAAAGGGAAGAGGCTTGCCGGTTGCACTCAAGCTCTGTCCAAGAGGTGGCCCGGCTAAAGGCCCGCATGGACTATCTCCATGTGGCCCTCTAGGTGGTGGAGGAAGAGCTCGCTGAGGCATGGGAGCTGGCCACCGCCGTGCGGGTGCGAGCGTATGGTGAGTTCTTATTATCACTAATTCCTATTCACCATGTTTTTGTTCTCAGGTTTTGATGGGACTCTCTGGATTGCAGTGCTAGAGGAGCAGCTCATGACGTCCCATCATGAGGTGGAGGGGGCTCATCCCTGGGAAGGTCCCTCAGGCGAGAACCACCACCAGGGCGTGGCCCCCGAAGCCTGGTGGGGGTGGCTTTAATGGGCGATTCGTCCACCGCTGCGGAAGTCGCTGCGGTGATAGTGAAGACGAGGGTAGTCTTCATGGATATAGCTAGGTTTCCTAAGTGGTGCCAGGTGCTCCCGATTTGCCGACCCATGTGCTTCACTGGCAGGCGAAGTTGTAACGCTTAAACTATTTACGCATGTGATTTATCAATGGTTTTTACTTCTTGTTCGCTCATGCTGTCGCCTCGCCCTTGTTGTTTTTACATTACTTTTGTTTTAGCTCGGCGTAAGTGGGTCTACGTTCTCTACTTACGGACGACTACTCTCATCGTGCAGACGTTGGTTAGGGGTTGCATGTCGAGCCATGTTTCTATAGTGTTGCATGGCGTAGGTGATGAGAGGGTGCCGACATGGGGCCTCACGTAAGCTCCCCCTATGGGCCGTGATATTTGGCCGCTCGTGAGAAGTGGGTCGGGACATCTTGAAGGTAGAATGCCTTTGAGACGAAACACGTGGGTTCTATGTCCTTAAGTGTATTTTATGCTTCATTTTAGTCAGTCGAGCTCATTGTTGCATCTATGCATGTATGTGAATGCGATCAAATAACGAAGAGAGGGACATAATTGATATCATCGATGCTTGTTCAGGGAATCGATGCTCGCCCTATTGATGCTGCTTGGGCTGAGGTGAACTCCCGAGCGCTTGCTTATGGTAGGGTTGTCGTGGTTCCCGCGCTTTGGGCTGGTGATGACGCTTCAATGTCCTTGGCAGGCTCACGAGCCTTCGGGGATGATTTCTTCATGTTTGGTCCATCGTGATTCCTGGTCGGGAGGGCTCGCACATCCTGCCGCTTGAGCCTTCATGGAGTGTCGACGTTGCATTCGCCATGCCTTCACTTTTAGGTGTGGTTGCTGCTCTCATCGAAGAGCCGACGCGAACTATCGCTGCAGGAGCGGGTTCCGAGCGCAACGCGGTTCGGTCCACCCGACGCGACGTGCGGTGCGCTTGGGGAGCCCGGTCCCTTGGATGCAGGTGCCCCCGTGTGACAACTGGCAGTCCGCTGAGATGTGCCGACGGCTTGTCCTTCATGTAGGATTGGACCCTAGTTCTGGGCTTGGCCTTGCGAGGCGTTGCGCCGGGTAGCCACCTGATGACTTGCGACGATGCAATGGGACAGCGGGTAATTGCATCGTTCATGCGTGCCCTGACACACTTCGCTCTGTTGGTTGTGGGGATACTGCTGTGGCAGAACCGCCTAATCTAATGTCTCCCAGGAGTGCTTGTCTTCCATTAGACACTAAGCACCCAAAGGAGAACACTAAATTACTCGGTTCCGTCGGGCACACCCCGTGGGAGAACCCGAAAATCCACATTTTTGCTATCAGGATCACAAATAAGAGAATAAAGCTTACATCATTCTTAACCATTTCTTACATCACTTTTAATACAACATCAGAGTATAACATTTATTATTTAACAGCGGAATGTAATCATATTATCAGAGTTATGAATAATTTAATTTAACAGCGGAATATAAACATGTGATCAGAATTATAGCGGAAATAAATACCTATTCATAAAATGATGAAGCATTGATATATAAACTATGACAACATATTATAATACTTTCATTCATAAAAACATTTAGTGAGAGTTATAAAATAAAAACTATGATCGCAGTGTAAAGGAATCCTCGCTAAGCCCACCAGGAGGTATCCACACACAAGGGTCAGCTCTAGCATCCACCTATCACCTGCAACAGGGGGAATAAAACCCTGAGTACTCAATTGTACTTAGTAAGACTTACCCGACAGGAGGAAAGAAAAGACTCCAAGGATATGCAAGGCTATCTGGCTTGTGGGTTTATTGCATTTGTAGGAAGCATTACTAAGCGTGCGTCCTTATATTCAATTTTTATTAATAGCCGCATTGGTTCATTAACTAACCATTCTATGTAAGCACCTGTGCTACTTTCAAGCAGGTGGTAAGCAATCAAATTTCTTTTTCCATCTTTTATCTTTCATCTTTTAGTTCTTACTACGATGCTAAACCGTAGACAAGCCATACCGGATCGCCCGGCGATTTGGGAATCAATGCCCCTAGCTGGGTATCCCAAAAACACACGCCCCGCTTGTACCCAAGGCACAAGCAGGACCAACCCATCACCCTCCTGTCCTGGGGTCCTAGGTCCCCATCCAAACAGGGACTCCAAGCCCCCGCCCCTGAGTCCCGGACTCAGTGCGGTGCAAGGACCTCCTCCACCAAAAAAAACCCTGACAGTCGGTCCGGAAAGAGCCAGAACCCACAACAAGAGAGCAACAAGTCTTCCAAGCACCCATACCCAAGTATGTGCTTGGGATAATAAGTCTGTGACTTGCCTAGAGTCTTATGCAACGGCCGGTCCTTAACTGACACAGACAGAGAAAGCAGTGTAACCAAGTCATGCCCCGTGTCCACGGCGACACAACCTCTTACACCCACCAATACCCAAACCATGTCCCTGCCCGGTCACCATTTTCCTTTCCACCATTTATATTTTCCAAGTGATAATGATATAGTAACATATTTCATATATCTCGCGAGTGACAGGCAATCACTCGACTTCTATCGGTTCCTGTAGCATAGCAATTTATCCGATCCTATCATACTAGTAAGACTCATAGGATAAAGATATATATATATGCAAGTGGGTTTCAACCAACTCCTTAAAACTTAATGCACAATTATAATTTAAACTGCAGAAGAGTAGGGGTTATGCACCGGGGCTTGCCTGGGTAAAATATAACCAAAAGTTAGTATTTGCATCTTCAGATCATCCAACATCATCTGAATAGAAAGCCCATTGCATCATCTCCTAAAGAGAATACCAGTACACCATCCTCGGATTCCCAATCATCCTTCAATTGATCTATTGATCCATCATCGTATTTATATGATATGCATTGATACAAATGCATAGATGTAAATAACCAATGACAGCCGAACGCTTAGAATTCCAATCACGCCTCACAAGCTAACGAGATAGCTCTAACACTAGTCTACGTATCCATGTTGTCGAATAAGGTGTTACTTCCCAACAATTGTTTTAGTTATACAAACCCGACTTATTTCTTTATCCCATTTTATCCATTTAATCTTTATTCGGAATAGGGCATCATTATCTATTTAGCACACTAATTATTCTGTAGCTACAAATTACAGTGGGTTCCTAATATTGCTAGGAGCCTACTGTACAAATTTTAGATTCAACAATATTACCTATTTATCATGGAAATTCCTACAAGTTTATATTTTATAATATTAAGTACCTTAAATTAATTATATAGCTTCCAAGAATAATATCACACTATGTGAACAAACTATACTAACAGGTAGATCATGATTTTAGGAGACTAACAAAAGTGGTTTGACATTTTTATGATTTTTCTATGACTTACTACGAATTTTACCAGTTTATTTCTGAGACTAAATTAACACATACTTTTAGAAAATTAAAAGGGCAACGGCCACCAAACCAGCCCAGTGGAGACCGGCGATACCCGGCTGGCCCAGCGGACGCGCGGCAGCGGCCTAGGCGCGGCATTGATCGGCCGGCCCAGCGAGCGAGCGCAAACGGCGGCCCAGGCGGCAGGCAGGCCAACGGCCCAACGCGGGGTGGCACGAGCGGCCCAGCCAGGACAAGCGGCCCACAGACGCGCGCGGCCCAACGACGTAAGGCCGAAAGCTGGCGCGGTCGGGCCAGGTGAGTAGGCCGCGGCCCAACAACCGACTCACGCGGTTAGGATCCAGAGAGGACACGTAATTATGCAAAAAGGACCCCGTGCTTTCTCAAAACAAACAATTAGCTCAACAGATACTATTCATATGAGTCACGTATTTCGCAGTAAGGACCCTGTAGAAACTTTCAGCTTGGATTCATACCCTTCACTTTATCTGCAACAACAACAGAGATGAGACCAAGAGCACCGCCGGCAAAGCGCGCGGTTGCGCCCATCGCGGACGACGGCGGAGGAGGAGCGCCAGGAGGAGCAAGAGCCATCATCGCCGCAAGGCACGCGTGAGACCATGACGCAGACGCGCGTGAAAACCGGCGCGCAGAACAAGGTGGGTTGGCGCGCGCGTCCAGTGTGCCGCCGAAAAAGCGGCGAGCGCAGCGCCGCCAAAGCTTTACACGTTATGAGCAAAGCAGAGAGCGGCGGCGTGGAGCTGCGCTAGGATTCGGACGCGGCAACGGCGGAAGTGGAGCGGCACGGGTAGGCAGCTCCGATGGACGGCGGTCTAGCGTGGACCGAGGTGGCATGGTGACCCCGCACGGTAGAGCAAGAAAAAGAGAGAGACTGATGAGGCGAGCGAAACGAGCTGAGGCGCTGATGGCACTAGCAGCTCGGATGCTTGGGCTATGGAGGAGAGATGAGAGGTGGCGCCCTTCTATATGCGGCCCTGAGAATGGAGCTCGGCTGTATGCACTGGCAGAGCTACGTTAAGGCGAAACTGGGTTGTTGCCCCCCCCCCCTTGCCTCGGAGTAATCTGCATGCATACGTGCAAGCAAACTGGTTCCTGGCAATTGTGCACATGCTGGACGTAGGTAGTTGGAGGCTTGGAGCTCATACTGTCATGCAGACATGGAACTTCCTTTCATACATGCGCTATCGCTAGTCTGTTAACAGGCGCATAAATCACAAATATACAAATATATACTGGTCACTACTGGAATTAGCCCCCCCTTAATTTCTTCCCACACTCTGCCACTGGCTGTACGGCTCACTCAGCACTTTGGCAAGGTCGCGACAGAGCTGGTACGCGGAAAGACGGCCAACGTGCGTGGTGTAGCTGATGCAAGGGCAGCGGGGCATGGCTTAGCAAGCTGGAATGGAGAGCAGTGCCGGGTAGCGGCTTGGCTTCCTCAGAAGCAGGGGTAGGAGGCAGCAGCACCTCGGAGGTGACCAGCCGGCTTGTCTGATAGAGAGAACAGTGGAGTAAGGACAAGCAGCGACAGAAGACAAGCAAGGTTAGTGACAAACAAGGTAGGCTGAGGCAGGGACGTGGGAACTCATGAATTGGAGCTTTGCTCGCCGGCCACGGAGACAGCAGAGGCAGCACGACGTGGTTGCATGTGTGCATGCACTTGCTTGCTTGCTGAGTGCACATGCGTCCGGTGCGGGTACTGCTACCGGGTAAGAGCTGCTGATACTTGTTGTTTGCTCTGGAATGATGCGACAGAAAGCAAGGCGGAGAGCAGAGAAAAGAAAAAGCGAGGAGCAGTCGGTCAACTTATACAGTCAATAGCTACTAGTATCGCTGAGTACGTTTGCCCTTTCTTCTAATTCTTTATTTTAGAGTTGTTGTATATATATATATATATATATATATATATATATATATATATATATATATATATATATATATATATATATATATATATATATATATATATATATCTAACGGTTTACTAATTTAGATAATTTGCAACGTCTGGGCAAAGGAAAATTTCAATAAAGCTCGAATTTAAATTTGATTCAAAAGCTATATATATGTATATCGTTTTATTTATTAATGGATTTTATTTTATTTATAAAAGTTGATTTTCATGCTTAATCTAATAGAACAAACCGTTCGCTATCGATTGGCCAGAATTGTCGTTCGACATTCCTGAATATCTTTACACACTGAGTAATTTAACTTGGGCGTTTATTTGAGTCCACAAAATTAAGTCATACAGGATTCACTCATCACGTCGAATACGCTTTAAATCAAAAATCTGAGAAACTCGTTTCAAAAATTTTACTTACACCTAAATCGCGGTGCTAAACAAGCTCGTAACACTAGGGGTGTTACAACTGCTCGGGGCATGGTTCTACCATCGGACCCAGGCTTCCGATGCGGTTGGCCTAGTCGGGGTAGAAGTTGGTGATGGGCGCTGACCCACTAGTGCGGATAACCTCGTGGTTTCCCAAAAGGATGTGGCCGGTTGAGGCCATTCCCTGGGTGAGTTCGACACGAGCCATGGACTTCCGCCTCTCGAGTGGAGGACTTGGCCATGACTGGTGACGAGAGAGGGTACTGCCCCCCTATGTAGGTGAACCCTGGGATGCTACCTCCAGGGACAGTTCCGAGAGTGTGTTCGCCACGGGCCATGGGACCTAGATCTCCATGGTGAAGGTTTGGGCTGTGGCTGTAGGTGGACGCGAGCGATGGCCCTTTGACGCCAGTGAACTCATAGTTTTGTGGCAGATGTGGCCACCGTGGACCATTCCGCGGGCGAGTCCACTGATGGTGCGAGGAGCCATCGCTTTCTTCTCAACAATCGAGGGTGCGTGACTATCCCCTACCTAGCGTGCCAACTATCAGTGTTTTGTAAACTGGACTAGTAAACTTATACGATTATCGTGCTGCTCTAGGAAGACGATGGTAGCATCCAAAATAAACGAGGATTTATATTGGTTTAGGCTAGAGCCCTACGTCCAATCTCAGAGATGATCGAGTGCGTGTTCCTCGCTTGAATGCTCTGAAGTTCTTACAATGAGGGGCAAGAATGGTGGAAGAGGTAGGAGATCTAGAGCTAGGAGACAGGCTGCCCAAAGGAAAGCTTCAGGAGCCCTTCTATGGTGTAAGGGTGCATTTGGTTGGGCTTTTGGCTTTGGCTTTTGGCCTCAAAAGCCAAAAGCCCAACCAAAGGGGCTGCTTTTGGTAGGCTGCTTTTTTAGAAGCAACTATTTTTCCGTAGTACATTTTTGAAAGCTGGTTTGACCCTACTTTTGGCTTTTGGCTTTCTGCTTTTCAAAATTGGTGGAATAAAAAACTCTTCCATAGTTTTTTCAAGAGAGATAAAGATAGAAGGTATATTTTATACTTGTTTAACCAAACAGCTTTTAGCTTTTCTATAGCTCACAGCCCACAGCAGCTTTCCCATAGCTCACAGCCCACAGCAGCTTTTTTCCACAGCTACAACTCAACCAAACACACCCTAAGAATGAGTGAATGAGAGATGGACCAGAATTAGACTTGGATGCCCAGAGGGGTGCCCTAGCTGCCCTTATATAGAGTTCGGGGCCATGGCATATACAAATAAGAAGGTTCTCCTGACCGAAGGGTCGTGAGCCTAAGGAAGGTCCTAGCTAACTTGGCTTGCAAGCTATGCCATCTTATGGAGCACGTTTGGGCAAGGTTGTTTTTCATGGTCTTGTGGCCACGTCGTGGCATGGTGTGATGTGGTGCAATTGTGCTGGGCGTGGCGGCACTGTAGACACGGATGGTGGTTCGCCAGCCGTCTTGTGCGACGTGGTCCTTGTCATGGTCTTCATCATTACCTCCTAGTTTCCTAGGGCATCGTACAGGAGTTGGTAGCCGCCCCCGAGTCATCATTCGCCTTGTTGGTTTGAGGAGCTAAGGGCCACGATCCCAATCATTGGGATCATGGTCCCGCTAGGTTGGATGACCCCTAAGTCAAGGCCTTTGTTGTGGACCTCATCCCATGGTGGGTGGAGTCATACATACGTCTTGTTGGGCCGTATTTGGCCGGTGGTTATCGTACCAGTCGTCACCGCCGTGTGTTGTCTTGTCTGTACAGCGTGGCATAGGGATGGCGTCTGACCGGGCCGAGGTGACCGCTATCCTCTCGGTCCTTGCGGAGTCAGAGCAACGTACTTACCTTTGCCAAAGTGGTCGCGTCTGGCTAGTCTTGACCTCTCCCCGTTCCTCCCAGGGGTCGTGACGGTGAAGAGGTCATGAGTCTTCTGTTTGTTATGCGACTGAAATGGAAGGAATGAGTCGTGGCTGATCCTGGCCTTGGCGTCTAGCCTGGTTCGCTTGGCTCAGCTGGGCCTCGGTCGTTCAGGCCTTTGCTAGCTAACATATTGTGGGCAGCGTGGCCCGCCAACTAATCGGTGCCTTGAGACACCCCGGGGTTATAACCCCAACAATGTGTGTGAAACATATACAACATCCAGATAAAACACTTGCAACTTGCAACATAAAAACACTTATTGCAACATAACACTGAAACAACTAAAACATTTTGAACATACTCCCTTGAAACATATGTGTCAAACATATGCAACATCCAAATAAGCACACTTGCAGCACACGTCTTAAAAACAAATAAAACATTTGGAACGAACGCTTGCAACATACGTGTACAACCACTGCCACAACTCGGAGGCGGCCGCACGCTGTGACTGGCAAGGTGAGCGGCCAAGCGGTGCGCCTCAGAGGTGTCTGCGCGCTACGCCTTGAAGGGCCAGCGGTCGTGCGGTCAGAGGCGGCAGGCCAGCGGATAAGAGCGATAGAAAGTGGAATGAGTGGATAGGAATAAGTGGTTGAGCAGTTTTTCATAAACGAAGGAGCTTGGGTTGCTGGGCTGGCGTTGTGGCCCGGCAATGGAGCGTCCCCGCGGACGGACTTCCGGTTCAGAGCATTACTGCAAAAAAGGCACAAGCATGTGAATTGAGCATCTCATGCAGCAGCAACAAATGGAACCATTGCTCATAGACACGCCGCGAGCCACCGTCACCCATCCTTGCGACCGCATAGACACGTCGTTAGCCGTCATCGCCCCTCCGCATGGCCGTGTTGCCACAGCCTAAGCCTCAGTTTCCCCTCCGAGCAGCCGTGTAGATGCGCCGCAAGCCCCCTCGACTGTCCGCGTGCTTGCGTCGCCCCGCCGATTCAAAAATCCGCAAGGTTCACCGCCCCACAAAGGCACAAACCACCGACTGGGGCTTCTCAATTACTAGAGCCGGTATGGAGAAGGCGTGAATGGAGTTTGGGGTGGCGGGAGTGGACGCGAAGAAGTTTGGGGAGGGCGAGAATCAATCAAAAGGATTGGCGCCAACACAGGGGATCACCGGATGCGGAAGAGAATGAAACGATTTGGTCTAAGTGGGGTTTCATCGAGTTTCATTTGTTTTGGTAATTGTGATGGTTGGGTTTCATCCTGATGAAACTCTATTTCTCTTTTTCTTCGTAAATACCCTGCTAACTCATCAAAAAGTTAGCGTGGTATAGCAATAAATGAGAATGAAACTATGTTGAAACCCTTGTTGAGATTGACCTGAGAAGTTATGGATCATGCAAAATTCAAGAACGTTGGTTACCAAAGAATCGGTCTGTGGTTAACCGCAGTACTTGGCCTGATTAGAAACGTGCATATACTACAAGATACCTCACCTATTGCTATGGGGACTAAGAATAATTTGAAATTAAATTAAGTGGAGTGAATAACTTGCAATAAGATGTTGGAACTTAGAGGAAGGCATGACTATTAGGGAGAGAGAATGTGGATAGTCAGTGAGGGATGATGTAAATGGCTTACATGTTAGGAAAGACTTTTAGGGAGAATTAGTTTTATAAGAGATATAGATATAGATATAGATATGTAGAATTTATTAGTAATTTATTTAAATATTTTTGGGTAGAAGATATTAGTAATTTATAGTTATTTGAATTTTTTGCAATCGAATATGGCCTTGTTCGCTTCTATTATAATCCATACTTTTTAACTTATTTTTTTAGTTGGAACTATGTTTTTTCTCTCCAATAAATCAGTCGAAACAGTGTTTCGTTTTTTTCAACAGTAAAGCTATGACCGCGGAAGATTCTGCGCTCTCAGAGTACATCCGTGATATGGGACCGTGCGTCGCCGCGTCGCCTTCATGTTGTGTTGTCAACCAATCAGATCGTCGGGACGCTCAATAGTCACGTGTCATTTGAGAGCTGTCTGATTGACTGATTGCATGCGTTGTGTGCGCCTTACGCAGGAGATGCCGTTACCCTTCAAAAGTCAGATGATGCTCAGTCATTGGCTCATTGCCTCCTTTCTTTTCTTCGTTTTCTTGTCTATTCTCCGGTTGTGCTCTCCCCTCTGCATGTCGCGCAGAATTTTTTAACGGGTAGATTTTATGTTTAAGGGTACGGGTTTGGGATGGCGAGACCCAGCGAGTACAAACCCGTTGCCATATCTATGCACACGGCTGTGTCCGCCCGTCCATCTTCTGGGCAAGCCGAGCGGCGGTGACCAAGCCACCAACGACAGCAAGGGTAAGGTTCATCAGCCTGTTCGTTTGGCTGTGGTTTGTAGTAAATGATTGTAAATTTTCAGCCAAAATAGTATTTTTCTCTCACACAAACCAGCCAGCATTACTTCTTCACGAAACAGCAACGAAACGAACCAGACAACCGAACAGGCTCCATCAATTTAGTTTTGGGTTCTTGGTTATCTTGTCTATTCTCGATCCTCGATTCATCTAATTTAGTAATTTGGTACGTTTATTATGTTTTATTTATACAATAGAAAGATTTTTTTTCTCCCTCAAGCTTCATCATATCCTCTAAAGATAGCAACAAAAAGATATAATGAATGATTGAAGTTGAATATTCTAGGACCTCATTTTGCATTTCATCCTGGACCTCAAATTTCTAGAGCCCTGCGCCACATCGTTCCCCCTCGCCGTGTGGAGAGACAAATAAGAGATGGACAGGCAGAGAATACAGACAAAGAGAGGTCCATGTGACTGTGTGTGGAAGAGATAAGGGGCAATATGGTCTTTCATCTATTTGTTTTATTTCCACTCTATTTTCATTATAATCTTAAATTTTCTTAAACTATATGAAATAGACATGAGAAAAAGATAAAGAGTAGTAGCTCTTTCATCCTTGTTTTATTTTCGTTTATTTTTAGTATTTTTATATTTTATTTAATCTACTCTTATGTGCTAGTAACACCATTACATAATAAGACTAAAATGACCTACATGGATCAAATTCATGCTCAATTATTACTCCATCTATTCCAAAATGCAGGTTATTATGACTTTTCTAGGTACATATCTTAGCAACTTATCTAGATATATATTATGTCTAAATAAAAATACATACCAAAAGCTATTTGCGTAAAAAATGGTTTGAATAAAATGGAGTATGGTTTATAAATACATCCATGAAACGAAAAGTTTGTTGCTGGTCCAATTGTGGAGGGCTTTGTGAATTTGAATTGATTTATTGACATGAAATTTAGTTGATCTAAGTAAATATTTTATTTAAATTTATGGTTGTTTAGATTTTGTATTAAAGAAGCAATAAAATAACATACGGTGTTCTTTTTCATTCTAGGGTCATGGTTGTATATGCGCATTAAACAGGTTATATTCAGTTAAATAGACAATCTATCATATAAACTGTACCTTTAACTATCTCTGTCTGTGTCTCTGTCTCAGTATCTATCATATATATATATGGCGTGGAGAGATTAATTGACGGCCGCTCAAGCTTGAGCAAAATCCAATGTTTTCTCCGCAGCAGTAGACTGGTCATATCAGAGCAGGAAAAATGTCACCTTACCTGCTCGCCGCCGGCACGCTTATCGTCTTCCTCTGCGTCATCAAGAACCGCAGGAGCAGCAATAAGCTCCCGCCATCCCCGCCGTCGCTACCGCTGATCGGCCACCTTCACCTCATCGGCCGCCTCGCGCGCACCGACACTTGCACGAGCCGCAGCTTCGCTATGGCGGTGGTGGCGGCCTCCTCTACCTGCAACTCGGGCGCAGGCGGACCTTTGTCGTGTCCACTGCCGCGGCGGCAGCGGACCTGTTTAGGAACCACGACCTCGCCTTCGCCTCCCGCCCGCACAGCTTGTCAGGCGACAAGCTGATGTATGGCTGCAACAACGTGTCGTTTGCGCCATATGGCGGGAACTGGCGCCGAGGCAAGAAGATCGCCACGGTCCACCTCCTCTCCCAGCGCCTCGTAGAGTCGTTCGCGCCCGTGCGGGCCGCCGAGGTGGCAACGCTCGTCGCACGTACCCGCCGTTCCGCGGAGGCGGGGTTGGCCGCGGAGCTGAGGGAGCTCCTGTACGGCTACACCAACGCGGTGATCACACGCGTGGCCACCGGTGCCGCTGGGGCAACAGCAGAGAGGCTGAAACAGCTGCTGGGGAGCTCCGCGGCGCTAATGGTGGGCTTCCAACCAGAGGACGTGCTGTCGGATGACGACATGGCCGAGGCGTGGGATAAATTCATGCCCGAGTTAGTGGCCGCGCACAAGGAGAAGGGGGGTGACGGTGCAAAGGAGGATGAGGACTTCTTGGACGTCTTGCTTCGGCTGAGGGAAGAAGGTACCGACGGGCTCCAGTGTTAGCCCACAGGATCACCGGCTCAGGTGAGTCGACCACTCACCAGTCTTGCCGACCACGGCTGAGCACGACAGACGTTGTCCGACCACAGACTATGGTCAGAGGTAGAAGAAGAGAGGGAGAACAAAGCATACACACAGTACAAGCACCAGCGGTGGCCAGAGCTCTGTATGGGAGATGTCAAATCTGAACTCACTTTGTTGAGTTGCAGTGGCAAACTATATATACAACTCTACTCATCTAGTCCTAGTACAGCTGCCCTGCTGCAATAGTGACTAGATAACACAGCAGGACTGACCTCTGCGCCTGTCCCTGCCGTGGCTATAGAGAGGCAGGTGAGCCATTCGGCGCCTGCCCCTGCCCCTACCCCTGCAGCGGTTACAGTACCACAGCATGGAGCCTTTTCGGCGTCGCCTTCCCTTGCTGTGTGTTCACGCAAGGAAGCAGTAGATTATCTAACAATTCTTCCCCTAATCCTACTGCTATCCCTTGTATCCCCTCCATGCCGATCATCTCCTTCAGCTCCGTGAGTCGAAGATGTCCGAGAGGCTTGGTGAGGACGTCCGCAAGTTGTCGACCAGTTTCGACGAACTCGATGACGATCTGCCCTTCATCGACACAGTCCCTGAGAAAGTGGAACTTCACGTCGATGTGTTTGCTCCAGTCGTGGAGAACCGGATTCTTCGCAAGGGCGATGGTGGGCTGGTTGTCCACCATCAATGATGGTGAGTGAGCTTCCACACTAGTCAGCTCGCCCAGTAGCCAGCGCAGCCACACAACTTGGCACGCCGCTGTGGTCGCCGCTATATACTCTGCCTCGCACGTAGACAGCGCCACCACCTTTTGTTTCAGTGACAGCCATGAAATTGGAGCCGACCCGAGGAAGATGAGCACGCTAGAGGTGCTCCATCGTTCGTCGATGTCCCCCGCCATGTCTGCATCACTGAACACGGTGAGTTGCAGCCTACTCCCGCTGGTCTTGGGGAAGATGATCCCCTGATCCACCGTTCCCTTGACGTAGCGTAGTAGCCAATTTATCATAGCCTAGTGATCCTCTCTGGGATCCTCCATGAAGCGACTGACGTAGCCCACGACGAACGCAATGTCCGGCCTCATGTGGACTAGGTAGCGCAGACCACCGACGATGCTCTGGTAGAGTGTTGCATCTACCTTCGCCGCGGTGCTGGCCTTCGTCAGCTTCAGCTGCTCCTCCATCGGAGTCACGCATGGCTTGCACTCAGCCATGCCGCTCCGCTCTAATAGCTTCGAGGCATACGCGCTCTAACCGAGCGTGAGTTCCTCCTTCCCCTGTCTCACCTTGATGCCGAGGTAGTAGGAGAGTGCTCCGAGATCGCTCATTCAAAAATGAGCCATCATCTCGCGCTTGAAGCTATCGATGTCCTTCGTACACGCGCTGGTGATGATCAAGTCATCCACATACACGCCGACGATGAGCTCTTCCTTCCCCCGTCACCGCGTGTAGAGCGCGTGCTCGGTTGCGCACCTCGTAAACCCAAGCTCGGCCAGCGTGGCATCAAGCTTGGCGTTCCACGCTCGTGGGGCCTACCGCAGCCCATAGAGCGCCTTGTGCAGTCAGAGCACCCTATGCTTCGCTCCCTTGAAGGCGAAACCTGGAGGTTGCCTGACGAAGACCGTCTCTGCCAGCTCGCCGTTGAGGAAGGCCGATTTAACGTCCAAGTGATGGACGCGCCAGTCCTTTGCTGCTACCAAGGCTAGTAGCAAACGGACAGACTCCATGCACGCTACTGGCACAAAGACTGCCTCGAAGTCGACGCCCTCGCGCTGGACAAAGCCTTGGGCAACGAGGCGCGCCGACAATGGCGCCGAGCTCGTCTCGCTTGGCCTTCTACACCCACTTCAGGCTGATCGGACGACATCCTAGAGGTGGATCGATGAGCTCCCATGTCTCGGTTTCCTCGATCACCTTCATCTCCTCCAGCATGGCCCGTCGCTAGTTTCCATCGTGCTCCGCCAGCGCGAACGTGGGTGGTTCCTCTGCACTAACGAGCAGCAGCTCTTGGTTATTGAGCAGTTGACCAGCCAAGCCTGAGGGCCCTATGCCGCCGCCGATATCATCCAGCCTATGGAACCGCACCTCCTCACCTTCATGGAAGGCATCCACGAACTTAGTGATGTCACTTGGAGGTGAGGCGAACTCGATCGGCATCGATGGAGTTCCATGTTCTACCGGAGTGCTCGGCACCCTAGTTGCAGTGCTCGGCACTACTCTTAGACAGCTCGTCATAACTCTTGCAGTGCTTGGCACCACTGTAGGAGTGCTGAGCCTCAGTCTTGGAGTGGTCGGCACCACTGCAAGACCTCTTGGCTCTGCTACGGGAGTGCTCGGCACCCGTCCTGGAGTGGTCGCCACCACTAGCAGAACCTCCCGGCACCACTCCTGGTGTGCTCGGCATCCCTCCAGGAGTGCTCGGCAGTCCTCCTGGAGTGCTCGGCATCCCTCCCAAAGTGCTCGACACCCCACAGGAGTGCTCGGCTCTGTTGCTGGAGTGCTTGGCACCCCTCCCGGAGTGCTCGGCACCTCTTTCCCGGCGTCTCCACCACCGTGGATGACCAAGTGCTCGACGACGAAGGTGCTGGTGAAGCCGCCACTTCCCCAAGTCTCGGACTGTTTTAGTCCCAAGCCGCCTTCTCGTCGAACACGATGTTGCGCGAGACAAGTACATTGTCTCCATGTGGGTCGTAGAGCCAGTACGCCTTGGTACCCTCTCGCGTAGCCTAGGAACACCATCGGTGTGCCCCTGTCCTCCAGCTTGGTGAGGACTGGCTTCGTCTTCCTGACGTGGCCGATGCAGCCGAATGTCCGGAGGAAGGACACGCTCGTCTTGCGTCCATGCTAAGCCTCGAACGGCGTCTTGCCCTTTAGGGCCTTGGTGGGAGCACGGTTGAGGATGAACACCGCCGTGGTCACCGCCTCCACCCAGAACCTTGTCGGCATGCCTTTGGCCTTCATCATAGATCGGGCCATGGCGACCACCATCTGGTTCCGTCGCTCCACCATGCCATTCTATTGTGGCGAGTACGGCGCGGTGTGGTGTCGCACCACACCCTGATCCACGCAGTACGTAGCGAACTCCACCGAAGTGAATTCGCCGCCGCGATCAGTCCTCAACATGCGGAGCTTCTTGCCGCTCTCGGCCTCCGCTGCTTCGTCCTTGCTCGTCAGGAGTTACAGCCACATGTAGCGACTGCAATCGTCCACGAGCAGGAGGAAGTACCACCGACCACCATTTGTGGCTGGTGTGATCGGCCCGTAGAGGTCGTCGTGGACGAGCTCGAGAGCGTCCTCCGCGCGATACTTGGCCGCCTTTGGGAATGGTAGCCTCCTCTGCTTTTCGGCCAGGCAGCTGTCACACATCTCGCCTCCATGCTCGATGTGGGGTAGCCCTCGGACCATCTTCTCCAGCCGACCAAGCGTGTCGAAGCTGAGATGTTCGAACCGAGCATGCCACAGCCATGGTTCCTCGGTGTGCCTTGCCGCTAGGCATACCGGCTGCTCTACCTTCAGGTCGAGCAGGTACAATCGGTTTTAGGACCTCTTCACCTTGGCGAGAAGTCGTTGCTCCCGGTCTCTGATCCTGAGGACTCCGTCCTTGATCAGTAGCTCGCTACCGCGCTCATCCAGCTGACCAATGCTGATAATGCTTGAACGCAGCTGTGGGATGTAATATACATCCATTAGCGCGCGGTGCTCCCCGTTCTTGCACCTGAAGATGATGGTGTCGTGTCCTTGGATTGCCACCCTTGAGCCATCACCAAACTTCACCATACCGGTAACATCGTCGTCGAGCTCGAAGAAGGCTGCCTTGGAGCCCATCATGTGGTTGCTGGCGCTAGAGTCCATGTACCACCGCAGCTCCTAGTCGGCGCCCACACGTCCGAGGTGGACTTGGGCGTGCGGTTCGTCGAGGTTGACAGCCTTCAGGGCCTTCCCAAATCCTTCCACCGTCGTCACCTCTTCCTTCTCCTCAGCCTCGACGTCGTGTAGTGCACAGAACGTCGTCATCAGGATAGTGGCCTCATCATCATCATCAGCTTGCACCAGATGAGCCTTAGCCTTTTTCTCCTGCTTACGATTTGGGCACTCCCGTGGTTAATGGCCCGTCTTTCCGCAGCGCCGACAGGCGTTGGGGTCGACATGCTTCTTCTTTTCCAAAGAAGCCTTGCCGCGGCGCTTGCCATTGCCACCACGGCTGGAGGAGGATGCCCCGGAGTTCCTCCGAGCAGCCCACTCCTCCTCTATCAGCAGCAGTTTGCCGTTGTCCTTTGTTGCTGTCGCCTGCTCCAAGCGCTCGTCCACCGCCCACAAATGGCCTGTCACATCCTCTATGGTGAGGGTGGACAAGTCCAGCATCGTCTCTATGGAGAGAGCGATCTGAATGTATTTTGCTGGCACGGAGTGGAGGTACTTGGAGACCGCCTCCTCTTTGTCGATGGTGACACCGTGGCTCTTCAGCTTGCTGATGAGCGTCTGTAGGCGGAGGAAGAAATCTTCCACCGTTTCACCATCCTTGAACTTGAGGTTAGCGTACTCCTGCTTCAGAAGCTGGGCCGTCGCCTTCTTTGCACGGTCGGAACCGACGCGCATCGCCGCAATAGCCTCCCACGCCTTCTTAGCAGAGCTCTTCGCCCCCAACGGCTCCCTATAGTCCGCCGGTACAGCAGCGAGGATAGCCTCCAACGCTGACATGTCATCTTTCTCATTTTTGGTGCCCTTGTCAATAACATTCTAGAGCCGTCGGGTTCTGAGCTTGACCTTCATGGTCACCGACCACTCTCCATAGTTGGTGCGAGTCAGCGTCGGGCAACTGGTGCCGCTGACCTCCCGCATCGTGCGAACAACGACATCCTGTCGTGGCTGGGCAGCCACAGCAGTGCCACTGTTGTCGCCCATCTCAGAACCGTACGTCATCGCCAGCGGTTAGTCCAGCGACGGCGCTTGTACGGCTCTGATACCACTTGTGAGCCCACGGAATCACCGGCTCAGGTGAGTCGACCACTCACCAGTCTTACCGACCACGGCCGAGCACGATAGACGTTGTCCGACCACACACTATGGTCAGAGATAGAAGAAGAGAGGGAGAACAGAGCATACACACCGTACAAACACCAGCGTTGTCCGGAGCTCTGTATGGGAAGATGACAAATCTGAATTCTCTTTGTTGAGTTGCAGTGATAAACTATATATACAGCTCTACTCATCTAGTCTAGTACAGCTGCCCTGCTACAACAGTGACTAGATAACACAGCAGGACTGACCTCTGCGTCTGTCCCTACCGTGGCTATAGAGAGGCAGGTGAACTCTTCGACATCTGCCCCTGCAGCGACTATAATACCACATCATGAAGCTTTTTCAGCGTCGTCTTCTCGTGTGTTCACGGTAGATTATCTCAACATCCAGCTCACAGACGATCGCATCAAAGCTATCACCAAGGTTAGTTTTATTTTCAAGAAAAAATTATTAGCAATGTTAATTGGTCCTCTCATCCGTGACCGTGCTCGATTCTTGCGTCTGCAGGACATGATAGCCGCCGCAACTGAAACATCAACTCAAACGCTGGAATGGACCATGGCTGAACTCATCGCCAACCCGCGGGTGATGAGCAAGCTCCAGGACGAGATAGCGCGAGTCGTCAGCGCCGATCAGACGACCAATGCTGAACCAGATCTGAACAAAATGGAGTACCTCAAAGCAGTGTTCAAAGAGGTGCTTCGGCTCCACCCGCCAGTGCCGCTCCTCGTCCCGCACGAATCAACAACGCCAGCGGTCGTGCAGGCTACGAGATCCCGGCCAAGACGGCGCTCTTCGTCAACGTGTGGGCCATCGGGCGGGACCCCGCTGCGTGGGACACACCGGACGAGTTCCGCCCGGAGCGATTCATGGGCGGCAGTCCCCCGGTGGACTTCAGAGGGACCGACTACCAGTTCATCCCGTTCGGCGCCGGCCGGAGGATCTGCCCCGGCATCAACTTCGCGCTGCCGGTCTTGGAGCTCGCGCTCGTCAGCCTCCTGCGTCACTTCGAATGGGAGCTCCCCGACGGCATGCGCCCGGCGGACCTCGACATGGGTGAGGCGCCGGGGCTGACGACGCCGCGGCAGGTTCCCCTTGTCCTAGTCCCCAATTGCAAGACGCTCGTTCAGGCAGTACTGCAGTAGCACAAGGGATTTCATGTGCCGCCATGGTTACCGAGGTTCCATTTCTCTTTCTGTAGAATGCACACCAAGATCCCTGTGTCCTCTTTGAACATCTGAATAATGCTTTGCTTTCGTTTCTGAAAACGGACAGATGAAATGAACTGCGATTCCATGTCGTGAATGAAGTCTGAACAGCAGCGTGCATGCGTGAGTGCTGGTGCGCATCATTGTTCAGAAGAAACCTCAAACTTTTTTACCAACAAATGAAGCTGCTGCAGAGTTAGCAATGCAAAAGTAAACCAGAATAGGACTGGAGAGCAATGAACTCAAACCTCCAGAAAACCATATACGGATTAATCAAAATTAAACATGAGCCACGGTCAAGGATAATCGCATAACATGTTCAGAGGAAAACCATAGGGGGGGGGGAGGGGTGGTCCCAAAGGAAGTATATATTAGTCTAGAAGCAGGAACTGGTGACAAGCTTCACGGTACCGCCTACTGATGCATACATAAACCACAATACAGCTCCATCTGTCCATCAGTAACTAAACCTAGTAAAAAGAATTGCTTGAAGTTCCCCACAAAAGTGTCACACGATATCTTGAACCCTGCATCAAAGAGGCAACTAAATGAGCCACTGCCAGCAGCACAGATCATACAGGGTACACGAGGAAAGCAGCATACACAGAAGATTAGCAAGGAGACCTTTTTTCTAGTCGAAGTACTCATCATCGGGTGACTCCACGTTCCTGGTGCCTGTAAAGACGCAAGTAAATCAGTGTACAAAAAAGAGATCAGATGAAAACAAGGAGACGCAAGAGCACAGGTCGTACCAGCTGGTGTGAGCCAATCTTGAGTACAAACAAGCATTTCAATGTGGCTCTCACCAGCCAACTCACACATTGCGAGTCCTGCAGTTCTTGTCGCTACCCTGCTGTCAGTACTGCACGGTAGTGCCAGTATATCGCGTGCCATCTGAGAAATTGTAGGGTAGATCAGGCTATGTTCCTTCCACCACTGGAGAACACTGGGCTTGCATGAAGCAGGATGACCTGGACGAGTCTCTTGCAGGTACTGGCCAAGCTCAGTCATCGGTCGGTCACAACATCGATGCTCAGAGTCATGATAATAGTAATACGGCTTAGAGTCATGATAATACTTAGACAGGGTATCTGCATCCTCAACAATTCCCTTGCCAGTTTTTGACCCGGTAGTGCAGTTAGGATCATCCACCTGATCTGCGTATTCATTGAAGAGGTTGACAAATGTATCACGCGCTTCATGCATATAGTCATGTTTTCCATTCTCTTTAACAAAAAGCTTGATGCATTTCAGACTGTATTTAGGATCCATTACCATAGGCATACAGAAATGTAAGAAACAGAATTTCCAGCATTCCTTGAACTTCTGTTTTATCTTCTCCACCACTTTGAAAATTGCTTTATCAGTCCTATATCGACTGCTGGAATGAGCCTTACTATACACATTTTTCAAAGTGTCAAAGAGATCAGATGGACTAGGAAAGTTTGGCATCCAGTTAATATATTCATGAAAATGTTCCAAAATCTCAGAAATCTCACTTGCTGTACTCCAGTCCTCTGGTGATGCTGCATATCTGATGTTGGGATACTGCACTGCTGAACAGTTGGAAGCCTTTGCATACTTGGGGCACTTCGCTGATTTCTCCATGATTTTGTTAAGTTCATCCAGTGCCACATGGATAACCTGATCAAGTAAATGAGTTGCAGAGCGTACTACAAACAAGTTCCGGTTTGCGTTGACTTTGTTCCATTTCTGCAGACTGGTTTTGATATTTGAAGCCACTGAATCATCAATGAAAACATCATCCACTATAATGCTGAAAACCTTGTTATGAAGATCCCATTCTCTAATAGCTCCCACTATGATATCACTGTATTGTTTTGCATCGCAAGAGGGGTCCATGGGAGAAAATGTGATGATCTTTTGCTGCTTCTCCCATTCATCATCGATGTAGTGAACAGTCAAGCACAAGAAGGCCAAGTGTGGATCGTAATGCCACATATAAGCACTCAAGGAAACCCGACTGCGTAAAGCAGCTAACTTCTCCTTTAGCTTGGACTTTTCTTGCTGAAACAAGTCACAGATGTTCCCTATGAAGTCAGAGTGAGATGGCATATTGACCATAGGATTCAAGCAAGTAGCTACCTTTCTGAATCCATCTTGCTCCATCATCCTTGGTAGGTGCCCGTGTATGGCCAATATCCTGATAAGTTCTTCAGGAGAATAGTTCTGATCGACCTTCTGGTTCTTCTGACTGCAATCATTAGGAAAGTCCTGCTCAGGCAATGCAATTTCCCCACGAGACTGGTTCTTATGCTGGTCAGTGGAAAGCTCAGGTGCTGCAAGTACTTCATGAGAGCCATTCTGATCAACTTCCTGATTTTTGTTATTCTTGTTGGTGTTTGCGTCAGAGAAGGCAAGTTCCTGCACAGGGACTGCGTCTGCTGCACCTGTGCATTTGTTTTGGCGGGATAGCAGGAATGGCAGCTTCTTCTGGTTTGGGTCAGAGCTGTCGGCTGGTGTGCTCTTCTTTGTAGATGGCAAGGGTCTACCCACCTGCTGCTTTAGCCTCTTCTGAGTCCTAGGGCTGCACTTGGCCTGGTGATTGCGCAGTCCGGTTGTGCCATTGGTGCTGTTGTAGTTGAAGACACGGTGGCAGTGCATGCATTCAGCCTGCACAACCTTTCTATCAACGAAGGTGGGTATGAAGTCTTCCCAGACCTTTGACCGGAGCCTTTTACTCGGCCTTGTCCCAGAGAACAGTGGGCTGGGGATGCTGCCAGTGCTCTCTTCTCCTTCACCTATGTCATTGTTGGCACAGTCCACCACGTCTTCCACGCCTGGGCACCAAGAGACACAAGTTGTGAATATGGACAAACATGAGAATATTTCATGTCTACATTGTCCAAGTGCAATTACGAAAGCTTTTTAAGTTAACTGAACAGAGTCTTTTAATACAGATCTCAGTTCCATAGCCTGAAAGAAACTTGTTCCATATTCAGGCGCCTGAATTTTCAGGCGATCTCACACAAACAACTAGTACAATTAAAAGGACAATTCATAATTTTCTTTTCTTCCTAAACAATGACAAAATTACCTATTGCCTGAACAATAACAAAAAAATCAGACACTGTAGGAGAAGTGCTGAAAGAAACGTGTTCTATAGCCTGAACAGAGAGAGAGAGAGAGAGAGAGATAAAGAGAGATGTAGTTCTGTACCATTGTCTTCTTCACCGATGTAGTTGGGGGAAACATCACAATCTTGACCCATACCTACAAAAAGATAAGGCTAAATCATCCACTCTGGTTCGCACATCTGATTTCCGAAATAAGCGATCAAACGAATCAACCAACAACAACAAAAAATGTACCGCGACGAACGATTGCACGAGTAGCAGTGCATATACCAGAAACCATCAAGAACTTGGCAAAGGACACACCAACCTTTACAATCCCACGGGACGAGAGAAGGATCACTGGATCTAGGTTATCGGAATCAGGGGAGATAGAGAGGAGAGAGGGGAGCAGGGCATTCGTAACTGACCCGGAAGAGACGAGGTCGCAGCCGCTGCACTGCAATGTAGCACTACCAGGAAATCCGCCGACGTCAGGGGAAATCGGTACTCTGGGGTAGTGGAGGGAAGTGGAAAGCATTTTCCCGCCGCTTTTCCCCGCCTCAGCCCCTGGATCGGTGCGCCAACTCGCAGGGCTGGATAGCGGATAGCATGGTCCACGGCCCACTCCGGCGAGACTCTCACATGATGTGCTGGAAAGTGGATAGCACAGCCCAGGGCCCGTTCGCTATGTCCTTTTCCATTTTAGTCGCTATTCATGGCCCAAAAAAATCGTTTACCTAAATGAACTGACGGTTCATAGAGTTCTTCAGATGCGACATTTAGAATCGGTAATATTCATAAATAGTGTTATATATACTATTGAATTAATTAGGAAAGTTCAAGTATTGCAAACTGTTTCATCAAAATAGCTTTTTAACAAACAGCAAGAAAGCTGCCTAAACATCAGAAATATGCAAAAATGACTACCATAAGTACCATTGGTCAGAAACAGTCTGAACTTTCTGTGCGAATACATCAAACCGGTGCAGAAGCCAGAAGGGCTGCAGGGGTTACCATCTAATTAGACCAAACAAGCATCGAAGAGAAAACTCAAAGCTCTAAAAGAACCATACAGCCATACAGGTAACAACTAGCAAGTGAGCATAAGATATTAAGACATCAGAATATACTGGAGTACTACTTATCAAGTAAAAGCATTTAAGCAGAGAGAGTGCCCATAGGACAAGTATCTGAAACTAGAGGTAGAAACTGTTGACAATCTCCTCTACTCACACACGCAAAAGATTCATTACAACTCCATCAGTAACTTAATCTAGTATCCAGAAATTGGCGCTAACACCATCTGAAGTGCCTCGCAGCTCGCAGCTTTCCATCTTCGAATCCTGCATCGTCAAGGTAACTAAATCAGCCGTTGCTAGTCACATCAATTACAGGGAGGTACATTAGAAAAGCGAGGCTTACATGGAATATTAGATTCAGGAATGGTAAAATATTCAGTTTTGAAGATTAACGGTTGAGTCCACCCTTGTAGTACCTATAAAGACATGCAGGTTTCAGTTATTAAAGACTGATTACATATAATAAGATACAAAAAAAAGGGAGCAAGAGCACAGGCTATACCAGCTGGTGCAAGCCAGTCCTGAATACAGACAACTTTCTCAACCCCGCTACCATAAACTGGCTCAGACAAGAATAGTCTCGCAGTTCTTATTGCTGCCTTGCAGTCAGTACAGCATGGTAGTGCCAATATATCACGTGCCATCCGACCAATTGAAGGATAGGTCAGGCTGTTTTCTTTCCACCATTGTAGAACACTGAACTTACCTGTTGGATGTTGTGCCTCTTGCAAGTAATGATCAAGTTCAGTCAATGGTCGCTGACGATACGGATATTCAGTGTGTAGATATAACTCATGCAGAATATCTCTACCAATGAACTTTCCCATCTCAATTTTAGACCAAGAAGTGCAGTCAGGTTCTTGGTCCTGGTTTGAATATTCACCATAGAGGTTAAGCAATGTATCATGCACTTCGCAAATATAATCATCTATGTCACTGTCCACAGTATACATACTCTCTATAGTGAACGGTTGTATGCGTGCCTTGATGTGTTCCAGACGGTATTTAGGATCCATGACCATAGGCATACAAAAATGCAAGAAACAGACTTTCCAGCATTTATTGAACTTCTTTTCCATATTCCACCTCATACTGGAAATTCTCTCCTCCTTCTCACGTAAGTAGATTTCTGTGTGTGTCTTGAACCTATCAATGTCCCAACAATTGCGAAGCACCTTTTCCTTCACATTCCACACCTTATCAAACAGATTATATGGTCTAGGAAATTTGTGGACCAAGACCTTGTATCTATGAAAGTCTTGCAAGTATTTACAAATTTTCTGTGCTTTTGTCCAAGCATCCACTGATGCATATCTATACTTGGGATGATATGCTGATGAAGGGGTGGGATAAATCCTGGAACACTCTGTGGAATTCTCCATGATTGTGTCAAGTTCATCCAGCCCTACCTGAATAATCTCATCAAGTAAATGAGTTGCATAACGTGCCACAAACAAGCTCCGTTTTGCAGCACTTTTGTTCCTTTTCTGAAGACTGGTTTTGACAGTTGAAGCCACTGAATCATCAATGAACGTGTCATCCAGTATAATGCTGAAAACCTTGTCATCAAGACCCCATTCTCCAATAGCTCGCAATATGGTATTACTTAACTCTTCTGCAGAGGGACGCACATCGCAAAATTTGATGATCTTTTTCTGCTTCTTCCATTCATCATCGATATAGTGAACAGTCAAGCACAAGAATAAACGTCGTGGATCGTAGAGCCACGTGTCTGCACTCAAGCAAACTTGACATGGTAAAGCTGCTAACTTCTCCTTCAGCTTGGTCTTTTCTTGCTCAAACAAGTTAAAGGTCTTCCTCATCAGGTCGATGCGGGATGGAATCTTGACCGCAGGATTCAAGTGAGCAACAAGCTTCCAAAAGCCGTCTTGCTCCACCATACTTGTTGCGTGACCGTCCATGGCTAATTTCCTGACGAGTTCTTCATAAGAAATGTTCTGATCAGTCCCTTGATTCTTCTTATTCGGATCAGTGGAAATACCTGGCAGAGCTATACCCATCTGCTTAGGTGCTGCAGGTTCCTCATGAGACCCATTCTGAATAGCCTCCTGATTCTTCCTATTTGTGTCTGTGGGAGTGTCAAGCAAGGCAAGATCCTGCCCGGCCATTGCATCTGTTGTGCCTGAGCCTTTCCTGAGGCTGGATTGCTGGATTGGGAGCTTCTTCTGTTTTGGATCAAAATTGGCTGCTGCTGTGCTCTTCTGGATAGATGGCAGAGATGTATGTTCATGCAGCTTTTGCCTCTTCTGAATTTGAATCCCAGGGCTGCACTTGGCCTGGTGATTCCAAAGGCCAGAGGTGCCGCAACAGTTGAAGATCCGGTGGCAGTGCATGCATTCAGCATGCGCCAGCTTCCCGTCGACAAAGGAGGGTATGAAGTCATCCCACACCTTGGAAGTGAGTCTTTTCTTAGGCTTTGTACCCAAGAACAGTGGACTAGGGATGCTGTCAGTGCTCTTTTCTGGTTCATCTATGGCTTTTTTGGCATTGCCAACTGCATATTCCACACCTAGGCATAAAAAATAAAGTATTTCAATATGAAACAGGTTGATGTAAGTTCTGCTGCAAATCAAACACTGTCCTAATTTAACTTAACATGCATTTTTCCGTATACAATGAGATGGGTTAATTGAACAGAATTTAAGCTGAGAAGTAAACTGAAAAGGCACGGCTGGACATGAAGCAACTTGAGCCCAGATACATTGCTAATCAAACATTGTCCTAGTACAATTGAACAAACTTTCATGCGCGAGGTTAGAACAGAGCGACTTTTTCATACAGGAAAAATCAAACAAATGGATTAATCAACAACTCGGCAGTGTTGTATATGTAAAACACTACTGAACAACCAAGAAAAGAAGTCTAATAACATTTGAGGGATAAACATGAAGTATCATTCACTGTCAGATAAATGCTAGTACATAGCAGCATGTAACGTCTAGCTAAATGAGTCGTCCTTGCCCCTGGATGTTGTTGCTCACCAGTTATTTCCCTCCAAATCAATCGAAAAGGGACTGTGCCCAGGTCGGAAAAGTAAAAAATGAGGACCATCATATTACACATCAACCACCTCGACCAGCCTCAAAAGGAACTTACCATCCA
Source organism: Miscanthus lutarioriparius (assembly GCA_904845875.1). NCBI lineage: Eukaryota > Viridiplantae > Streptophyta > Magnoliopsida > Poales > Poaceae > Miscanthus > Miscanthus lutarioriparius. The sequence goes on along the minus strand of CAJGYO010000004.1, from coordinate 45,748,540 downwards.
CCATCCTCTCGTCTCCGCTGCTGCCGCAGTCGGGATTGGGACTGTCACACTCTTGGGTTAAACCTACACACCAGACAAACCAAATAATCTTATCCATCTGGTTTCTGAGTCGATTTTCCGAGATAATGACCAACCGAATGGACCAGAAACAAAGTATGCAAAGGAAACCAGGTAGCGATGCATTTTGTGCCAAAGATCATCAAGAAATAGTGAGAAGCGCATTACGATCTTAACCTTTTACAGCTCCACGGCGCGCGCGAGAGAGGGAAGGATCAACCGGACGAGATGGGTGTGCAGAGCTGGGGTCCCGGACTCCGTGCGGGCTGGGGAGCTCTCTAAATCGGGGGAGATGGAGCGGGAGACGTGGCAGCGTCCTTGCCTCCGCGGCGGCGCGCGGAAGACACGAGACGCCAGTGGAGGGAATAGGAATGGCCTTTCGCGCTGCTTTTTCACTCCTCCCGCCAAGGCCTTGGAGGCATTTCGTCATGGCCTACTTTTTTTTTCATATAGACCAAGCGGTAACCTGGTCTGAAGCATGAGATTAATCAGCCCAGCCCAGCAGCTTAATGACGGTGCAGCATCCTAAAGCGCGGCCCATGTTACGACCCGTCATAGCTGCACTAGCGGGGGGAAAAACATGCGACTACAAGAGCAAACTATATATGCTTGTTGGCAATAGAGATTCTGGTAAAAAAGTGCACGTCAAAATTTTCTTTAATTGGATATCTAATAGTCATTATCTATTCTGGATTTCTCGCCATCAGCTAAAGATGGAGAGAGAGACTGACTCCCTGGAGCTCTCACAAGATATACAAAAGTTGTCGGAGAGTGGAAGGATATAGAAAACAATTTTTATTCAAACGACTCTATAAATGATTGATGAATAGGACTTCTTATGACTAAGTTCTCAAGCAATCGAACGACCTTAGTCGCGAGGGGGGACGGGGTAAACGACAGTGGCGCACGTTGCTTTAAGGCTAGGTAAAAGATAAGGATAAAGTAAAAGGTAGCTAGGTAAAAGAGTAGGCGTAGCTAGTGAGAGAGGAATAATGAGTAAAAGAGTCCTATGTTACTTCTACTATCAAGCGCAACTAATCTATAAATTATAGCAACTTAGTTAAACCAAGAAATAGAGGGATTCGATAGCACTTCGGGACACAACCCAACCTAATCAAACCAAAGGATTAATTAGAACAGGTATACAATGAGCCTTACGATTTAAGAACTAGACCTGTCGTGGTGGACTATAGAGGATGGACAGGGTTGTCACCACCTGCCACACCTGTTACCACCATAAACTATCCGAAGGCCTAAGCATTATGCTTAATTTATAAGCTGACTACTCCAGTTCGAACTCCGATGAAATGAGACCAGAGCACTATAAAAAAAGCATTGAAATACGTACAAGATATAACCACACTAAACAAGGTAGTTAACTAGGGTACTAAACTTATAACAAAGCTTCAAGTATACTAAACAAGTAAGTAAGCTTGAATGAAGTACTTGAGTAAAGTAGAAGTATATATTCCAAATAAGGAAAGTCTTACAAAGGAGAAAAGATACAAGAGCTATACCAAGCTCCGAAGACTTCTTTGAGACTCTGAGCAGAGCACTACTCTAACTCCATCTCCCACTATAGCCTAATTATTATATAAAAGGTCCTTGTTTGGTTTGGTAATTGAGTGACAATCTAGGTGGACTAATATGTGTTTATGTGAGATACATAGGTGATTAGTCCACAGATACACTAGTGTGAGCAACACATGCCATGGGGGTGGAAATGGCTTGGATTTGTTGCGATGCTCACACATGTGATGAAGGAACTCATTGCACATGAGACATGACATGGAGTCATGTGACTAGGTGGAGAAGATCAAGATGAGACTTAGCTTGATGGACCGGTTGCAAGCGTGAAGGGTGAGTCAGAGGCTTTAAAGCGACAAACCGTGTGGCGGGGAAGCTTGAGTAAAGACTTGGCGCCAATAGATCGAGGCAACGATGAAGAGCAACTGAGGTCAAGATCGATGAACCAATAATGTCACATGATGATATGAAGTGGATCATATCATTTGTTGATTAAGGTTGGTGCATGTGTTGCATCAACATTGGAGGAGATGAAATGGAATGCGCAAAGCAAAAGTATATTTGTAGGGCATTTTATTTCACCGGTCAAAGGTTGTGTAGAGAAGTGCATGACCAGATTTAGGATAGATGGTCGTATTATCAAGGGGGCAAACTTGTTTGCATATCGATCATGTAGTGCCACTCGAGTGATCTAACTTTGCATGCGTTGCTAGGATCGAGTGGCGTGGTAAAAAGAGTGCTAACCCTTGAAAATGCTTTGAAAAATGCTAACACACATGCACATATGTTAGGACATGATGGTGTTAGCACATGGAAAAGGGTGTTGAAGTTGAGCTTGAAAATATGAAAAACAAGCTCAGGACCCTGGTTGGCAGAGCTCGGGACTCTAGCTCAGGACTCAGTCCAGAGCATAAGACTCACCACTGAGCTCGGTCTGGAGGCTTTTCAACTGGGTTTTTGAGTAACAGCTAGTTTGGCCTTGTGGGCTATAAATAGTGGTGGTGCTCGGCCATGCCTGAGGTTGAGCACCTTGGGGATGTGTTGCCTTTGTGTGTGCTTAACTTTAAGCCCTCTAACTCACTTGTGATCGATACGATTCATCTCCGATAGTGAGCGAGCGATTATAGTGCGTTGCATTGAGAGATTGTATCAAGTGACACTAGGTGATCGAGTTGTAAACCGGTGGTGCTTGTTACTCTTGGAGGTTGCCACCTCCTAGATGGCTTGGTGACGTGTCTCCGTCGTAAAGCCCGCAAGAAGATTGTGCAGTGCTCCAGAGAAGTGATTGTAAGGGGTGTTGTGCTCACCCCGCAGGAGCCGCAAAGAGCAACTCTAGTAGAGCAAGACGTGAAGGGTGACAAGTATTCCGGGCGTGTCAAAGTGCTTGAACTTGTGGTAAGCAATCCACGTGGGAGAGTGTGACTTACGGGTCACCACTAACAAAAGGACCGACGACAACCTTGCAGCTTGTCTCACTGGGGATTAAGTGGTTGGCAAACCACCGAACCTCGGGATAAAAATCACCGTGTCATCATTTTCTCGTTGGTTTGCAATCTCCAAACACAAGCTTGTATTTATTCATTCATATAATGTGCTTGTGTTGTTGCTCTAGTGTAGCTAGTTTGCTTTTGTAGCATATTAGTTGCTCTCTTGCGTAACTAGTTGGCTTGAGTAGCCTTGCTAGTTACAATGCTTAGTTGTGTAGCTAAATAATTTGAGCTCTCTAATTTGGCTTGAGTAGTCTTATTATTGAGCATTGCTAGTGAGCTTAGGCTTTGTGCTTTTGCATAGTAGCATGTGTAGGAGCTCCGATCCCCGGTTGCTTGAGTACTAGTTGTATAGGTTTGTGTGACCCTGTTAACTTGAATTGTTTAATTAAGATCTACCTAGTCTGGCACCTTAGTTGCTTAATTAGAATCTTTAATTTGTAAGGTGTTTGAGAACTTAGATACAGGGGTGTAGTTTTGGCTAGACCAAAAGTTTTAATTCCACATTTATTTTGGTTAGCTGGTGCGATTAATTTTTAGAAAGGACTATTCACTCCTCCTCCATTCCGCCATCTCAACCCTACACTATAGAAGTATACTACACTAAGGGTTCATTTGGTTGAGTTGTGGCTTCTGAAAAGTAGCCATGAGCTGTGGGCTCTAGAAAAGATATTGTGGGGTGCAGGCTATGAGAAAGCCGACAACCGTTTGGTTGTGCGGTTGTAGCTTTTGGAAAAACTATTGAGCGAACCCCACGTGTCATCCCCACTCAACTCTCCCCCCTTCACTGACGCCTCTTCCCTCTTCTTTCGTCCAGTCCATGCATGGGGAGGAGGCATCGAGAGCCGTGCCAGGGAGGAGCCGCCGACCTGGGTGCACTAGCCTATGGCCATCGACCCTACAGCCGTGGGAGGGTTGGATCGAGGTATTCGGTCTTGGAGGAGGGGCCGCGGCCAGCGATGGAGTGCTGCGGCTAGGGAGGAAGAGGATGACCGGGAATCGGTTCTCGTGCTTGGATGCAACCGGAGATGGATGCACAATCAATAAGAGGATGCACAGTCAGTAACCAACCATCTAGATGGTTTGTTGCAAACAATGGTGATTTGGATCTCGTGTAGCCTGATTAGCAAGTTTGGGATATGGATTTGTAGTTTAAAAGTTAGGGACCTATATGGTGCCACCATGCAAGTTCAGGTATCTCGCGTGGCTCGTTTAGCAAGTTTATTTGTGTAGATATATATATATAACTCTAGATGTTTGGGACCTAAATGGTATTGTCATGCAAGCTTAGATGCTGGACCCAACATGTCAGAGCCACATTAGTGCTGAGTCAACATGTCATGACAGTGTATAGAGCGTGTCTAAACCCATCTAGACTAGAGGCAGAGCCCAAGACAACTTTAGAGACTAAAAAAATAATGAAAGTTTAGGATCTGAATGATGTCGTCTCCTAAGTACAATGACAACATCATGTAAATTTAGGGACCGTCAATATATGGCTCCGATTGCCCTTTTATGCTCCCTTACTTATTACACAGGAGAAACTACTTATTTTATCAATGCAGTCCCGTGTACATTGTACTGGTATAGAATGGTTACACCAAATCGCGTATATATCTGCCTGTAGTAGAGAAATAAATCTGTATTATTTCTATCACTCTAGACGATCACGCTCGAGTCACTTGTTCGGCGACGGCTTTCTCCCAGACGGCGTAGTCGTTGCCGTGGGCGGCAACCTCAAAACCCGCCGGGATGAGGTGGCCGACGTCGTACCTGGACCCAATCTTCACGATCACCTTGCCGCTGATCTCCGCCACGTAGGAGTCGCCGTCGTGCTCTAGGATGGTGAGCTCGCTCGTCGGCGTGATGCCATTGCGCTTCCGCACCGCCACCAGGGCGGCGATTTCGTCCTTGAACCCCCAGTCGAAGAAATGGTCATAGAACTGCAAGAGGCAGCAACATATCAGTATGAGATGCCTGCCGTGCCGTGTTGATGTCCAATGCGAATAGTATAGGTAGACGACGACTCACAATGCATGGGTTGCCGGGGTGCGTGAGGATGTAGGCGTATCCCTGCATGACCTTGTCGGAGGGGAACGGCCACATGGCCTGCGTGGAGCCGGTGTCGTGGTTGTCGACGAAGGTGACGGCCTTGGCCGGCCACCAGCCGATGACTCCCGGCGCCTTCCCCTGCGGGTCGATGAGCCGCCACAGCTCGCCTTCCACGGCGGCGTTGAGGATGCCCTTGGTGGTGAAGTCGAACACCGTGGCCGGCGACGCCGCCCCGCCCACCTTGTCCACCCAGTCCACCAGCGCCTGCCGGTGCGGGTCCTGATCATACTCCGGCTTGTTGTTCCCGTCGTACGCCATGTTGTTCCATATCTCGGCGACGGCGAAGCTCGGCGCCGTGCCGTCGACGTAGACCTTGGCGACCTCGGCGGAGTAGCCCTTGGCGAAGTCGAGGCGCCAGGCGTCGAAGCCCAGGTCGGACTTGAGCCAGAGCAGCCAGTCGGTGAGCTCCCGCTGGACGCGGTCGTTGAGGTGGTCGATGTCGGGCGCCGCCGCGAAGTCGGCGCCCGTGTCGAGGTTGCCCGTGCCGTCCGAGTAGATGGTGTCGTCGCGGCAGATCATGTGGGGGCCCCAGTCCAGGCGCCCGTCGGGGGTGCCACCCTCGAAGATGCAGTAGATGCCCCGGGCGTCCTTGTAGTCCGCGCACCGGTGGTTGATGACGATGTCCGCCACCACCTGCACGCCCTTGCCGTGGAACGCGGTGATCAGCGACTTGAGCTCCGCTGCCGTCCCGTACTTGGACGCGTCCAGGTCGTACAGACGACCAGGCATGTAACCTGCACCCAATTATACTCTAAATAATACTTGCACGACGTATAAATAAATATATACACGTATATTAGTACTATCCGACGATTCACTTTGTTCTGTACATGTGCACCAGCTAACTGATGTTGACCTGCTGCCTATTTTTCCTCACTGCGTTTATATATGAGGTCATTTTTTAACAAATTTTGCTGGTGAACATGACGCAGAACGTACGAGTACAGCATCAAGCATCATAAGTTTTTGGAATTTCTGATCTGGCACCAATCTGCTCTGCTTGCTAGTATACTAGTATATCCATACGGGTAACTGTAACTACGCCTCGTTTGTCTGATAAACCATGGCTGGAAGTACCGTTAGCTGATTTATTACGAGAGAAAAATACTATTCGTTGGCTGAAAAAGTATGACTTATCTGTATTCCATCACTTTCTTTGACTATCGGTATGACCAGCTAGCTGATTTGTTTTTTAACACGCTTGAATCAGCATGACCAGCTAAAGATAATGGAAAAAAACATGGCTATCAAAGCAGCTCGCGTGGCGTGTCTGCCACTCCATGTCTGCTACTCTGCTGTCAAGAGTCCCATCTCATACCTTTAGCTATTGTCCCAGTCTCATTCCCTACGATTATTTACGAGCAAACGAGAAGGCTGATGGCTATCAAAGCAGCTCGCGTGGCGTGTCTGCCACTCCATGTCTGCTACTCTGCTGTCAAGAGTCCCATCTCATACCTTTAGCTATTGTCCCAGTCTCACCCTCCCTAGTCCCAGACTCCCAGGTCATGTTCAGACAAGAATTGGGGAGGAAGGAAGCTGAAGGGCGCGTTCAGACAGAGATGGCCGGAGACGGACCTTGGGTGGAGACGGAGTGCGACGGCGGCGGGAGCCAGGCGTGCGTGACGCCGGCGGCGGCGATGTCGTCGACCTTCCCCATCAGGAGGTTGTACCACCCGCCGCTCTGCTTCCACGACTCCCAGTTGAACGCCTGCACGATTACGGACTCGATTCTTTCAGTTTCAGACAAGGAAATTCAATTCAACAGCCAAATGTTACCTGCCATGATCGAATCGAATGCGTTGCTTACCTGGAACAGGACCTGGCCCGATGCCAGTCCCAGGAGAAGGAGCAAGGACAGGCAGCAGAGGTGCCTGTTCCCCATTGCCCTCTCTGTTCCTCTTCCTCTTCCCCTCTCTACACTGACTGGTGCCTTGTCGAGGATGGACGAGGAGTAGTGTGGTGAGGTCGCAGCAGGAACACGCCAGATATTTATAGGCAGCAGGAGAGAATTTAACTCGTCAGTAGCTATCAGCTATCTACCGTGTGCCAAGTATGGCAAGGAGTTGCTTGGAGGCAATGGATGGGTACAGAAATCCGTTACGAGTTATCCCGTCCTCGGGAAACACCCAAAGAGGTAGAGCTGGACTCCATCACTCGACTCAACCGCTCAGGAAGAGGATGGCGGTCAAGTCAATGGAGAGAATTGTTGAAGGATGACAGGAAAGGATGTCGCAATCCACCCCAAACAGTGCCTTTTTTGCGTACCTGACCGCAATATGTGCATATGAATCAAACCGAGCTCGTACTACAGTCTACACGTACAACTCAATTGTACAAAGAAGCAGAACATGTTTTATCTAGCGGTAAGTAGTACAAAGTAGGAGTAGAGTATTTCTTTGTTCACCACTGTAGATTTGGCTACAACTATATAAGATTTTTTTTTAAAAAAGGGGCTAAATTTGACTTCTCTAGTATATGGTTTTTTTTTCGCTGAATTATTGCTCCACCAAGCAAGCAAATTCGGTGAGCTGAAACAGACACGATGATTTCATCCAAAGCACGATTTTCACACTTCCTTTTTTTTGCTCATACGGAAGTACTTGAAACTTTGCAAAACGTTGAGTCAAATTGAATAATGCGGTAAGGAAACGGCGGCGATTTGTCCGGATAGATTAGCAAATCCAGTACAAAATCCTGCAGAAAACTACTTGGTAGCAGAAACATGCGTGCTTCTCATAAGGATAACGCAAAAAATAAAAACCAAATAGGCATACGTACAAGATACTCTTGACCTCGTAGAGCCATGGAAAGAATACTTCACACGAAACTGTAATTCCGGTAGGTACCTAGTATGATGATGGAGCTGCACTGCACCTTGGGATGCAGGACAGTGTGCGTGACGCATCGGCGACTCGGCGTGGCGATGTCAATTCAGCGTGCCTGCAAATGTAATGCCAATGTGACAATGGCAGATCACTATTTGCCAATGATCGATAAACTTATCCCCTAATCTAACAGGAATTAAGCTGTAGCAAACTGTACAAAACACACAAGATATCTACAACTGGGCCTTGTTTAGATGCCAAAAATTTGGCAAATGGTGCTCAGAATGGCGTGTTTAGATTGTTATTTGACTACAACTAATTAGTAAAAGATTAAATATTTCATCTAAACCCAATTAGTTTTATTTTTTATTTATATTTAATGCTTCATGCATGCGTCTAAAGATTCGATGTAACGAAAAATCTTGAAAAATTTTACAAAATTTTTTGCAACTAAACTGGACCTAGTAATACATATCACTCCCATGCTATCTGAGTTCACTAGTAGATCGACCTTTACATTCCAGAATGAATGCACAGACAGTTAGGGTGAGTCTCTCGAGGCAGAAACAAAGGCGCTGGCTGGTCAATTGGACATGGAGATTGTAAGCTTGAGAACCACATGTTGTAAAGCGTATGTTGCCAATTGGACGAAGCATCCTGCGCCGGCTGGTTTCAACCGACTGGTCATAGATAGTTTTCGATGATGTTGGACAGGGACGCAAGCAAGAGAAGAAGGATGAGACGGTCCTATCGTCGATCATATCCATCTTTAATTTGGTTGGAAGTCCAAGGAGTGCAAAGCTTCCTTTCATTGAACGGTGGCTAAAAAATCAAGAGCGCATGTATCTATGTAAGAATTTTCACGCACTTCGCAAAATTCTACTCCATCAGTCGACCATAAATGTAAGAATTTTCGGGTTTCATAGTTTGTCCACAAATATAAGGATTTCTAGTCTAATTTAGCTGACTGAATAGTCAGAATGTAACAGTTTGTTTATGGCATCGGTTGTCTGAGTAGGCAGAATTATCTAATTGATATTAAAGCCGGCTGATAAATTGACTGAAGCTGATTTATTATGAGAGAAAAATGCTGTTGATTCTAGTTGATAAACCGACCGATAAGTTCAAACGAACAGCCCAGTTGTCACAAAAATCCCATGGGTGGACAAAGGGAGTACCTTAATTATCTCACTAATCGCTTTGCCTGATAGCAAGATTTGAAGGAACCAGCAAAAGGCCTGCTCATTCATGATTGCTTAAAAGAACCCTTCTTTTTTATATATAAAAAACTCTTGCTCCCCAAACAAACAAGGAGTTGACCAACTAACTCAAAAGTAATTAAGCTGGTGATGCATCCATAATCTTGCTCCTCATCTAGGTGGTAGAAACCACCAGAAATAACAAGAAAACCCGTAGCCATTCTATCAACTAGTGCCACTATATGTTATCTCTCAAATCAAATGAACTAGATCACCCCAATCTCACCAAGAATACAATCACAAGCAAGCAAATGTGAGTTGAGGCTTTACTTGAGCTCATAAGTGTGTGCGCGCGCACGTGTTTGTGTATGTCTACTAGTTAGGAGTTCCAAAAGATAGGCTAAGCTCGGTCATGGCCTCTATTTATAGCCTTACACCACAAAAGAGTCATTAGACTAGTGTTAGTGGTAGATTTATATGAGTTTCATTTGCATTTAATAGACTGTCACATAAGCATTTTAATGACATGACAACATTTTTAAGAAGAGAGAGAAGAAACGAGTTTGGACACGATTACCAACTCTCTATGAGTCATAAAATTAAATACCTATGAAATCATAGAATAAAATTTTTCATGAAGATTGGATGTTTGATCCAAGTTTTATTTCATTCTACATGACATGATAGTCTTGGAAACAACGTCATAAAACTCAGCACTAAGGGCATTTTCAATGGGCATTTCATGGGGTTTTCATGCACATTAAACAAGGTGACACATAAAAAATCTTTGCATGATTTGAGGAGAGAGAGAAGGGAAACGTTTGGTGGGGTGAAACGATCGATTTTTTTATATTTTAGCCTATTTTTGAAAGTTTATCATAAATAGACCCCTGGGAGAAAGATTTTAGAATATGGACCCTTAGCTCGGCGCCATTGATGCTGGCGCCGAGCTAACAATTCTCGGCGCCAGCGTCCCTAGCGCCGAGCTTCTGGGCTCAAAGCGAACGTGGAAGGTGATATGGAAGGGAGCTCGGCGCCAGTCACTTTGGCACCGAGCTCGGCGCCGTCGTAGATCTTTCTAAGAACCGAAAGCAGTTAACATTAAACCCTAAACCTAGGGTTTCCCATTTGATGCACAACAATGAACCCATAACATAACTACATGCGTTTAGGTTTGCTAGCTTTTTTCACGCATTGGCATCATTCTACGGTTACGGTTGTATAATACATATATTGAGGGATAGAATGAAACCCTAAGTGATGACAATTATTACGTTAAAAATCCGACTAATATATACCGAATCGATGCGAAAAAAACTAGGAGGAGAGCGAGGATACCTTGCTCTCGAAGATCTACGGATCAAATCAAAGTTTCCAAGATCCAATATGCCGATTCGTGAGGTAGGGTGAAGTGGGGAGAGAAAAACCCAAGAGAGGGAGAAAGAAGAAGAAGAACGCTCGGGCACGAAGCTTGGGCCGGGTTAAATGGTAGAGAGCTCGACGCCAAGATCTACGGCGTCGAGCTCGGCGCCAGACCTTCCACGTTCGCTTCGAGGTCAGGAGCTGGGCGCCGAGACGTGTTAACTCGGCGTCAGCATCAATGGCGCTGAGTTAAGGTTCATATTTTGAAATCTTTTCTTTAGAGGTATATTTGTGAGATTTTTTTTTAAAAAGAGCCAAAATTTAAAAAATTCGGGTGAAACGACCATGCAGTGTTTCCAACTCGTTGGAAACCGCACGACACCTGCGTTGGGGGAGAAAATTTCATCTGAGTCGATCCCGTGTGCGCGCCTCCAACGAGCGGTCCCTTCCACCTCCGGCCGTCGCCCTAGCCTCGCAGCCGCGCTCGAGACCGCCACCCGTCGCTTCGCCGCGGCCAGAATCGGTCCCTTCCGCGACGCCGCCCGCCGTCCCCGACCCCGACCCCGCTGCAGCCGCGTCGGGCTTGCCGTAGCCAACCACGACACCGCCTCCAACACCGGCCTGCATCCGCGCCGTCCTGCTGAAGACCCACGACGAGCTTCTCGCCGACTACGTCCTGCTCCGCCCGCGACCGCGCCTACTCTGTCCATGCCAAGCGCTGGGACGCGCCCTGCGTCTCCACCACGGTCACGTCCCCGTGGTGGAAACTATTGTCGTCCTCGCGACCGTTCATTGAGGCTGGCAGCAGGAGTCCGGGCGGTTTGGTGCGCCCGCGGATGACGGCCGAGCGGCATGCGGATGCGATTTGTATGCGCTGGCGCTCGTCGCCGTCTCCAGATTCGCATTCAGGGCCGGCCGCGTGCTGCAAGGCATTGGTCGTGGCGTGTTCAATTGACTGAACGTATATGTTGCTGTTTGGTTGAATCTAGATGCAGTTGTAACACTTGAATCTGGAAGGTTATAATTTCAGTGATAAGCTGTGAATCTCTTGGCATACTCGATCGATTTTTGATGTGGTTGGCTGTATCCTTTCTGCAAGAGACTACACAGTTCACTATCATAATTGATCACAACACAGTATGCTAATTAAATGTTAAAGCTCTCCTATAAAACTGTGACATGAAACTGTACATTGAAAGACCTCGTTTCATTCTCAATGTCATATCTTAAAAACTGGGAGGTGAAACCTTCTACTGAGACTGGCCTTACCCACTTAGTGGGCTGGCCACGAGACCATCTTGAGACCTCCAGTGGGTTCACTAGAGCTTACCACTAGAGTCCTCAATGGTTACAGACACACGTGTCACAATCTAGCTGTTGTCATGAGCTAAACTCCAATGACCACTGGAGAGCTCCGGTGGGTACAATGCTCTTTGGAAAGATTGTCCGATGCTAAGCTCTGGTACATTTTTTGAATCTCCCATGTGCCCCCGCTATTAGAACCAAGCTCCGGTGCTCACCTCTTTGGTGGCACCGGAAGGCAAGGTTTGCCTCACTAAAAAACAATATGCAAGGCCTGCGCTCTAAGCTCCGGTGATCAATAGAGGTCTCTTACGATTGGACCGACCCAACTAGAGACATCTAAGGCCCCGTTTGGCCGGGCTCCCGCGTGCTCCGGCTCCTACACTATAGCAACACTATAGCCGGAGCCACGGGAGCCACAAAAACGAGCTTCTCCGGCTCCGATGGTGTCAGTGAGAGAGAAAAGGAGGAGAGAGAAAAACGGCTTCAGTGAATAGTGCAGCTACAGTGATTCGGCAACAGGAGCCGGAGCTGCTCAGAGCCCGGCCAAACGGGGCCTAAGCTCTTGTGCTCCTCTTCCGTGGGCCACTAGAGAGTTATGTAAAATGTCCACCGAGCTTTTTTTCTCAAACCTTTTCAAGTGGTTAACTCCAATAAGTCTTCCACGGAATGGCCATCACGTTTAGCACTAAGTTAGCATTAAAATATTTTCAAAACAACCCAACGAAATAATTAAAGCTTCTCAGATAACTTTTTTACCTGGTAGGAATGTCATGGACCGGAGTAGTTATTCTCCAGAGAAACCTTGCATAAACTAGATACCAAAAAATGGAGTGATTTTTAAGATTGAATTTGACAAAGACATGTGCCAAAGTAGATGGGATTTCTTACAACAAATACTTAGAATGAAAGGTTTGACCCTACTTGGTGCAGGTTTATTCAATCTTTTGTTCAGGGAATGTAGGAATAAAGATAACGACCAATTGGGAGTTTACTTCCAGTAAAAAAGAACTTAGACAAGGTGACTCACTCTCACCGGTACTATTTATAGTGGTCGATATGTTGGCGATCATCATGATCATGACATAGAAGAAATACCATTAGTAAAATATAGAGTATTACAAAACTCTCTTTTTTTGTTTTTGCAAAATGATCGATTGGCATAGAAGAAATACCATTTAATAAAATAGAAAATCTTGTGCCAACCTGAAAGATCAAGGTGGCCTATGAGTACATAACCTCGATATTCAGAATAAGTGCCTTTTAATTTGAGTATGTGGCTATTTAAGCTATGCAATGAGGATGGTGTTTGGCAGGAGTTGTTAAGGAACAAAACCCTAAAAGACAAAAACGCCTTGACACAAGTGAATAAAAGAGCGGGACTCACTTTTGGACGAGCCTTATATATGGGGGTTAAAGACCAAACTCCTACACCTAGGAAAGTTCAAGCTATCTAGCGGAAACCAAATTAGGGCAACCAGCTTCTCAAATTGCAACACCCAAATCTATTTAATATTTTAAGATGTAATCTACTATAGGGGTCATTCTGAGTATGAGCCCAATTAATGTCTCTTTTACAAGTACAATGAATGACTTAGCTTGGTTGCTAGAATAGCAAATATTAACATTAGTGAGGATTTGGATGTGTTTGTGTGGAGTCTTTGTAAGAATGACTCTTTTCAGTTAAATAAACCAATGTATAGGTTTTTTTGTCAATAGAAAGACTAAGGTTATGTAAGAAATTTGGCGTATCAATATTCCACTGCAAATAAAAAAAATATGGTTTCTAAAAGGAGAGGCCATTTTAGCTAAGAACAAGTTAACTAGGAGGAATTGGCAGGGGAGTAAAAGTTGTGTGTTTATTAAACTAGAATCAGTGCATCACATGTCCTTATTTGATTGTCATTTTTTTTGCATTTTTGGTATTCCTTCACCAAGGAACATTAACCATCTAATTAATAGTTGGTCTAAACAAGGGATCGCCAAATAACATTTTCGCTACTGATAGGAGTTGTTTCTCTTTGTCGAAAAATTTGACACACGAGGAATGAGATAGTTTTTATAACTGCCATCCATTTTTTTGCTGGTGTTATTATTCAGAGAAACGCATTGTCTTCGTTTGTTGTCTTTGTTGCAATGTACCGACGATAACAATGAATTTTTGGTGTATGAATACCAAACCCTAGAATCTAGAGCTATCCGGTTCTTCGCATTCATGGATGTCCATTTGTTTCCTAGATAGGCAATTAATGTTGGGTGCTTTTTTTTTGAAAGATCTGGTTTCCCGGCTTTGATTTATAATAAGAAGAAGGTAGCAAACAACTGTTACAAGCGTGAGGGGTGCTACCATCCGCAGCCTAGGCTGCAGAGGTTTGAGGTTCTACATTGGTTTATTACATACTAAGAAGTTGTGCAAATGTTATAGGCTTAAGTTCACCACCACCAGCTCCCAAACAGCGTTTAGTCCACCTTTCCCAAGAACTCATCACGAACCTAGGCATTCCTAACTCCAACAGTACGAGACCGGCCAGTGCTGACTCTAGTCTACAATACATGGATCACAGAAGCAACAACACCGGTTTTGCATCTAAGCTTCAAGGAACCTCCATCTCAACCTCCTCCGTCTCCTGTGCTATAACCGCTAGTGCTTCGGCCAGCTCCTTGTTGCTTAGGCGTGTGGCAGCCCTGATCACCATGACAGCCTGCTCCAATAGATCATCAACAGACATATCCACATAGGCGGTAACAGCTGCATCAGGCGCAGGTGACAGGTTATTGATGAAGTCGAGTTCGTGCATCATCTTCCTCATTCCCCGTTCAGCCACCGACACTATTGATGGATGCGCCACGAGGCACAGACTCGAGCGGGTAGCGACCATGTTCTTCTGCTTCCTTCCCGTGTGTTTGCTACAGACCTATTTAGGTGGCAAGGTCGGTGAGGAGGTCGGGCGCGGGAGCAGTGGTTCAGGGAGGCTCTTGAAGATGGCACTACAAAAGTCATGGATGTCATCCACCTGGTCTGTGTTAGGGTCATCGTAGAGGTCGACACCCAACGTGGGGTCTCCCTCCCTGCCAGAGTCAGTGCTCGATGTAGCAGACGCGGGCACCGTCGCCATGCTGACTTTCATACGGGTGGCATGGTGGGAGGTGGCCTTTACCTCGCTATCATCCGAGGACCTGTCTGCCGGAGCCTAGGGCCTTTGTCCCATAGTCCCTAGAGCCAAGACAGGCTCACCCACCGAGGAGCAGGGTGCTTCCTTGCTACTTTTCGATGAGAAGCGAGGGTGAGCTGCGCTGTCTACCCTTGAGAGGGTGTAACGACCCGAGTTCGCTACAACCTAGGCCCTCAATTTTGATCACCGATGAAGGTCCTAGATGAGCCCTGTAGGCTTTTGGATATAGCAAAAACCGTGGATACATTGCTTTTCTACCCAACAAGGTAACTCGCAATCCGAAAGGGTGAAGCATCCACAACGGTCAAACCTAGTCACTGAAAGGTGCACCACATTGGCTCAGATTGCTAGAGGTTAGGTTATTGACCTTTGGAATAAAGTTAATTGGCCTCAATGCCAAATCCTATGTGTTTGGATCCATCCCTCAACCAACAAAGAATACCGGACGGTCCGATGCCATACCGGACCATCCGTCAGTACCTGAACTGCATGCAGTGAGTGGGGAATGAGCTGTCCTCCACTCAACCCTTGGCCCCACATGTCATATGCATGAAATGTAAGATGGGATCATTAGCTGAAGCAATTCCCAACTCAACCCATTCTCTCATTTCTCACCTTCCTCTCTCTCTCTCTCTCAAAAGGAACAAGAACAAGGAAGAACTAGAGAGAAAATGGAGATTAGAGATGAAGGTGGAAGATGAAGTGAAGACATGCAATCCAAAATCATCATCGCATCAAGCTCAACTTATCCTCATCTCATGGTCTTGGTTAGCTCATGAGCTCTCATCTCAATTAGTTGGAAATTTCTCTCAAACCCTAATCTCAAGCTTTCATGCATGTATGGATCATGGAGTGTGGTGACATTTCACTCATCACAAAGGTAAGATCAAGGCCCTATGCATGACCAATCTCAAGGAATCCCTCTCAATGTCATTCTCATGCATTTCTATGGATTCTTGCAAGGATGTTGATGTCTCTCTCTTCAAGGATGGAAAGCAAGGTGTGCTCAATTTCTTATCAAGGGTCCTAGCCTCTCATGATTCTCAATCTTGGAGTTAAGTTCCTTTTGCTCCATCTCAAGTCTTAATCTCAAGTGGTTCATGGGAAGAGATAGAACCCAAATCACTAGATGGACTAGATAGCCAGAACCCAACACCTAACTAGCTCTAGCCTAGCATATCCCTAGAGTCATCCTAGAAGTTTGGTGCACATGCACAACAAATTAGGGATCTAACCAACCCAAAACCTAAAGCATAGGTTTTGTCGCCCAACTCGCGGAGTGTCCACCAAGTGTGGCAGAGCGTCCGATAAACCTTCCCAATTTAGTAAACCCCCTCTAGAAGCATCCAAACCCTTGCTAAGTGGGAATAGCGGAGTGTCCTCATCGGAGTGTCCGCTGAATTATAAGGACTTATAGTCAGAGAACCTAAGAGCACCTGACTCCTACCGGAGCGCCCGTCATTCATGACGGAGCATCCGATGAATTATAAGAAATAGTGACCCAGCAACCCGAGAGTACCCAGCTCATACCGGAGTGTCCATCATTGGTTGGACCATCCGATGTTGACATTGAACCCTAGAAATGACTAAGTCTTGAGCCTATCGGAGTACCAATGACCTCCACGGAGTGTCCATCAACCTGAATAGAGCCAACCCAGGGAGACCCTACCTCGGCACCCAACACAGTGGAGTGTTCGTTAGTTAGGATGGAATGTCCGACAGTACACAGAGAGTGTGAGATTGTTTAGCAAGTTTACCCAAGAGGCCACCCATACTAGTTTGTGTCCTATAAACAAATAGCATGACAGTAGAGCCATTGTTAGATGCCTCTTCCTAGGTTCTAGTTGATAATCTATTCCTATCTATTCATACCCCTTCTTATCATTCCGAGCATTGACGTATCTCTCCAATCGGATCTCTCTTGATCTTTTCAGGAATCGATTCGAGTATGGAACGTGTGCAAGTCCTCGTCATTGGCTTCGATGAGTCAGAATGGCAGCACAACCAGGCAGGCACCTCACTACTATGAACCCTATTTTGGATACTTATGAAGTTCCATTATGAGTTATGCATTTCATGTAGATTTGGATAGTACTCTTGTTCACTGTACACTTAGAGTCACTCATTAATCTAGTAGAAGTCTCTCATCTAAACATTGGGAATGGAAACGCTTAATTGCTTATTGCTTAGTTGCTTAGCAATGGTAGAAGTCGAGCATGAGAATGGAACTCATTCTCGTGCGTGTAGGATGCTACACTTGGATAATTACTTACTAAAACCAATGAGGGTATAACTTGACTTACTTTCCTAAATCTAGATAGGATTCAATTCACTTAAGGTTTGTAACTTGGATACAATTTTGGTAACTTCGCTCATGCGAGGGATAGGTCATTATGAGTGTGGGATCTCAAGCGATGTAGCTTGTGGAGCAGTTAAGGACTGTTTATTAGGATATGTGAGTCTGAGTAATCACCAATACAGACCGCATGTCATGGATGGTGTCGACAAGCTAAGTAACTAATTGCGATCAGTTTATTCATGAAACTGGCAAGGGTGTTGCGCCGGTCGGGAATGTTCGGGACATTGACCGGGCACCAGTCGAACCTTTCATGAGACACTTGGGCCGGATTAGGGAAAGGCTAGAGAACATGAGGCAACCCTTACTACTAGACCCGGTGTATGGTGGCTAGTCCAATTTTTCGTGTGGGTACAGTTGTACACCTCTGCAGAGTTTGAAAGCTTGAAGTCCTTTGGGACAGAACCATTCGGTTGTTCCTACTTTCTATACCCATGGTAGTGTTGTTGATGGATTATGAGCACCTTTGATCTATATATATGCTATATGAATACTTTCACTCTAGTGGTAGAACATAGCATGTCATACTTATAATAAATGCCATTGCTTTTCTACAAATGTACTAATGCCTAATACTACCTTTTGCATCCACCAAATCTTATATGTTGGAATTAAGTCCTACGAGTACGCAATGTACTCATGGTGCATCCATTAAGTTGTTTTGCAGGTAGCAAGACATTCCTCTGAGAATTAGCTCCGATGAGTGCAACGGTTAGCAGACCTTGGAACGGGTGTTCTCCATGATGAGTTGCGTATAATTCAGTGTGTAGATGAGTGACAAGAGATGTAAACTAAAGTTAAGTTCATAGTTGAGCTAGAAGCACTAGATTGTTTAGTAGCTTTTGTCATTAAAATTTATTTAAATAGTCAATGTTGTTCCAATTACGAGTTGGCGGTCTAAGTGTGTAACCGATTGAGTTGTTCGGTATGCCCTGTATCAAGTATGTGTGTGTAACTCAATGCAAAGGTCCTAAAGAGGAGTTGCTAAGTGCGCTCCTGGGGGCCTTGCTATGGCAAGGTAGCGACACCCTCCCACCCCATGTCTCCCCCGCCACAGACTCGGGGTATCGGAGCAGTTGATTGATTTAGACCTACAATCCTCATACAAGGCATCCTTCAACCCACTCGATATGCACTTGAGCTTTTGACTTTAAAATTTTGCTCTATGCTTTAGGCAAACCCTAAGTTATCTTAACCCTCTTCTCTAGTTGAATCTAGCCTCTTTTCCCCCAATACTCTAAGTTACAAAGAAAATGTCTGGAAGGTTTTGTTTTTAAGGAAAATATAGGAATTAATTAGTGTTTGGTTTAGGATTAGGAGTGATAGTTATAGTTTTACCTAAGAGAGGAATACTAGGTTGCGATAAGACGCCCTTCTAGACCAAGCGTGTCATGCGAAGAGTGTTGAAAACGTTAGAGTAGTCTCGACATCCCTATCTAGATCCTTTGAAGTTCCCAATCAGGTTCTCTTCACTCGCCATGCTGGATCGGTGGAAATTTCGGCAGAGTCTCCCCTGTATTTAGGCCTTATCTCCCACCGATAGACAAATATATATACAAGAATCTAAACTAGAGCAACAACCATCAAGCATCAAGAAGGGGACGAGATATCCAGCAAGTCCAGGTGTCTAACTTGTCACCTTGATGGATGACACACAGGGCAAACCATAGTGTCGAGTACATCACAATCCAAGTACGCCCAACAAAACTGGATGGTGAAGCAAATCAAAGTTTAAAGTATCTGATAAATGCTCCCCTGATGAACTAGAGCGAAACCAACTCTTGAGCATGATAGTGGCAGGTATGAAGGAGATCACTGGTCGGGCGGAGTCTGACTAGGTTGTTGAGGAAACGACGTCTGCAAGTACAACGGAGGACGGAAGGTTCCTGGATATATCATCATTGGCTGTCCACCTGCGCAAAGATACGGCATGAGCAATAAATAGAAGGCATAATAGATGGAAAACAAAGGTATCATCAACGTAACCATAGGAAGTACAAGAATACCTGAAGAACCTACAGGGGAATCAACAACTCCCTAAGTGGCTAGAATGTGGCAGAACCTCCTAAATTATAGGGCCACATGCACCTGTCACTATCTAATGACCTCTGACGACTATGCATATGTTCCCGGTAACTTAAGAAGACTGTCGGGTGTCCTCGGAGAACCCCGAATCATCCATGATTTTTTTGAGCAGGATCCATTATAGAGTCATTGCAGTATTACAATAGTTTATTCATTAATTTACATCAGAGTGAAATAGCGGAAGTCTTACAATAACTTAGTTTACAAAATAGTTGTTTCAAACCTTACAAACTAAGTATGATTATTATTACAAACCATAGTAGTTGAGTGGCATAGTAACATAATACAAAACACACAATAAAGTGCCCTGCCCAAGGGCCACACATTTACTTGTCATCCTCAATTTGAAAAACCGTCATGCAGCACGGTCCAAAGCAGACCTGCTCATGAGACTCACCTGCAACAAGGGTCAACGAACCTTGAGTACAAAGTACTCAACATGACTTAACCAAAGTAAAAACTAAGAAGACTCAGGAATGCAAGCTCAAGGATTCAAGGTATGGCTTTAGCAATAAACAAAGTTCTTTTGCATAAAAGCTCTCTAACAAGATTCTTTCTTTCAACATAAAAACCTTCATCAAGATCATATATGAATATGCCATGATCCGTATTGAGACCATGAACTTCATATCAAACTCTTTCTCAACACGTACTCAAGTTCTAGTTATTTACTACGATGATGAACAGTGAGTTGAGTCTCCATAACCAAGGAGCAATGACGATTCAAACTAATTATAACCCAACTAGGGATTCCCAACCACACGACATATGCAGGTCCCTGACCTACATATACCAACCTACCCTCAGGTCCTCTAAAACAAGAATGGGTCCGCGCCACCCAAGAGCATAGTACTCCACCAGTCCAGCCCATTGCCACGTGGGTACATGCTACTCCCACCATCTCTCCACTCCCAGTGCGCGAGTAGCCATTCTCGTAATAGAATAGCCAAGTTAAGGCTTACCAGAGTATGTGGCTAGTACTACAAAGTCTCACCTCATGCAATTCAACAACGGATGGTTCTTAATCAACACAGGCGGAAAGAACCCACTCACAAGACATCCATGTCTTGTGGCTCTCACACACCGAGTCCGCCCGGTCTAGATTTATTACTCCACAAGCTTATATCTCATGACAACGTAAATAACCGATCGTATCCAAAAACCCTTTTATATCTCACAGGTGACAGGTAATCACCCGACTTTTATCTATCTAAGCATGACTAAGCATAACTAGGCATTCTTGAATTAAAACTGGTAACAAGGTTGATATGGAAAAACAAGGTTGGTAATGCACCAATTAGGTTTTCACTCAACTCCTAATCACTTAATGCAGTACTTAAAAGCAAAAGCGATATAAATTTGTAAAACACAAGGTAGGTTTAAATGCATCCGGAGCTTGCCTTGATTGTTGGAAAAGTCAGGTTCCGGAGATGTTCCACAGATATCAAACCCGACCTCAACAGTTGGATTAACCTCCTCAACAACTTGGTTGACTACCATGTTCTCACTTTCGTTCACTACACGAAGTAATAATGCCATGTTCAATATGATGCGAGATATAAAACATGATGCTTGACGATGGATGCAAAAGATAAAAACTTGAATTCAACTTTCCTTCGCGGTACAGTTGCAAACCAACAACTAATTAAACCTTTTCGTAAACTCAAACACTTACTTTAAGTGCCAAGGATCATTTTATGCTAATGACCCAAGGTCATCACTCAATCAAAAAATTCAAACAAAACCTAAGTCATTAAGGTTTACTATTTGTTTTTATGAATTAATTATTTAATTCAAAATTATGAAATAAATCAACTTTTTCCAAATGAGCTCAATTTTTTTTGAAGGCTCATCACATGATAACTAAGTGGCAAAACAATTTTCATAATCTTTGGATAATTATTTAAGCCTAGCAAAATTATGGAAACCCATTTATTAATTAATTTGAGCAATTTTTATTACATTTAAAAAGTACTAAAAAGTAACATTTAATATTTTCCCTAATTAGTTTACATCTCAGAGAGGTCACACAAAAATTTTCATAATTTTTGGAGCTCTATTTAATTCTAGACAAAATAAACAAAACACAACACTATTTAAACAATTCTGCAAAATAGAAAACTCATTTTCAAATCAACGGCCACTGACATCGGGGTCCCACATGTCGGCATAATACTCACGCGCTGACCATGGTGGTGAGTCCTCTAACCGGCATTTTCTCGGTGACGGTGAGGTCTCCGGCGACGGCGAGGTCTCCAGCGTGATCACCACGACAAGGCACACCCATTGGTGGCACTAATTGCACCAGTCACGGCTCAAACCGAGCTCGACGCCGGCCATGGCGGACATGGCGGTGTGGTTGCATTACGCCGGCAAAGTGAAGTGAGGCCGATAGCGGTTAAAAAAGGTTTGGGAAGACTCAATAGCTCACCCCATACACGCTCAAACTGAAATGAGGAACCGGAGGAGCAATAGAAAAGCTTGTCGTCGATCACAGCAGACACGATGGCATAGGCTGTCGTCGATGGCGGCGTTCCGGCATCTATAGTGGAGGAATGGATCAATCAATAGGCCATAGAGCACCAGAGCAACATGGCAAAGATGAAACCAGGCTTGAAAGATCGAGAAAGCTACCGGAGCTTGCTGGCCACGAAGAAGCGAGCTCAACGGCGTTGCGACCGGCCGTGAGGAAGAACGATGGCTTGCAGCGTTTCTCGGTGAAATCAAGCGTCTAGGACAGGTCGGCTGGGTTCGCAAGGAGTAGGTGGAGCTGTGGCATGCTTTGTTGAGACTAGGAGGGCGCTACGGCGATGGCACGAGCTCGACGAAGCGGAGCAGCGACGATGGGAAAAACAGAGGAGAGGAAACGGAGGAGAACGATGACGGCGTTGGCTTTATAGCGCGGCCAAGAAGCACGGAGAAGCCACGCAGCAGCCTTCCCATGCCAGCGCGAAGCCGGAGATGGCCACAGGCGCGACTGGAAGTCGATGGAAGCTCGCCGTCGGTGAGGTGTCGTCTGCTGGCACTGTTCCAACTAATTACCGAATTGCCACACGCCTAATTTCTCAAATTACTCCCAAATTTGTATGGTAACTCAAAAATCTCCAAAAATAAAAGTGGTTCCAAATTAAAAGTTCTATAACTTTGCTTTAATAACTATACTCCAATTATGTCTACATTTTTAAATGCAAGTTTAAAATCAAAAGGGAACACTTTAAGAATTTATCCCTTTTCAAATTACTTCAAAATTTATAAAACAACTTTGAAAACTCTAAAAACCAAGTTTGTACACGTTAACAAGCTCTACACTTTCTCTTTTAGGCTCAACCCCAAAATGTGCTTAGATTTTGAATTAGGTTTTCTAGGGTAGAAATAAAATGCTGGAAATTAGGGTTTTAGCATTCCAAGTCAATCCAAAGGTTTTAAACTTGATTCATCCATACAAGACAACACATATGATCATAAAAGTAAACTTATTTTAGTGAATGCATATCAAAGTTTTCACTACCACAAGAATAATGTGCAATGCATATGATGGCATGGCGTGTTTTAGGGTTTAAAACACCAGAGGTGTTACATAGAAGCAACAGACTCATCTGGAGTGGAGTGGGCTCTGCATGATTAGTAGAAACTAAGAACAATCTTATAAGAGAATGGAATTACTGTAAATGGAGTACAAGTAAGTAAAAAGTGAAGGAAGTGTACCAATCACACTGCCAGCTGATGGCCTCAAGAAGTAGCAGTAGACGTGGTGGTACAGAGTGTCAAAGGACTGCTTGAGCTGCCAGGTAGTTTAAACCTATGAAGTAACCTCAGAGCAGAGCTGACCCATCTCTTCTCTGGTGGCCATCTTCCCCACATGATCAGCCAAGTTGTTCACCGTGGGAGTCATTGGGTCAACAAAGCTGTCCTTGAGGAATTGTTCCTTCCTAATGAACCTCACATCCAACCCCTGGCAGAGTGGAGCAATTGATTCCTTGAACTAACGGTTGAGACGCTCAAAGTATAGGATGAAGTAATCCTCTGGTGGCATCCACACACTAGCACCCTCTCCGGCTGTAGCTACAACAGGCGATGGTGGAACCTCGGGTGGAGGCGAATCCTCTCATTCCAAGGCCTCCTTCTTGTTCTTGAATGATCAGAAAGCCTTGTGCCCTACGCCATCAACACCCAAGAAGCTAGTCTTGTGATGGATCAATGCCATGATGTATGGCTAGAAGACCAAGGCACCTCTCCTGTCAAGTCTGCACTCTACCATCCTAGCGGCCATCCACTCAACAATGTTCAGCTTGTCCCTCGGCATGATAGCTCGGATTGCCTCATAATAAGGGTTGCGAACAACATCAAAATTCCCAACCTTGGGCATGATGGTATGCTTCAACATGCTAAAGATTAAGGAATGATACCTCCTTAAGTCCTTACTAGCTCCATGCTGATGTTTCTCAGTTGGATAAAAGACATAGGTCTCATGCTCTTGCATCGACGGAAGATCCCCCACAGATTTCCCAGTCTTCATCTCTTCATAGTTAAGACCGATGAGAGTAGCAAAATCCCAGAATGAAGCGGTGAAGCTCTTCTTGCCAGTCATCAAAATCAGAAGCTCATCCTCCATGTTAACCTCAAGAGTGGAGTAGAACTGGTGGATAGCGAATTCATTCCATTTGTGACTAAACTCCATCACCTTATGAAGACCCATGACCCAGAACTTTTGGACAAAGTCCTTGATGCGTGGGAAGTCATCCAAATAGGCCCAGTTGATTCACTGACTCTCTTGCATTGTCATGTTGATGAACTCACCCCAAAAGAGCTTGTATTGGATCTAGGAGTGGAAGTAGGCTGAAAGGGTGTCACTGTCCCATTGGTAGTGCTTCTCTTTGCAAGCCTCTCGGTATTTATTGGTGCTCTCCCAAGAATAGTTCATCTTGGGACATTTTTCCAAGCGGATTGGACATACCCCTTCTTCCTCGTACTCGTCATCGCTATAATCTACCTCAAATTCATCAAACAGGGAGTTCTCCCTCTCGGATCTACTCGCTAAACCTTTGCCATGTCTAGGAGGCTGTTCCTCCTCTTCCTATTCAAGCATGGCCCATTCATCATCATCAATGATGCCAGGTGAAGTGGCCCTCTTGGATCTCCTAGCGTGCGATGTATTCCTCTTCTTAGGCGGCACCACCCGCTCACGAGAGGCCTGACGACTCCTTTGCTCCTTGGTGCATGGTTTCTTCTTGATGGGAACCCCACTCAATAAATGACGACTTGAGCCAGATCTACAAATACAAACAAGAAGTAAGATCACGGTCAGACCATACAAGTGCTAAGGAAATTTAAGAGTACAATGGTATCTGCTAACACTAAGCACCAAAGGTACAATACTGCAGTGTCACATGATATTCTTTAAGGATCCATGTAAGGTTTGGTAACAAGAATGTCAACAAAAACTAGACTTGCAACTATCTAGGGAGTAGCAAAGCATCCGTGAAGGTGGCAGACCATCCACTGAATTATAAACATTGGACCCATGACTAATTGGTGCATACCGGAGTCTCCGACACTAGTGACGGGGAGTTGTAAGTGCAATCAAGCCCTATTGTGGGTTTTGGTATTGATGACCACCAAATTAGAGGACTAATAAGATTTATCGAGATGACAAGCAGGGAATCAAAGAATGAGGATGATGTACAGGTTGCAGGTGTCCTAATTATAAATGGTGGCCAGACCTAACTCAAAGGAAGCTTAAATTCTTTTATGTTTTGAAATTGAGTTTAGGGAAAGCCATACTATTAAGGGGGATTTTAGGACAGTTGGTCAACTGTTGAATCAGATGCTCAAATTCATAGATCTACATCATCTCACCTAGTCAAAATAGCCACCCAAATTTCAGATCATATTACCTATTTTGGCTAGGGCGGCAGTGCCGTCCTTAACCGACCGTTGGGCTCAAGGGGTATTTATACCCTTTAGGCTCGGCCCACAATGGTCATCTTCTTCACTGAGTCATTCTGCTCGAAACCAGATAGAACCAAAGCTCACCTCTCTCCTCCATTGTTGCTCCTCCATCCCTCAAGCTAATCCTTGATTCCAACCATCAAAACTTGAGAGAAAAGGTAGCAAAACTCGATTGGAGAGAAGATCCACTGATTCCCAAAGTCTAAGAGCATTTGGTTCATGTTTGGCCAGCAGTTCTAGGGTTTGTTACTCTTGGAGCTTGCTCCTAGCCGGCTAGGCGTCGCCCTTGTGCTTGCCAACTTGTGTGGCAGCCTTGGGAGGTTTGTAACCTCATTCAAAAGCTAAGAATCACCCCTCACTTCAAGAGTTCACTATCTTGATTTGAGAACGAGGGTAAGGCAAATCTTGGTGGCAAGCTCAAGACTTTTGTGGCTTCCTCAACAACGTGGACTTAGGCAAACCTTAGTGGTGAGCTGAACTATGGGATAAATCTTGTGTCTCGCATGCTTCATCTTTACTATACTTGTTGTTTACCTTATAGCTAGCTGTTGCTAGGGTTTAGATTGCTTGATTCACTGTTGTGTGAAGTTTCTGTGGTATCCAGTCTTTGAACTGGATCTTGGCTTTATATTGCAGGATTAAGTAGTTAGTGGGGTCAGGTTTATATCTGTTAAATCTCAACTATGTTAGATTATTTTTCATAGAGCGGCAGTGCCGCCCTGTAAGGCCGACAGTGCCGCCCTCTGTTCTAACAGAGTTTTGAGTTGAATTTTATAGGCCTATTCACCCCCCTCTAGGCCTTCTTTATCTTCTTGTAGATCCTATAGGAGTCCAATTTTCCGATAACATACAGAGAGGAATCTAAGCTACGAGCTGAAGGTGGCGAAGAGTCCGCAGTAGTCACGGACCATCCATCGAAGTCAACACAGATGGTGAACAACATGTTCAGGACATTTCTAAGCCTCCTAAGGTTTTGGCGGAACATTCCGCTAGGGCCAATGGAGAGTCCATCAATTTTTGATTTAGCACGATTTGAACAACTGCAAGACATTACATTCTCAAGATCCACTACCTTAAGCAGTTCCAAGCAATCGAAGGTTGCCCAATGGACAAGTTAAGCATGCTCTACATCTCCACCAAGTTGGAATTCAACAAAATCGACCCTACCTCTAGATTCGAGCAAACCCTGGCCTTTTTGCTTTGGAAAAGGAAGAGAGGAGCGACCAAGGAAGGAGGATTACTCACCTTCCCATCTAGAGAAGCTTGAAGCCACAAAGATCGACTAAAGATGGTGAAGGCGATGGCCTAAGCAAGTGTGGTGGCTTGGTAAGAGTAAAGGTGGAGGAGTAAGAAAGAAACCCTAACCTCTCAGCTACCAACCCTTATATAGCTATGAACTGATGGAGCGTTCATTAATTTCAATGAAGTGTCTGCCAGATCTATAAGCCCAATGGTTAAGTCACAAGATAGTTGTAGAGATTGTCGGAACATCCAACAAGCCTATTAGGCCATTCGATAAAGGATAAAAAAACTCTCCCTCTTTTGGTGACCCTCAGGAAGAAGATATCAATAGAGGAAAGGGAAGCTAGCCTCAATTCAAAGAAGGAAACCTTAGAGTCTTTCCAAGTGCAATTCCACAATGGAACCTCAGGAAAGCTTGAGGATGACTTTTTCTAAGGAGGGGAGAGTTGTAACGACCTGAGTTCACTACAACCTAGGCTCTCAATTTTGATCATCGATGAAGCTCCTAGATGAGCCCTATAGGCTTTTGGATATAGCAAAAATCATGGATGCATTGCTTTTCTACCCAACAAGGCAACTTGCAATCTGGAAGGGTGAAGCATCCACAACGGTCAAACCTAGTCACTGAAAGGTGCACCACATTAGCTCAGATTGTTAGAGGTCAGGTTATCAAACTTTGGAATAAAGTTAATTGGCCTCAATGCCAAATCCTTAGTGTTTGGATCCATCCCTCAACCAATAGTGAATACCGGACGGTCCGATGCCATACTGGACCATCCGTCAGTACCTGAACTACATGTAGTGAGTGGGGAATGAGCTGTCCTCCACTCAACCCTTGGCCCCACATGTCATATGCACGGAATGGAAGTTGGGATCATTAGCTGAAGCAATTCCCAACTCAACCCATTTCCCCATTTCTCACCTTCCTATCTCTCTAAAGGAACAAGAATAAGGAAGAACTAGAGAGAGAAAAATGGAGATTGGAGATAAAGGTTGTTGGTATTTATTAACTTATCACTTGTTTTAGTAGCCACCTATTATAAACATATATCTCCTAGCATTGCTTTACTAGGTTGTCATCCCGAGTGATGATGCCAGAGATGCTTGTTGGTATTACCTAGCATTACTACAAGAGTGATACTAAGTAGTTCTTTATTATTTTATGTGACTAGAAAGATTATATAAATATAAGAATGAAAAGGGATCTGCAAGTGCAGAGATAATATACCATTGTAGCACTTCACCCGAGAGTATTCTAGGTATCGTTATTTATATTTTTACCACAGGGAAGGTCTAGCATGGACATGTATTGATAACTTATACTATTGATAGAGAAGTAAACCATAACCAATATTCTACTCATAACAGGGGTAAGTCATAGGATAATATATATATATATATGATAAGTATTGATCAATGATAATGATAAATCACTCAGAGTACTCCTTTTTATGGCATTAGCATGGTCAGGTAGAATATTAGAGGAATAATTCCTAAGTCATTCTTAATTACAACTAAAATCATACATTGATTAGTGCAATTATACCTAGGAATCATTGCTAAGACCATCGTCATATATACACATAACAGATATTACTAAGGAAGATTAAGAACATAGCTTGTCTTTCTTCGTAACCGCATCCTACGTGCACCTACATTCGGGGAGTGGACTACAAAGGACTCAATGGGAGTGTCACGTCCGTGATCTACCACATGACCTGGAATATAGGGTGTATCTGCTGATAAACAACGTATAAGTACCACACTTACACAATGTCGACCACCCACCCATGGATCCTTAGAGTGAGCGCTATACGAACTTATGCATAAACATGATGATAATCCAACTATACTAAGCATATAATCAAAGTAGACGATGAACATTATAATGAAGAACATAAATGAGATGAATATTAATATTGTCATAACAATTGTAGCAAGCATATAAAAGTAATGGAGATACAAAAGAGATGGGGTACAAAGATTATACCAAACCACGCTCTTAGCACGATCAGGAATCCAAGCGAAGCCTGCTTGCCTCCATCTAGACCTAGCCTAACTAGCTATGCCCTAGAATTGATGGAGCTCTGAGGATGATTAGGGTTTTGTCTTCTCAAATGACTTATCTATATCTCAGGGGGTGGTAGGGGCTAGTATATATAGGTTGGAGCGTCCAACATGAGCCCTTGGATCAAAACCGACTTAAAGGATGGCGTAGATGCAACCTAGGAGGTGGTGGAGAACTGACATTGTGATGCGGGGGCTGACAGTGGGCCCCAAGGGTGGGGCGGCCTGTAGGTGGGGCCGGCTGACCCCACCTGGCAGCCACTCAGGCTCTGCCTCGGTGTGGATCCTCTCAAGTCCTCTAGAGTCTTCTAGTGTCCGTTTCGTTGTGAATAAGCGTGATTAAATCTGACATGTAGGTCCACCTTGATGGTTTTCTAGATAAACCCTATAGAAAATATAGATTCACCAAATCTCATGGAATTTGTTAGTTTAAACCCCTAGACCTTCGTTGGTGATTATATTTATGCCCTTATGCGTGTTATATTGATGGTTCATAATGGTTGTTTACTACCATCAACAAGCTCCCCCAAGCTTAACCTTTGCTAGTCCCTTAGCAAATGGATCAGGAGTTTAAGGATTTTGAAAACATTGATGGAACTCCTCAAAAGTACACATGCGTTCAAACAAGAATTCTCCTCCAGATTAGAATAATTTGATATGACTTTCAAACTCACCCATATTACCTTCAACCATGCGGCTTTTTAACCTTCACTTGGGTCTTGAGCAATTGAAAGACAGAACGATCAAATCAAGCACCATGTCTCAAGTTCTTTGTTCAACCATTATTTCAGAGTTTTTGTAGATTTTGAAATAAAACTCAGAGCTTCCTTTGTATGACACTCTCAAGTCTCTCAATATATGTGGTATTTGTGAATCCTCACCAAGGCAATAGTGGTGTTATGCCTTTCTCTTCCTACAACTAAGGCTTATGTGGAGCTCATAGGAGTGGAAAAAGTATGAAAGAGCATACTTGAAATACATATATTAGAAAGTCAAACATCGGATCCAAAGAGAGTCAAGTCATACAATCAAATCAAAATGTGCATGTGTGTGGATGTATGTGGTGGATATATATGGTGGCTAACCTATTTCTACTATGCTTCTTGAAAATATCTCTCCTTTGAAACTTGGAAACAACTTTGCAAGAAAACATGGGCTATCTTATTCATCTTTTCTTCTTTTTTTAGGCGGGCATCTAAGTACCCATTGTTTTAAATATCTCGGACACTTGTCTATTTTTTCTCATCTCTTTTTTTCTTTTTTTATGAATAACTTTTGCATAGCCCCATGTCTCTTTTATGCAACAAAACTTTTGAGAGATAGCAACAAGAAATTGGAGGATTTATTTGGTGGATATCCTATCAAGAATATTCTTTTGGTGTTTTCTCCTAGTATAGGAGTAAAACATTTTTGGGTGGATCTAGATGGAATAGCATGTTGTTGCGCCTACCCCTAGTGTAGGAGTAGTGCATATTTGGGTGGTGTGTTCGTGATCTTGATTTTAAGAGCATGACAAACCTCTCATAAGGGCCAACAAAGCTTGACTAAACTCAATGCAAAACAAACAACATATATGTTGAAGTTTTCCTAATCTAAATATCATGTATGGCTTTGGTAGGAATTCAATCTTTGTCATATAGGAGCTCATCATGTAGGATTTTCATATTTTCAAAAGATAAATCTCCAGAACTTTAGTATCACTTGGAATAAGATAAACAACAACTCAGACCTTCTCATATCATATCTGTCAATTACCTAGACCTAGATCAAGCATATACTACCCACGAGTTTCAAGTTCAGAGTAAATTCTTATATCAAGACAGTCGTATCCAAAACTCAAGAGAATTCAAGGTTGAAAACTAGGTACTTGAAAAGAATTACAACATAGCAACTATTCATCATTTCCATGTCAAGAGATTATCCTCAGAGTCCATTTATTTAGCTCATAAAAATAGAAAACTAGACACACACTTTTTATTTTGTTTTCATTTATAAAATCACACCTTACTATTATATATAAAAGACAAAGATATTTTTTATTTTGCTTTTAGTTTGTTATGCATCTTTTTATGACTTAGAAAGTATAGAACAAAAGGGAAAGAAATACTAAGATAGATACATGGGGGATGCCTTTCCCCAAGCTAGATGTTGGTGCGGTCGAATGTCGAAGTTGAGTGATCCTTTTTGGAGCAGATTTGCCAGCAGATGTCCCTCTTGTCCCGGGATGGAATGAGATGAAGACAATCGGGTGAATTTGATCTTGATCTTGGTGCATCATCCTACAAAATATCAACAAGAATACCAAAACTCGTGGAATGGATTAGGATAAAGGGTTAGCGGTCAGCCGTCCAGAGATTAGTTGTTCTTACGGTTTAGAAATATTTCTGTTTTGGTAGATTTTTAACAGGATGTCTTTCTAATATCTTTTTGGATTTTCCATTTTTATATGCATGCAAGAAATATGTATGTATGGTATTTTTAAATTTTTATGCCACCACAGTGAATATTTCTACGGGTATTTACACCATAGATTTATTCATATGGGGCTTAGGATTTATGATGCAATGATGTAATGTAGTCATGAAACTTTTTATCTTTCTTTTTTAAATGCAATGCTAATGTAGAAAAGTAAATATGCTAAAGTAAAAAGTAATTCATGCAATGCTAGGAAGTAAATATGGATAACTACCAATGTTACCTCTCGGTGAGGGTTTGGATTTTTAAGTCCTCCGGATAGGACTTTACTGGAGAAAAGCCCTTTATTCTTTGGGTGCATCATCCAGTCTCAGCGATGGAGACCCGGATGGCTACACATTTTATCATGGTGTCTCTGATGGTGATGTCACCTTCTCTTTCCATACCTGCTTGGTCTGTGGACTTGACTTAGGCAGAGTAGGTTTCTCAGGTTCTTTAGGTTCTTCATCTTCCTCCCATTCATTCCATAGGGGTTGGTTCCTTTGACGTTGGGATGATCGATGTCTCCTCCTGGAGCGGCTCTTCTTTGGCTGTTCATAAGTGGTATAACTATTGAAATAATAGCGTACCTTCTCTCTAGGGAATTGGAAGTGGACTTGTCCAGATCTGACATAGATGATCACATTGTAGTGTTGAGGAACGGTCTTCCAAGGATGATGGGCGTATCATCTTCTTCTCCACCCATGTCTAGAACCATGAAGTCGGCAGGGGCAAACTAATCATATATTCTTACCATGACATCTTTTGCTATTCCCACCGAAAATTGGATTGATTAGTTCACCATCTGTAATTGCATATATATAGGGAACAAAGGTTCGTTATCAAATAAATATTCATACGTTACCTTGGACATTATATTGATACCCAATCAAATGTCACAGAATGTCTTGTGGAAGATTCTTTGTCCAATGGTACACTCGATCATTGGTATACCTGGATCATCCTTCTTAGCAAGGAATGGTGAAGCGAGGAGGTGGTCATACTCTGATCGGAGTGTGTTAATCATGTTAACTGATTCTTCTTGTGGCTACCTGGCCTTGTTCTTCCTTCTTCTTTGTTCTTCTTCTTGGTCACTGTTGTCTCTTCAGGAAGGTATGATGTCTGTGGATGTCTAGGAGATTGCAGGATATGATTCTTGAAAGAAAACTTCTCCTTTTTATCCTTGATTGTGAATTAGATCTTGGCACTGTTCGTGTAGATGATGGCTTTTGCGGTGCTTAGAAAAGGTCAGCCCAAAATAATGGGTGCCCTTACATCTCCACCTGTTTTCAAAACCACAAAGTCTACGGGAACATATGATTGTCCCACTCGAACAATGGCGTCTTCAAGAACTCCCTTAGGATAGCAGAGTGACTGATCTGCAAGCTACAAATGCATATTTGTATACAATAAAGTGTCTCCATTAATTTTATTATAAATTACCATAGACATAATGTTGACTCTTGCTCTAAAGTCACTGACAGCTTCTTGAAAAATGTGAGGTCCAATAGCGATGGGGATGACAGGTCTCCCTGGATTGCTCTTCTTCTCAGACAAGGTGTAATCGATCTACCTTCCCATCGATGATTGTATACAGTAGTATGCTGCATTATGAATATCGACAAGATTTGCAGTTTCTAGATCTTCTGGTTGCCCTAGAATCTTACCTTTATCGATCGGAGGAACAGCAGCAGCTAGCTAAGCTATTTGTGATTCTATCATTTTATTAAAGTTATGCTGGTTCTTAATGACAGAAGCAAAGCTATCCATTCTATTATTTATGTTCTCTAAAATTTTATCATTGGTAGCTACCTTTCTAGATAATCCCTCTATAAGTTTGGATTGGCCAGCAATTAATTCTCTCAAGGGTGGTTGATTGAAATTATTAAAATTATTACCTTGATAGTTACCTTGGTAATTACCTTGGTAGTTCGGTCTCTCTTGTTGATTCCATTCTTAATTCTGTTGAGGACAAGAATAGTTGTTGTTGACAAAGTTCACATCCTCATGGGTCTCAGGGCAGTTGCCCCCTGAATGCCCAGTGTTTCCACACTCTTCACACGTCATGCAGGAATCATGAATGTGCATGACTTCTTGCTTCTTCATTAGTAGGCCCATCTTGGCAGACATCATGTCTACCTCCTTGAGTTGATATATACCTCCACCTCTCTTGCGGGTCTAAAGACGTTCTTCATTCTAACCTTGGTTGGAGGCCATCTTCTCCACAAGAGCTGTTGTAGCTGGTATGGTGAGTGATAGGAATGCACCTCCAGCAGCAGCATCTATAGTTTCACGGGTACTGTTAGTCAACCCATGGTAGAAAGTCTGCATGAGTAGCCAATTCTCCATCCCATGATGAGGACATTCCATATTATAATCTTGAAAGCATTCCCATGCCTCAGGGACAGATTCATCATGTTGCTGTTGAAAACTTGAGATTCTCCCATGCAGAGCATTGATCTTGCCTGTGGGAAAGAACTTTGATAGAAAGGCAGTGGAGCAATTATCCCATGTAATATTTCTATCTTTGTTGGCATAGAACCATTGCTTTGCCTTCCCAAAGAGTGAGGATGGGAAAAGGCAAAGTAGTATGTCATCTTGAGTCACTCCTTTAATGGTGAAAGTGCTACAAATCTCTAGAAAGTGTTGGAGATGTGCACTCACATCTTTATGTGCCTTTCCACAAAACTGGCTTGCTTGCACCATGTTGATGAGGGCTGGCTTGAGCTCGAATCCATTGTCACCAACATTGACTATTGGTCTAGTATGGATGTTGGCTGTAGTTGGAGCAGAGAATTCATGGAGTCTTGTTAGCCATGGCTTCAAATTCTAGTATTCAGCTTTGCCCTATCTAGTTGTCTTCCAATTCTAAAGCTAGACTTTCTTGAGTTTAGCTCTAGTCCTCCTGATTAATGTTTCTGGATCATCAACGTAGTTTATCGGAAGGTCAAAACCAATCATACATTACCATGCATAAGATATAAAAGTAGACAAAACAAGGGTAAGCCTATTTGAGCAGAGGTCAATGGTTTTCCTTGATCACATCAATAAGTATAAGTTTATCAACACTTCCTTTGCCTAGCTACCTTCCCCGACAATGGCGCCAGAAATGCTTGTTGGTATTTATTAACATGTCACTTGTTTTAGTAGCCACCTATTATAAACCTATATCTTATAATATTACTTTACTAGGTTGTCATCCCTAGTGATGATGCCAGAGATGCTTGTTGGTTTTACCTAGCATTACTACAAGAGAGATACTAAGTAGTTCTTCATTATTTTATGTGACTAGAAAGATTATATAAATATATGAATGAAAAGGGATCTACAAGCGCACAAATAATATACCGTTGTAGCACTTCACCTGAGAGTATTCTAGGTATAGTTATTTATATTTTTACCACATGGAAGGTCTAGCATGGACATGTATTGATAACTTATACAATTGATAGAGAAGTAAACCATAACTAATATTCTACTCATAACAGGGGTAAGTCATAGGATAAGATATATATATGATAAGTATTGATCAATGATAATGATAAATCACTTAGAGTACTCCTTTCTATGGCATTAGCATGGTCAGGTAGAATATTAGAGGAATAATTCCTAAGTTATTCTTAATTACAAGTCAAAGCATACATTGATTGGTGCAATTATACCTAGTAATCATTGCTAAGACCATTATCATATCTACACATAAGGGATATTACTAAGGAAGATTAAGAAGAGAGCTTGTCTTCCTTCGTAACCGCATCCTACGTGCACCTACATTCAGGCAGTGGACTACAAAGGACTCAACGGGAGTGTCACGTCCGCGATCTACCACATGACCTAGAATATTGGGTGTATTAGCAGGTAAACAACGTATAAGCACCACGCTTACACAATGTCGACCACCCACCCATGGATCCTTAGAGTGAGCGCTATACGAACTTATGCATGAACATGATGATAATCCAACTATACTAAGCATATAGTCAAAGTAGATGATGAACATTATAACGAAGAACATAAATGAGATGAATATTAATATTGTCATAACAATTGTAGCAAGCATATAAAAGTAATGGACATACAAAAGAGAGGGGGTACAAAGATTATACCAAACCATGCTATTGACACGATCACGAATCCAAGCA